>JAVIAB010000025.1:36899255-37491755 GCA_032433765.1 Megaustenia siamemsis | reverse complement strand
CAGTCCCCGCCATAGCAGCTACAGCACACGACAAAAGACAAAAGATCAAGCGGCACCGAAAGTGAACGCAGCTGAACTGTCCTTCGTCATACGATATCATCATTCATCGTAAGCAATCGAAATATTGAAACACGATCCGGATGAAATACACAGCTCACAGAGTGAACAAAGCAGTAACTCAGTAGCTCCAGCAGCAAGCCGAACTAGGAATATGAGGAGACTATAGTCATGAGGAAACCAAAGATATACGAAGTGATCTACTTCTTCCACAGATTTTCCTTCCAGGTATATTTTTGTTCTTGTTGATCTAATTTGTTGTCCGTTTAGTCTCGACTTGCAGCTCTATTTAGTCAGTTCTTCTCTACTTGAATGTCTGAGTCCTCCTGCATTCATTCTCAGCACATGACATGTGTATTCCCAATGCATTCTCGACACGTTTGTTGTTAGGATCATCATCACTACACACCGGACGAACCCATAGGTGCTCCGATATCCTCCTCAAGAATCTCGAAAAAATTCGAGGAGAATCCTGACCCACGTACACGAACTCCGAAACACGGCCTGGGATCCACAGTATGGGTAGGTTTCGGCTGGCAATTTTCCCGGACAACGGCCCTATTTGTGGCTTCCTCTTTGATAATTTAAACTGCCAAGAATTCTTTAACGTGCGCTAGTACACACGGGACCTCTTGTTTATTGGTTCTATCAGTGAGGGTTAGGTATCTGATTTCACTACCCAAGAGATCAGGAGAGGCTAGCGTCAGGGTCAAGACAACGAAATGTATATAAATGCATAAAAATACGAAGCTGCAGTAAAGCGCTAATTGTAAGGAGAAATGAAACAAAATATAGAAACAAATATGGTGTGGTTAATGCTTAATGAGGGTTACGTCACAGACAACCACTAGTTCAGTCTCTTGACAGTTCGATTAAAATGCTTATTTATTTGTTTTTCTCCAACATTTGGTGGTATTCTTACAGTTAGAAGATGATGTAATTTCGCTGCTATATACAATTTTATTATTTTTTCCTTTCACATCTTACAGATTTAGCGATTTGAAATTATTTTGTTCCGCACAATACTATCTAGCCTGGCTTGTAATTCGCGTTTTGAATGTAAGGGAAGTAATTGTTTAAAGATGGCGTCCAGTGATGGCGACGTGAAGCTGCTCTTCTTTGATACCTTCTACCATGAACAAAATAAAGAGGTTTGCTTGTACAATAGCAGTTGTCTCAGTACGGCACATTCATTTAGAATTTAATTGAAAACTCTTGTGTAGTTATACAACCGCGTACTGAACTTAAACTTGTCTTTCACTTAATCTATGGTCTTCAAGTCTACTCACTCTTATATTCATCAGACACTGCAGTCACCACTCTACTACTCACCACTCATTATGTCTCATATTTACTCTACTACTCACCACTCTTAGACTCTGCTACTCTACCACTCACCACTCTTAGACTCTGCTACTCTACTACTCACCACTCTTAGACTGCTGCTCTACCACTCACCACTCTTAGACTCTGCTACTCTACCACTCACCACTCTTAGACTCTGCTATTCTACCACTCACCACTCTTAGACTCACTCTGCTACTCTACCACTCACCACTCTTAGACTCTGCTACTCTACCACTCACCACTCTTAGTAGTCTTAGACTCTGCTACTCTACCACTCACCACTCTTGGATTCTGCTACTCTACCACTCACCACTCTTAGACTCTGCTACTCAACCACTCACCACTCTTAGACTCTGCTACTCTACCACTCACCACTCTTAGACTCTGCTACTCTACCACTCACCACTCTTAAATTCTGCTACTCTACTACTCACCACTCTTAGACTCTGCCACTCTACTACTCACCACTCTTAGACTCTGCTACTCTACCACTCACCACTCTTCTTCGATTCTGCTACTCTACTACTCACCACTATTTAAACTCTAGTACTCACCATTCATATCTACTCTACTACTCACCACTCTTAGACTCTGCTACTCTACTACTCACCACTCTTAGACTCTACTACTCACCACTCTTAGACTCTGCTACTCTACTACTCACTACTCTTAGACTCTACTACTCACCACTCATATACTCTACAACTAGTGAATCAGTGTCAGTCGACTAGAGACTGAAACTCTGCTTGCTTGCGAACAAATTTAATAATCGAAGAAAAGTAAAATCTCAAACTCTACATTTGACATATTAAATGAAGAAAATAATTTGTGAAAGAGTTGAACTGTGAATTAACTCTAAAGAGAGAAATTATACTTCTTCATCCTTCCTCATTTGTCTTTCAGCATTGAGGGGTATACTACAATTACCAATCTGCCCTGTAGTGAATCTTCTACCTTTCATTTCCATGTTGTGAAGCATAGGTCTTCAACTACTTAGAGCAACTTATCTTTTTTACTCTTTTACCCGCCTTTAATAAGTCTCGACAAACACATTGAAAATGTTTTGTTGACACTTCCTGATAACAATTAAAAAAATTGTGTAAAAATTATTTATTATATACAGTCGAACCTGTCTAAGGCGACCATTCACGGGACTTTCAAAAACTGGTCCCATAGGACAGGTGGTCCTGCCTCACAGGTTTCACATAATAAATAGAGCGATAAAAAAAATTTTATCCTAAGCACTATGAAAACTAACCTGCAAATCAGCGTAATCCATGAGTAGAACATAGTGCACATGTCTGTCTACAATAGCCACTGGTTGGACACTTTTCATAAAACACGATAGTTAAACACACAAAAATATTTTGTCGAATCACTGATATTCGTTCTTCCAGCGTTAATGCTTTTGGTTTTACACTTTTGACACTGGCCATTTCCTATATTGTGTGTAACACTTTTAAAATCCACAAAAATAATTCACTGAGATACTGTACATGTACGTGAATACACTCTAAGCGGGCAATGACTAATTCTTTAGTTAATTCCTGTAATTTATACGGGCCACGCAATGGTCTACTCTGGTCTAGACGGAACCGCGAAGTGATGTCACTTCACGAATCATAGATCTGTGTCTGCCGTGTTTCTCACACCAGTATTGACTGATAAACGCAACACGTCCCACTGTAATCTGGGACTCACTAAATACGGGAAAACTTCGACACCTGTAGACACCTGTGTCGATCGTTTATGGCTCCCAGCGAGACGGAGAAGGACTGGCTGGTCAGTGTATCGTTATCTCGGATTACCCGCGTGTCGTAAACGGGATAAATAACATTGGCGGCGGTTAATTAGCCTGGTCTCTGGTCGCGTCATACGGTGAGCGCCGTAATCAGTGTTAGCATATAGTAAAAAACTCGGGGAAATTGTAGACCCGGTCCTATAACCAGGGAAACGCTTTAAACAGGTGGTCCTAAGACCAGGTTCAACTGTATCTATATTTATATATATATATATATATATATATATATCTATAATTATATCTATTTAGTCCTTGACGAGAGCAAATAAATGATATCTAATTCACGTCTGGGAGCCACTCTGTGGTCAGTGAACTGGACTACAAAGGACAAGAGGTAGGGTTCGATCCCAACCGACGGCTTCCGGTTCACCCAGCCTTTAATGGGTACCCGATTTTTTTCTGGGAAAGTAAAGCGGCACGGGCGTAATACCGAACACATTACCCCAAAAATCATGTGCCAAAGGTTTGTAAAATTTATGGTCACTAACACCATATTCCCTATACGCCACTTGACGTGACGGGGGCTCTTTACCTTTTTTGTTTTACTCATTCATGTCTGTATACTGTACGTCAATTATAAAAAAAAGTTATACACTTTTAAGTGTCAAATTACACAATTTGTTGATTTAATTAGTCATGTCTCCTAGAGCCAGAACAGACATATTAAGTGCCAAAAATAATACGTCAGCCAAATCCAGGTCAGCATTGTGGCCTCAGGTTATGTCCAGTTACGGTAATAAATAATTAAAAAAAATATGGCTTTGTACGTTGTGTCAATGGGAGATTAATGTTCAGCAAATAAAATTCAATAACAAAACTTCTAACTTCAAGATATCTTTCATATAGCACCAGAATGTTGATAATTAAATGATTAATCATATAAACCAATTTAGGACCTTTTGATTCAAGACATCTTTCATATAGTACCAGAATGTTGATAATTAAATGATTAATCATATAAACCAATTTAGGACCTTTGGAATTACAATTTTTTTAAAAACAATTTTTCAAAGACAAAATGACATAAGGCCATAAAAACGCTACGTAACCAATATAAATTTTCATTTGGAGGATAAGTAAAAAAAAAAAAGTAAAGTACTCCCGTCACGCCAAGTGGCGTATAGGGAAATATGGTGTTAGTGACCCTATACTTTACAGACCTTCAGCACATGATTTTTCGGGTAATGTGGTCGGTATTACGCCCGTGCCGCTTCACTTTCCCAGAAAAAAATCAGGTACCCATTTAAGGGTGGGTGAACCTGGAAAGCGTCGGTTGGGATCGAACCCTACCCCTTGTCCTTTGTAGTCCAGTTCTCTAACCACTGAGCTATTGCGGCTCCCATTTGGAGGATAAATTGAAAAAAAAAAATTAAATCTACAGCATTCAACTTGAAACTTCACATATTTATTTTGAATTTTATGCTGAATCTAAAAATGCACGACAAATAGTTCTATGCAATCAAACTAGAAATTAAATAAGATTTTCGTTTAATGGTGTTAAAGAACACAGTTTTTAACAAAAATCGGTAGATTCAAAACTCATTAAACTTCACCATTATGGGAAAGATATATAGTAACATCATGTTCTATGTTTGACCTTAAATTTTAAAATTTAGAAGTGCCGAAAAAGAAACAAATCAAATTTAATTTATGTAAAATATAATAAAACTTTCCTGCATCGTTTTAAACAATGACCATGTCATAGCAACGTGAAATGGCCGCCATGATGACTCTTACTCCACAAACTCCACCCATGATTGACTCTTACTCCACAAACTCCACCCATGATTGACTCTTACTCCACAAAACCTCACCCATGATTGACTCTTACTCCACAAACTCCACCCATGATTGACTCTTACTCCACAAACCTCACCCATGATTGACTCTTACTCCACAAACCTCACCCATGATTGACTCTTACTCCACAAACCTCACCCATGATTGACTCTTACTCCACAAACCTCACCCATGATTGACTCTTACTCCACAAACCTCACCCATGATTGACTCTTACTCCACAAACCTCACCCATGATAGACTCTTACTCCACAAACCTCACCCATGATTGACTCTTAGTCCACAAACCCCACCCATGATTGACTCTTACTCCACAAACCTCACCCATGATTGACTCTTACTCCACAAACCCCACCCATGATTGACTCTTACACCACAAACTCCACCCAAGATCAACTCTTATTCCACAAACCCCACCTATGATTGACTTACTCCACAACCCCACCCATGTTTCACTTACTCCACAAACCCCACCTATGATTGACTTACTCCACAACCCCACCTATGATTGACTTACTCCACAAACCCCACCCATGTTTGACTTACTCCACAAACCCCACCCATGTTTGACTTACTCCACAAACCCCACACATGATTGACTTTCTACAAACCCAACTCATGATTGACTCTTATGCCACAAATCCCGCCCATAATTGACCTCAACAGTCCAGGTAAAACTCAACAATTTAAGGTCAATCTGAACTTGTCACATTTTTGTTCCCCTTTAGGAAATGAACCTCGACCTCATCCAATTCTCTCAACCCGTTGTGGTGTATGAATTGAGAGTTATCCCCCTGAAAACGCAAGTACAGGCAAATCTTGGCAAAGGATGTCGTCTTGGGTTAGTATCTAAATGCTTTTTTGTTCATTGCTGTCAGTTTTCTCTTATCCATTCATGAGAATAAAGAAAGAAGAGAGAAGGAAGACCCAGAGAATTATGATGCCGAACAATTACTAGGGAAGGCTTAACCATGGGACTAAGAAACTACCAAGAACTAGCAACAAATCGTCAATCATGAACTATGTCTTTGCCCTACATGGTGTGTTCAACCTGGAGAGGAAAATGAATGAATGAAAAATGTTATTTTAGGAGTTGATAATGTCAATGAGTAGTTGTTTGTCGATTGTATAAACAAAGAATTTGGCAAATTTAGAAGGTTACATTGACCCAGTGACTCTCAGTGTTAACTATCAAACTCTAGTCACAGACTATCTTTATTGCACAACAGATCACTTCATTGGGCTCAGATCCCTCCTCAGCGTATTCTTCAGTATGAAGCATGCCTGGCACACACGAGCAAAAGCACTGAAACAATCAAAGCTGTAGGGAGTTAATGTGTCATTACCTACCAGACAATCTTTAACAGCCTTCCTTATGTATTGACTCCAACAATCAAAGCTGTATGGAGTTAATGTGTCATTACCTACCAGACAATCTTTAACAGCCTTCCTTATGTATTGACTCCAACAATCAAAGCTGTATGGAGTTAATGTGTCATTACCTACCAGACAATCTTTAACAGCCTTCCTTATGTATTGACTCCAACAATCAAAGCTGTATGGAGTTAATGTGTCATTACCTACCAGACAATCTTTATCAGCCTTCCTTATGTATTGACTCCAACAATCAAAGCTGTATGGAGTTAATGTGTCATTACCTACCAGACAATCTTTATCAGCCTTCCTTATGTATTGACTCCAACAATCAAAGCTGTATGGAGTTAATGTGTCATTACCTACCAGACAATCTTTAACAGCCTTCCTTATGTATTGACTCCAACAATCAAAGCTGTATGGAGTTAATGTGTCATTACCTACCAGACAATCTTTATCAGCCTTCCTTATGTATTGACTCCAACAATCAAAGCTGTATGGAGTTAATGTGTCATTACCTACCAGACAATCTTTAACAGCCTTCCTTATGTATTGACTCCAACAATCAAAGCTGTATGGAGTTAATGTGTCATTACCTACCAGACAATCTTTAACAGCCTTCCTTACTTATTGACTCCAGCAGTCCATGCTGTATGGAGTTATCTACACTTGTCAGATTTATCACAAGCTCTTGTCTGAGAGGGAAAACACCCACCAGACATGACCACATACAGACAAGGACTGAAAGATCGGACAGTGAATGGACTGAAAACTGTCAGTGACTCATAGCTGATTGATAACA
This sequence comes from Megaustenia siamemsis, assembly GCA_032433765.1. NCBI lineage: Eukaryota > Metazoa > Mollusca > Gastropoda > Stylommatophora > Ariophantidae > Megaustenia > Megaustenia siamemsis. The sequence continues at coordinate 37,484,574 of JAVIAB010000025.1, read as the reverse complement.
TCATTACCGCTATAACTGATGAAGAAAGTTGTGCTCCATGGTGGGTCTGGAAACAGATAACCAACCTGATCAAGTGATTATAGTCAAAGAGGGGAGGCATATTGGTACCGAAAGTGTTGTTAAGTTGGATGACTATTATTTACAGTCCCTGCCATCAATTTTTAATTTCTCCAGCATATTGATTATTTCCACATGCTTTACTTTGTCAAATGCTTTTGTGTAGTCTATGATGCATAACAAAAAATTTATCTTGAAATATTTTCTCATTACTGGGGTCTGCTTGGGGACATATAGGACCGGAAAATAAAGGCCACTTGTCCTGAGCAGTCACCTCAAGGTTTCCGGGTCTGTGTTTTTATTTCACCCTCCGACAGGAAAAAACTTTTGAGCCTACCAGGAATCAAACCCACATTCTCCTGGTTTGGAGCTTGACAAGTTATCAGTTCTGCCACCTGCAATACATGAATGGTAGAATGAAAGTGCTGTTAGTTGTATGTTTTCTGGTTAGCCCATGCTCCACCGTTTTGTAATGATTTCTAGCGAAGAGCTATAAGTTAATTTTTATTATTTGTTCGCAAATGTATTCTACAAGTTGTTTTTACAATTCCACATTCATAAATGTTCCTAACAAAAATCGTCAACTTTTCTTTACTTTATTTCAAAAGAGGTACACTGCCATCAGAGTTCAAACTGGAAGTATTTGTCAATAATCTTGAAAGGCCAAACGCATCAACTTTTGAGAAACTTGGGCAGTGAGTACACAACCAACAATATTGAGTGAACTTGTGATTGATTTACTTTTATCTGTAGTTCCTTCCTTCCTTCCTTCCTTCCTTCCTTCCTTCCTTCCTTCCTTCCTTCCTTCCTTCCTTCCTTCCTTCCTTCCTTCCTTCCTTCCTTCCTTCCTTCCTTCCTTCCTTCCTTCCTTCCTTCCTTCCTTCCTTCCTTCCTTCCTTCCTTCCTTCCTTCCTTCCTTCCTTCCTCCCTCCCTCCCTCCCTCCCTCCCTCCCTCCCTCCCTCCCTCCCCCTCCCTCCCTCCCTCCCTCCCTCCCTCCCTCCCTCCCTTCCCTTCCTTCCTTCCTCCTCCTCTTCTCTTATGTTTGTATGTCTTTGTCCCTCTCATATTTTGTATGTGTTTATCCCTATCATGTTTGTTATGTCTTTGTCCCTCTCATGTTTGTATGTCCATGTCCCTCTCATGTTTGTATGTCCATGTCCCTCTCATGTTTGTATGTCCATGTCCCTCTCATGTTTGTATGTCCATGTCCCTCTCATGTTTGTATGTCTCTAACTTAAACCCTGTTTCTCTTTCTTCTTGTATCATCAATTTCATTTCATCACTGTAACTTCCCTGACACTTTTTCCATTAATCCTTAAAATCCTGTTTTTAAACAAAAATTAAATAAGAGTATTGTAAGTGTACAACAAACATGTTTATTTCTGATGATAAGTTATTGTAAGTGTACAACAAACATGTTTATTTCTGATGATAAGTTATTGTAAGTGTACAACAAACATGTTTATTTCTGATGATAAGTTATTGTAAGTGTACAACAAACATGTTTATTTCTGATGATAAGTTATTGTAAGTGTACAACAAACATGTTTATTTCTGATGATAAGTTATTGTAAGTGTACAACAAACATGTTTATTTCTGATGTCTCCTCTCTCCGTGTTACCTTCTCACCTACTTCTCTCTTCACTTGATGATGATGCTGTACTTAGACCTGGCATTCTTACGACGCGACGTATCACTGTTTTGTCCAATCCATTTTCAGCCTGGACTATAAGGAGAACAAGAATATTCAACTCAAACTAGACCACCACGTAAGTACAGATCTTGTTTTATTTGACTCAAATTGGACCATCACTTAAGTACAGATCTTGTTTTATTTGACTCAAATTGGACCATCACTTAAGTACAGATCTTGTTTTATTTGACTCAAATTGGACCATCACTTAAGTACAGATCTTGTTTTATTTAACTCAAATTGGACCATCACTTAAGTACAGACCTTGTTTTATTTAACTCAAATTGGACCACCATTTTTACAACATTAACGTAACCTAGAGTTAAAGTAAGTATGTTGTGTTTTATGATGCAATCAAAGGTAGTTATATTCCCTCTCTATCAGGAAGAGAAGTTTTAATGAGACAAACAAAGTGGAAGAAGTAACAAATACAGGTAGTGATAACTGCATCAATATTAATTTGAGATGAAGTTCCATTTGTCCTGTTTCAGGTACCCACAGATGGACTCATACTGAAAGGCTGGTATCGAGCAGTTACTTTAGCGGTGTATGGATGTTTCACAGAGGTCATTCAACAACGGGAGTCCCCACCGCCACCACCTCCACCACTTCCTGTCTACCAGACTTCACAAAGTAAAAATAAAATTCCAGGTATCATCATCTGCAGTTGTATCTTCTTCTTTTCTGCGATCATGACATCATTCAGACTAGGACTCCGGACTCTCTTATGAAGGCAGCTGTCTGTTTAAGTGATTTGGTTGCCCCATATAGTTTCTCTTCCAGGGAAGTGGGTGGGTGTGGACCACATTGTCCTTCTCAGGTCTGTGTACTGGGGGCAATCCTGTAGAACATGTTTTGTTGTCATGTTATCCAGGGTACAGTGGCATTGGCTGGTAGTTTCTATTTTGAGTTTGGTGAACATGAGGTTTCTCATTCTGTTAAGTATGATGACATGATCCCTCTTTGATAGTTTGAGGTATCCACTCCTCAGGTTATACTTTGCTTGTTCTTGTTTCCATTTTTCATGGTACTGGCCTTTGATGATGGATTTGGCTTCATCATAGCTGACCAGATGGTTCTCTTGTGGTAATCTCCCTCCCTCCCTTAGCTAGTTTGTCTGTGCATTCATTTCCTTGCATCAACTCCTAGACTTCAGCTTGGGTGGTCGATCCAAGACTGTCGACATCTCCATGTTTTGTTTCAATAATTTGTAGGCTCATATCTCCCTCCAGATGGACCAGAACTGGTACTGATGACAGCCATATCTTCAATCCATAATTTGATGTTTGTGCATGCTAGCTTTATGTCTCTAACAAAGTCCTAATGGACTGAATTGTGCATTAATATCACCTATTTCCCACACTCTCACATGTGCTAAGGTTTTCCTCGCAAATACAGACAGATATTCTCTGTCTTCGGAGGTACTATCATTTTGATCATTCAGAGTTTTGACATTTTGTGTCGATTATTTTTATATCAATATTTCAATTTTGTCTAGGTGGCAACCATTTTTTTCCCACCAATATTTCTGTTTTGTCCAGGTCTTCTTCTACTTTTTAGCTCCCAGTGGAGCATAGGTCTTCAACAAACACTTTCCAAGTCGTTCTGTTTTTTGCTATTCTTTTAAGATCATTCCATGTCTTCCCCATCATCTTCATCTCTGCTTCTATCTGTCTTCTCCAAAAATTCCTTGGTCTTCCTCTTTGTCTTTTCCCCTGGGGATTCCAAAAAAGGGCCTGTTGTGTAATACTCTCAGTTGGCTTCCGTAGTGTGTGTCCTATCCAGCGCCATCATCTTCACTGTATCTCTTTATCCACTGGTGTTTGACTGGTACATTTCCATAATTCTATGTTAGTGATTTTGTCCTGCCATTTCCATCCTTTTATCCTGCGTAAGCATCCATTAATGAAAGTTTGTATCTTCGTGATTGTTGATTTTGTTGTTCTCCATGTTTCACAGCCATATAATAGGACCGCCTTAAGATTTGAGTTGAAAATTTTTATTTTAGTATTTAACCTAATTTCTTTGTATTTCCATATGTTTCCCAGTGCAATGAAAGCTCCTCTTGCTTTTGATATCCTTATTTTGGTATCATTTTCTGTTTCTCCCTCTTTATCTATATTACTGCCCAGATATATATAAGATTGTACATCTAATAGAGGTAATTCTCCTAGTTTTATTTGGTTATTGCCAACTGTATTAATTCTCATAATGTTGGTCTTATCTCTATTAATCTTCAGTCCTAGCTGTTGTGATCTCTCATCTAATATACTCATTTAGATCCTGCATCTGTTGATGGCTGTGTGATAGATAGGAGAGCTATGTCATCAGCAAAGTCTAAATCATCAAGTTGTTTGGTCAGTGACCACTGGATCCCATTTCTGTTGTTTTGAGTTATTTTCATAATCCAATCTATGGCCAGTAGAAAGAGAAATGGAGACAGGAGGCATCCCTGCCTTTCTCCTGTTCTTATTTCAAATGCTTCTGTAAGCTGCCCTTCATGCACCACACTACATTTCGTTCCTTCATACATTATTTTTATCAGGTTAATAAACTTTACGGGGATTCCGTAATGACTCAGCAATTTCCAAAGCATTCTTCTGTCTAAACTATCAAATGCCTTTTCGTAATCTATGAATCCAATATAAAGTGGGGATTTTAGTTCTAAACTTTGTTCAACTATTATACGTAGAGTAGTTATTTGATCAGCACATGATCTGTTCTTCCTAAAACCTGCTTGTTCATCTCTCAAATGTTTCTCTATGGCCTCTTTTAGTCTCTCCAGAATGATTCTGCTTAATATTTTTCCTGGCACTGATAGTAGCATAATTCCCCTATAATTTGTGCACTCCTGTAAACTTCCTTTCTTTGGTAGTTTGATCATATAACCTTCTTTCCAGTCTTTAGGTATTTCTTCCCTCTCCCAAATTTTATCTAATAGATTATGTAGCATCTTAGTAGAGGTGTTAATATCTGCTTTGATGGCTTCCGAAGGAATTTCATCTGGTCCTGTGGCTTTACCATTTTTTAATAGTTTGATGGCTTTCATTATTTCTTCTATGCTTGGTTTTCCACAGTTAACGTATAAATAACTCTTCTTCTGCTGGTAGTATATCTGGAGGATTATTTGAGCTGGGTCTATTCAAAATTTTTTCAAAGTGCTCTTTCCATCTCTCCATTTGTTCCCTTATATTACTAAGCAGATTTTCTTTCTTATCTTTAATAAAGGCATATTCTTTATTATTCTTAGATCTTTGCTGTCTACGTTTATGCTTTCTAAAATTTTGATTATTTCTTGGTGCTTTACTTTGTCAAATGCCTTGGTGTAATCTATAAAACATAGGTATAGATCTGTTTTCACCTCTATGGCTCTTTCTACTAAAGATCTTATGATATAAATGGCATTGCTTGTTCCTTTATCTCTAACAAAACCACACTGTTCATCGCTAGTTTCTGGACTGATTTTGTTTGTCACTCTTCGCATGATGATTCTTAGTAATATCTTAGTCATATGACTCATAAGGCTTATTGTGTGTTGACCATCGCATTCAATTGCACTCGATTTCTTTGGTAGGGCTATGAATATTGATTTGAGCAGGTTGTCTGGTATATATCTGCTGTTGTATATATCATTCAATATTTTTGTTATTATTTCTATTCCAAAATCACCCATGGCTTCAATCTCTTCTTTAGTTATATTATCTGGTCCAGGAGCTTTGCCTACTTTCATATTGCACAAGGTGTCTTCCACTGTAATGCTGTTAATACATTTGTCTAATATATGTTTATGCTGTTAATACATTTGTCTAATATGAAGACATGAATGGCAAAGTCCATTTTGATGGGAGTCCATCAGAGAATTTCAAAGTCAGCAAAGGAGTGAAACAGGGATGTGTCCTCGCCCCCACCCTTTTTGGTATATTTTTTGCTGCCCTCCTAAATTACGCCTTCGAAAACAGCTCAGGAGATATTTACATTTGCACTAGACCAGATGGCTCACTGTTCAACCTAGCACGACTAAGAGCAAAAACCAAAACAAATGTTGCCCTACTTAAAGAATTTTTATTTGCTGACGATGCAGCCCTAGTCGCTCATAGTGAGGCCACCCTACAGTCGCTGATCAACAACCTGGATAAAGCATGCGACCTTTTTTCACTGTCAATTAATGTTCAGAAGACAGTAATACTAAATCAAGGTGACTTCAAACCTATATCTATTACTCTAAAAGACTGCCCACTAGAATCAGTACAGAAATTTACATATCTTGGATCCACAGTTACGCAAACCATCTCTCTTGATGAAGAAATAAACTGTCAAATTGGTAAGGCAGCTACGACCTTCGGCAAACTCACAAAAAGGGCATGGAACAACACGAAACTAACTCAAAAGACTAAACTCTTAATATATCAAACTTGTGTGCTTAGCACACTACTATATGGATCCGAAACCTGGACAACATACTCAAACCAGGAAAAAAGACTAAATGTCTTCCACATGCGATGTCTCCGCAAAATAATGCACATCAAATGGCAGGACAAAATAACCAACTTAACTGTCCTGCAACGTGCTAAGACCCTAACAATCATGTCGATGCTCAGAAGTCGAAGGCTAAGATGGCTGGGGCATGTCCATCGGATGGAAGAAAAACGCATTCCTAGGCAAATACTATATGGCGAGCTAAAACACGGAAAACGACAAATCGGCAGACCTAAACTACGATATAGAGATATCTGCAAATCATCTCTGAAAGACTTCTCCATCTGTGAAAACGACTGGCAACATCTGGCAAGTGATCGCACATCATGGAGAGCACGTATAAGGAACGGTGTAACAACATTTGAGACTGTTCTAAGACAGGACTTAGAAGAGAAGAGACTCATGAAAAAGGATGGTAAACCCTGTGGATCAGCGAGCCTGACCTGTTCATTATGTGACCGCGTGTGTTTGTCAAACATTGGTAGAATTAGCCACGAGAGAAGCTGTTCGGCAAAAACAATACCTCAAAAAAATACGCAATAGCATCCACTAGACCGTCTGACAAGACGAAAAGGGCCATATATATTTGTCTAATATATGTTTATGCTGTTAATACATTTGTCTAATATATGTTTATGCTGTTAATACATTTGTCTAATATATGTTTATGCTGTTAATACATTTGTCTAATATATGTTTATGCTGTTAATACATTTGTCTAATATATGTTTATGCTGTTATTACATCTGTCTAATATATGTTAATGCTGTTAATACATTTGTCTAATATATGTTTATGCTGTTATTACATCTGTCTAATATATGTTTATGCTGTTATTACATCTGTCTAATATATGTTTATGCTGTTATTACATTTGTCTAATATATGTTTATGCTGTTATTACATTTGTCTAATATATGTTTATGCTGTTAATACATTTGTCTAATATATGTTTATGCTGTTAATACATCTGTCTAATATATGTTTATGCTGTTAATACATTTGTCTAATATATGTTTATGCTGTTAATACATTTGTATAATATATGTTTATGCTGTTATTACATCTGCCTATTATATGTTTATGATGTTAATACATTTGTCTAATATATGTTTATGCTGTTATTACATTTGTCTAATATATGTTTATGCTGTTATTACATCTGTCTAATATATGTTTATGCTGTTATTACATCTGTCTAATATATGTTTATGCCTTTAATACATTTGTCTAATATATGTTTATGCTGTTATTACATTTGTCTAATATATGTTTATGCTGTTATTACATTTGTATAATATATGTTAATGCTGTTATTACATTTGTCTAATATATGTTTATGCTGTTATTACATTTGTCTAATATATGTTTATGCTGTTATTACATCTGTCTAATATATGTTTATGCTGTTATTACATCTGTCTAATATATGTTTATGCTGTTATTACATCCGTCTAATATATGTTTATGCTGTTATTACATTTGTCTAATATATGTTTATGCTGTTAATACATTTGTCTAATATATGTTTATGCTGTTATTACATCTGTCTAATATATGTTTATGCTGTTATTACATCTGTCTAATATATGTTTATGCTGTTATTACATCTGTCTAATATATGTTTATGCTGTTATTACATCTGTCTAATATATGTTTATGCTGTTATTACATCTGTCTAATATATGTTTATGCTGTTATTACATCTGTCTAATATATGTTTATGCTGTTATTACATCTGTCTAATATATGTTTATGCTGTTATTACATCTGTCTAATATATGTTTATGCTGTTATTACATCTGTCTAATATATGTTTATGCTGTTATTACATCTGTCTAATATATGTTTATGCTGTTATTACATCTGTCTAATATATGTTTATGCTGTTATTACATCTGTTTAATATATGTTTATGCTGTTATTACATCTGTCTAATATATGTTTATGCTGTTATTACATCTGTCTAATATATGTTTATGCTGTTATTACATCTGTCTAATATATGTTTATGCTGTTATTACATTTGTCTAATATATGTTCATGCTGTTATTACATCTGTCTAATATATGTTCATGAGTTATTTGATAACTCTCTCAGGTTTGAATGTGTTATGTTAGTCATGTTTAAGATATGATTATGTGATCTGAAGCTTTTCTCAAACCTGATTACATGTTATGTAATGACTTTGTATTTAATTGATACTTAATGTATTTTTGTGTTTCAGATCTGATTTAATTCGATACTTTGTTTTCTTGAGTTTTGATTGAATTTGTTTTTGTACTGTGTCTGAGAAGTGATTGAATTTGTTTTTGTATTGTGTCTGAGATCTGACTGAATTTGTTTTTGTATTGTGTCTGAGAAGTGATTGAATTTGTTTTTGTATTGTGTCTGAGATCTGACTGAATTTGTTTTTGTATTGTGTCTGAGAAGTGATTGAATTTGTTTTTGTATTGTGTCTGAGATCTGACTGAATTTGTTTTTGTATTGTGTCTGAGAAGTGATTGAATTTGTTTTTGTATTGTGTCTGAGAAGTGATTGAATTTGTTTTTGTATTGTGTCTGAGATCTGACTGAATTTGTTTTTGTATTGTGTCTGAGAAGTGATTGAATTTGTTTTTGTATTGTGTCTGAGATCTGACTGAATTTGTTTTTGTATTGTGTCTGAGAAGTGATTGAATTTTTTTTTGTATTGTGTCTGAGATCTGACTGAATTTGTTTTTGTATTGTGTCTGAGAAGTGATTGAATTTGTTTTTGTATTGTGTCTGAGATCTGACTGAATTTGTTTTTGTATTGTGTCTGAGAAGTGATTGAATTTGTTTTTGTATTGTGTCTGAGAAGTGATTGAATTTTTTTTTGTATTGTGTCTGAGAAGTGATTGAATTTGTTTTTGTATTGTGTCTGAGATCTGACTGAATTTGTTTTTGTATTGTGTCTGAGATCTGACTGAATTTGTTTTTGTATTGTGTCTGAGGTCTGACTGAATTTGTTTTTGTATTGTGTCTGAGATCTGACTGAATTTGTTTTTGTATTGTGTCTGAGATCTGACTGAATTTGTTTTTGTATTGTGTCTGAGGTCTGACTGGATTTGTTTTTGTATTGTGTCTGAGATCTGACTGAATTTTTTTTTGTATTGTGTCTGAGGTCTGACTGAATTTGTTTTTGTATTGCGTCTTAGGTCTGACTGAATTTGTTTTTGTATTGTGTCTGAGATCTGACTGAATTTGTTTTTGTATTGTGTCTGAAATCTGACTGAATTTGTTTTTGTATTGTGTCTGAGGTCTGACTGGATTTGTTTTTGTATTGTGTCTGAGGTCAGACTGAATTTATTTTCTGTATTGTGTCTGAGGTCAGACTGAATTTATTTTCTGTATTGTGTCTGAAGTCTGACTGGATTTGTTTTTGTATTGTGTCTGAGATCTGACTAAATTTGTTTTTGTATTGTGTCTGAGGTCTGACTGAATTTGTTTTTGTATTGTGTCTTAGGTCTGACTGAATTTGTTTTTGTATTGTGTCTGAGATCTGACTGAATTTGTTTTTGTATTGTGTCTGAGATCTGACTGAATTTGTTTTTGTATTGTGTCTGAAATCTGACTGAATTTGTTTTTGTATTGTGTCTGAGATCTGACTGAATTTGTTTTTGTATTGTGTCTGAAATCTGACTGAATTTGTTTTTGTATTGTGTCTGAGATCTGACTGAATTATATATTTAGTGATGTCCCAGTTTGATGTAAAGTTGAACCTTACTCTTTATCCTGCAGGTTTAGAAATGGGAGAAGACGAAGCCCACAAGCCTGTGACACAACAGCAGCATCCCCTGGACTTCATCAATGAGCAAGTGCAGAAACGACAGCAGCAACAGCAGCTGTACTCCTCCACATCATCCTCATCATCTACTCCCCAGTCGCTAGCCAGAGACAGTCACAAACCTCAGCTCTTGAAGATGCCTTTGTGGAGGTGTTAAGAAAACCATCGCCCCGGAGAGAAAGGGACCGGGCATCAAGCAGAGACAGGGCTTTGAGCAGAGAGAGGGCTTCGAGCAGAGACAGGGCTTCGAGCAGAGACAAGGATAGTGGTTCTGGACGAGATCGTTCGTCAAGTCATGATTCCTACGACACCAGCAGGGATAAAGATTTGCACGAGAGATCCTGGGATTACAGCTTTCCACCGGAGCCAAAGGAACCTTATGACTCAAGAGATAAGGAAAGTCGGAACGATGATAGTGCTTCGAGATCAAGAGATCGAGACTTTGGGAGCAAAAGCGGCAAAGATGAAGATCGGCCGCGATCTAGAGAACAGGAAAGGGATAGAGATTATTCAGCAAGAAGGGAAAGAATGGGGCATCATGACTCAAGAGAAAGTGAAGGGAGAGATAATAGGTTATCTCGATCCAGAGAGGGCTCTAGAGAGCCAAGGGAGTATAAGGAAGGAAGCTCTGAGAGGGAGAGTATGAGAGAGGAGCATCTCAGAGAGCGGGAGAGAGAGGATGAGAGAGAAAAAGAAAGGATTAGAGAGATTGAAGAAAGGGAGAGAGAGCAGAAAGAAATTGAGGCGAGAGAGAAAGAGAAGAGAGAACAGGAAAAGTTAGAGCGAGAAATGAAGGAGCGGGAACAAGAGAAAGAGTTACAGAGGGAGCGTGAGAGAGAGAAAGAGCTTCAGAAAGAAAAGGAATCAAGAGAAAGAGAGCAGAGAGAAAAGGAAAGAGAAATAGAAAAAGAGTTAGAACGAGAGAGAGAAAGGGAGATTAAGGAGAAAGAATTGGAGAAAGAGAGGGAGAAAGAGCGAGAAAAGGAGAGAGAGGCTGAAAGAGAACGAGAAAGAGAGAAGTCAGTACGAGGCAAAGAGAGACATGACCACGATAGACCACCACGGACTCGGACCCCTCCTAAGCATGGCAGTCTAAGTGGGTCGCGATCTAGGTCCAACTCTAGAAGTCGGAGAATGCCTAGGTCACGTCACAGATCCAGATCACGGTCAAAGCCTAGAGCATCGTCAAGGTCTCGATCTCAGGAGATAGAGCGACCCCCCGAGCCTCCTCTTAGTAAGTGGTTGCTACTTCTTGTACACAGCAGTTCGCTGTTAGTATTTTAGTTGTTTCTATTCTGTTTAAGCAAATTATTGCATTATCACCTTTCGCTGTGTGTGTGTTTTTTTTTTTCTTTCATTTTCCTGTCACCATTTCAAAGCTGGTACATGATTCCCTAGATTCCCAAGAGCTACATTTCATTTCAAAGCTGGTACATGATTCCCTAGATTCCCAAGAGCTACATTTCATTTCAAAGCTGGTACATGATTCCCTAGATTCCCAAGAGCTACATTTCATTTCAAAGCTGGTACATGATTCCCTAGATTCCCAAGAGCTACATTTCATTTCAAAGCTGGTAAATGATTCCCTAGATTCCCAAGAGCTACATTTAATTTCAAAGCTGGTACATGATTCCCAAGAGCTACATTTCATTTCAAAACTGGTACATGATTCCCTAGATTCCCAAGAGCTACATTTCTTTTCAAAGCTGGTACATGATTCCCAAGAGCTACATTTCATTTCAAAGCTGGTACATGATTCCCAAGAGCTACATTTCATTTCAAAACTGGTACATGATTCCCTAGATTCCCAAGAGCTACATTTCATTTCAAAGAACCAGCCTCAAGAAAATTCCCAGAATATTTATTCCACCCAAAAGGAAGTGAATGCATACAGTAATAACAGTTAGAACACTCAGTGATAACAGTTGGAGCACTCAGTGATAACAGTTGGAGCACTCAGTGATAACAGTTAGAACACGCAGTGATAACAGAACATTCAGTGATAAAAATTAGAGCAGACAGGGATAACAGATAGAACAAATGTTGATAACAGCTGGAATGCATAATAACAGTACACAGTGATAACATAAAGCATATAGTTATAACAGCTATGATGATAGAGGACATAACTTCTACCATTCAGCTCCCTGTGGAGCATAGGTCTTCAACAAACACTTTCAGCTCCCTGTGGAGCATAGGTCTTCAACAAACACTTTCAGCTCCCTGTGGAGCATAGGTCTTCAACAAACATTTTCAGCTCCCTGTGGAGCATAGGTCTTCAACAAACACTTTCAGCTCCCTGTGGAGCATAGGTCTTCAACAAACACTTTCAGCTCCCTGTGGAGCATAGGTCTTCAACAAACACTTTCAGCTCCCTGTGGAGCATAGGTCTTCAACAAACACTTTCAACTCCCCGTGTGGAGCATAGGTCTTCAACAAACATTCTCCAAGCTGTTCTGTTCCTTGTCATTCTTTTAAGATCTGAAAACTTACACTTACCGTCGTCTTTAAAGATTATGGACATGTTCGTCGTATTTAAAGATTATGGACATGTTCGGAGTGCAATGATGATGACCCGCAAATAACTCAATAACTCAATAATAACTCTTTTAAGATCATTCCATGTCGTCCCCATCATCTTCATTTTTGCATCCACCTGTCTTCTCCATGAGTATATCTTTCCAGGATTGGTTGGGGGGGGGGGGGGGATCTACTTTCTTTCTTTTCTTGGACTTGTCCATGTTTGGACTTGTCCATGTCCGTTGTGTATTTGCAGCCAGTCCCATGAGAAACCATACACTCATGACTAATAACATGAACTTCATGTAGTGGAATCCAGTGGTAAGACAAGAAACAGATCAAGGATAATTGTTCAGGCCAGACATAGGGCACACTTCAAAAGGCAGACAAAAAAAACATGGAAGAACTTTATTGCTGTACTATAAGACATCAGGCACTTGATGATTTACCAGCAAGTGATACATGAGTAAAGAATATACACAAGGCCAAATGGGTACAAGCATGGAGTCCTTTCATCTTATTGTTTCTTGCTATGTTCTGACAAGATGACATCTATCTCTTGATGTTGTCCCCATCTTTATCATTCTCTTGAATGATACATTATGACTGGCAGCTATATCACCATCTCTTGATGTTGGTCTCCAATTGTTATCATTCTCTTGAATGATACATTATGACTGGCAGCCATATCACCATCTCTTGATGTTGTTCTCCAATTGTTATCATTCTCTTGAATGATACATTATGACTGGCAGCCATATCACCATCTCTTAATGTTGTTCTCCAATTGTTATCATTCTCTTGAATGATACATTATGACTGGCAGCTATATCACCATCTCTTGATGTTGTTCTCCAATTGTTATCATTCTCTTGAATGATACATTATGACTGGCAGCCATATCACCATCTCTTAATGTTGTTCCCCATCTTTATCATTCTCTTGAATGATACATTATGACTGGCAGCCATATCACCATCTCTTGATGTTGTTCCCCATCTTTATCATTCTCTTGAATGATACATTATGACTGGCAGCCATATCACCATCTCTTAATGTTGTTCTCCAATTGTTATCATTCTCTTGATTGACAGCTGTATGTCCATCTCTTGTTCTGGCATTCCCCTGATGTCTGCTGAAACAATGAATATCTCTCATCATTGTCCGCCCATAAAAGGATATTAAAGTGGTGTAGATGCGTGTTGTGGTTTGAGCACTAGGGGGTTGTCCATTATGTTGTGGTTTGAGCACTAGGGGGGTTGTCTGTTGTATTGTGGTTTGAGCACTAGGGGGGTTGTCTGTTGTGTTGTGGTTTGAGCACTAGGGGGTTGTCTGTTGTGTTGTGGTTTGAGCACTAGGAGGTTGTCCGTTGTGTTGTGGTTTGAGCACTAGGGGGTTGTCCGTTGTGTTGTTGTGTGAGCACTAGGGGGTTGTCCATTGTGTTGTGGTTTGAGCACTAGGGGGTTGTCCGTTGTGTTGTGGTTTGAGCACTAGGGGGTTGTCCATTGTGTTGTGGTTTGAGCACTAGGAGGTTGTCTGTTGTGTTGTGGTTTGAGCACTAGGAGGTTGTCCGTTGTGTTGTGGTCTGAGCACTAGGAGGTTGTCTGTTGTGTTGTGGTTTGAGCACTAGGAGGATGTCTGTTGTGTTGTGGTTTGAGCACTAGGAGGTTGTCCGTTGTGTTGTGGTTTGACCACAAGGAGGTTGTCCATTGTGTTGTGGTTTGAGCACTAGGAGGATGTCTGTTGTGTTGTGGTTTGAGCACTAGGAGGTTGTCCGTTGTGTTGTGGTTTGACCACAAGGAGGTTGTCCGTTGTGCAGTGATGTTGATTTGTTGACTAAACCAAATAGAGGATAACAAACAAATGTGAAGCACCAACATCTAGTTGACTTTGGAAGTGTTTATATTATTTCAGGTGAAGAAGAGGAAGTTCAAGAGGATGAAGTAGTGGAAGACGAAGAAGTTGAAGAGCAGGAAATATGTGACAGCATGTCTGATCGGGTGTCTTCTCGGCGCCAGCGGAGAACAGTCACTGATGCTGATGTGCCAGTAAGTTTTGTTCTCATCAATTTATTTGTATCATTGGTTTGAGTGGAAAGCAGATTCAGAAGATTGGTAATTTAAAAGATGGCAGTCTGGATGGTCCAGTGGATGTAACTGGTTGATGAGTGTAACTGGTTAATAGATGTAACTGGTTGATGAGTGTAACAGGTTAATGAGTCATCATCATCATTGAGTGCCATCTCGGCATCGAAGGTTGGCTACCATGGAATACCATTCCATTCTGTCTCTTGCTTTGATGGTGCAGATTGTCATAAGTTGACTTGTCCATCCTTTGATGTTACTCATCCATGTTAATCTTGGTCTGCCTCTGCCTCTTTTACCTTGTATTTTCCCTTCCAAGATTACTTTTAGTACGCTGCTGTTGACCAAAAGATCTCATTGTCTTGTTTGAATTATGTTAATAGTTCTCTTTTCATTTTTAGTTGTTTTAAGACTTCGTTTGTTTTCTTTTCTTTTTCCAATTCTACCTATTCTTCTATATATCCACATTTCAAAGGCTTCAATTCTCTGTTCTGTTTTCTTGTCTAATGTCCATGTTTCTGCACCATTTAGGAATATTGAGAAGATGTAACATTTTGCTATTCTTAGTTTTAGCCCTGGTGTTATTTGTTTTGATGTTAGTATATTCTTCATGACATTAAAATTACTTTTTACCATTCCTATTCTATTGTTTATTTCAGTTGTACATTTTCCATCACTGGTTATAGTATGTCCAAGGTAGTTGTAGTTCTGAACTGTCTCCAGGTCTATTCCTTCTATTTTGATATCCACTTGTGGGTTTTGAGATTGTAGAAGTAAAAGTAAAAAAAAACAAAATGATTGTAGAAGTAGATGTATAAACAAAATGGTTGTATAAGCAAAATGATTGTACAAGTAGACATTCTTTAAACAAAATGAATGTAAAGTATATGCTGTATAAAAAAATTGATTGTACAAGTAGACGTATAAACAAAATGAATGTAAAAGTATACACTATATAAACAAAATTATTATAGAAGTATACATTATATAAGCAGAATGATTGTAGAAGTAGATGTATAAACAAAATGATTGTAGAAGTAGACGTATAAACAGAATGATTGTAGAAGTAGGCGTTGCATAAGCAAAATGATCGTAGAAGTAGACATTCTTTAAACAAAATGAATGTAAAAGTATACGCTGTATAAACAAAATGAATGTAAAAGTATACGCTGCATAAACAAAATGAATGTAAAAGTATACACTGTATAAACAAAATGAATGTAAAAGTATACGCTGTATAAACAAAATGAATATAAAAGTATACACTGTATAAACAAAATGAATGTAAAAGTATACGTTGTATAAACAAAATGAATGTAAAAGTATACGCTGCATAAACAAAATGAATTTAAAAGTATACGCTGTCTAAACAAAATGAATGTAAAAGTATACGCTGTATAAACAAAATGAACGTAAAAGTATACGCTGTATAAACAAAATGAATGTAAAAGTATACGCTGTATAAACAAAATGAATGTAAAAGTATACGCTGTATAAACAAAATGAACGTAAAAGTATACGCTGTATAAACAAAATGGATGTAAAAGTATACGCTGTATAAACAAAATGAATGTAAAAATATACGCTGTATAAACAAAATGAATGTAAAAGTATACGCTGTATAAACAAAATGAATGTAAAAGTATACGCTGTATAAACAAAATGAATGTAAAATTATACGCTGTATAAACAAAATGAATGTAGAAGTAGACGTATAAACAGAATGATTGTAGAAGTAGGCATTGCATAAGCAAAATGATCGTAGAAGTAGACATTCTTTAAACAAAATGAATGTAAAAGTATACGCTGTATAAACAAAATGAATGTAAAAGTGTACGCTGCATAAACAAAATGAATGTAAAAGTATACACTGTATAAACAAAATGAATGTAAAAGTATACGCTGTATAAACAAAATGAATGTAAAAGTTTTCTCTGTATAAACAAAATGAATGTAAAAGTTTGCTGTATAAACAAAATGAATGTAAAAGTATACGCTGTATAAACAAAATGAATGTAAAAGTATACGCTGTATAAACAAAATGAATGTAAAAGTATACGCTGTATAAACAAAATGAATGTAAAAGTTCGCTGTATAAACAAAATGAACGTAAAAGTATACGCTGTATAAACAAAATGAACGTAAAAGTATACGCTGTATAAACAAAATGAATGTAAAAATATACGCTGTATAAACAAAATGAATGTAAAAGTATACGCTGTATAAACAAAATGAATGTAAAAGTGTACGCTGCATAAACAAAATGAATGTAAAAGTATACGCTGTATAAACAAAATGAATGTAAAAGTGTACACTGCATAAACAAAATGAATGTAAAAGTATACGCTGTATAAACAAAATGAATGTAAAAGTATACGCTGTATAAACAAAATGAATGTAAAAGTTTACTCTGTATAAACAAAATGAATGTAAAAGTTTGCTGTATAAACAAAATGAATGTAAAAGTATACGCTGTATAAACAAAATGAATGTAAAAGTATACGCTGTATAAACAAAATGAATGTAAAAGTATACGCTGTATAAACAAAATGAATGTAAAAGTTCGCTGTATAAACAAAATGAATGTAAAAGTATACGCTGTATAAACAAAATGAATGTAAAAGTATACGCTGTATAAACAAAATGAATGTGTATTTATAGGAAGCTGAGGAGGGATATGAGGACATATCCTCAGATGATGAGATGGGAACAATGGAGGATCCTAGTATGATGCAGGTGAGAACCATACGTATTTCTTGTAGGTTCTGTGTCCTGAACGGTCATTAACATAATGAATGATCTCCATATGATGTGGCAGAGAACTCTACAAAATTCTAGGATACTCTGAATGATTGTTAATCCTAGATTACGATACCTATCTGTGAATCTTGTGTTTATAATGCTGTAGCAAAAGTAAAAAAAATAAAGTAAAGAGAACCATCACGCCAAGTGGCGTATAGGGAATATGGTGTTAGTGACCATAATTTTTGCAGACCTTTGGCGCGTGATTTTTGGGGTAATGTGGTCGGTATTTTGCCAGTGCCACTTTACTTTCCCAGAAAAAATCCGGTACCAATCACGTAAGAGGCGACTAAGGAGGTTGATCGATGGCTTGACAAGCTGTCATTGTAAAAAGTATTGTTATGGAAACAGACGATAGATTTTAGAAGCAGTGATCTCCGCAATATGTGCCATTTTGGCACACAAAGTGTTTTTGAGATTGTGGTTCTGCCCTATGTGCCGTCTTTGGCTCGAAAGGATGATAGAGAATGATAGATAGAACCCGGAAGCCATCGGTCAGAATCAAACCCGACCTCTTGTCCTTTGGAGTCCAGTTCACTAACCACTGAGCTATTGTGGCTCCCGCTGTAGCAAAATTACTACCACTTAATTGTAATATTAGGAACTCTAAAAATAGTATTTTCTCTGAACTTTTGACACACAGCTGTGTGTTTACACTGGGAGAGACACTGGGACTCGGATTTCTTGTCTCAGGTTGATTTATGACCTGAATTTGACTGCTTGGACCGGATGTGTTACATTGTCTATCGATACAGAAGCTGTAAGTCCGTCAGAATGTTTGGCTACCTCATATCACTATTCATTGCATTTTCAGAGTTACAAGGGACTGTTTGATGTCACCTGGCAACCAAGGACATTTCCTTGGTCCCAGCAAAACAAAAAAGAATATTGAAAATTGGCATTTTTTTTTCTGCATTATACAAGATCATATCAAAGATGAGTGCATTCGAAAATAAATGTTTAAGGAAAATACTTGGTATCGTGTGGAACGAATTCAAAACAAACGAGGAAATCGCCAATCAACCACTAATATCTTCAGTAATAAAGAAAAGACGATGGTCATATGTTGGACATGTGATGAGAAGAGATAATAACCAAATAGCAAAGCAAGCCCTCATGTGGGAAACAACAGGTAAGAGGAAAAGAGAAAGACCCAGAGAGACACTGAGAAGAACATTGATGAGAGAGGCTAGAGTAGCAGGAATCGGCTCCCTCAATGAGATAGAACTGCTTGCACAGAACAGAGACAAATGGCGA
Source organism: Megaustenia siamemsis (assembly GCA_032433765.1). Classification (NCBI taxonomy): domain Eukaryota; kingdom Metazoa; phylum Mollusca; class Gastropoda; order Stylommatophora; family Ariophantidae; genus Megaustenia; species Megaustenia siamemsis. The sequence goes on along the minus strand of JAVIAB010000025.1, from coordinate 37,465,876 downwards.
GATTTGATAAAATATCTTTAAAAGAATTGAAAACTGCTAGAACAAAAATTCAGATAAGAGAAGGAATATCTTGGTCTACGCCCTATGGGCCGGCTACAGCTCGAAAGGTCAGTAGGTAGATAGATAGATTCTGCATATACTAAAGAATGAAGACAAATAAAAATAAATGAATATTATTACGGAGGTAAACTTCCGAGGCGATAGATCAGTGAATCATTTCAGGGGAAGAGTTATGTTTATGTTTTTTCTGTTGTTGATTATTTGTGAATTTTATTTCCAGAGTGCTGTAAACATACCTCTTTCCCTGAAATGATTCGCTCACGCTTTAAAGAATCCTAGACAGTTGGAAATCTAAAAATAGTAGGCCAAAAATGGCTGCTCCCCATCAAAGTTAATAGGAAAATCTATCCAAAACATGAAAACTCTCAATGATAAAAATATGAGAGTACCTTTGAAGTCGGAGAATATCTGCCTGTATGGCGGGGGAGCACCTGAGCACATGGCTGCCAATGTGAAAAATAGAAAAAGGTGATATTCAGTCCCTCGAGACTTCACAAGAGATATAAATAGCTGGTGAGCACAAACAAACAGTGAACAAACAAACAACAATAAACAAACAGCAAACAAACAACAACAAACAAACAAATCAACAACAATAAATAAACAAACAAAAAGAACTCTTTTATCTGTTCATGTCCAACATCTCTCATTGTATCCTTTATTTACTCACCAGGTTCTTGACTATTTTGACCTGGAAGAAGATCAGTGGGGACCACCACAAGTCTTCAATCCATTTGACTTCTTCCTCTCCCCTATGATGGTAAGGCTGCTTAATCCCCCTACCAGAGCTATCCTTAATCCTAGAGTCATAAAGATTAACATTTCAAAATTCAAATTTAAAAAATCGACAGTTTAAGGTTATTGAGTTATTTGCAAGTCATCATCATTGCACTCCGAACATGTCCATAGGTGCTCAGATCCCCTCCTCAGCAATTCCCTCAGTGTCCAGCGACTGACGACTCCAGTTCTATGTTGGTTGATAAGTCTTCTTACACGGCCACTAAGTTTCTCATTTCTGGCTGTGCCCATCTTAACTCACATCTCTTTCATCCGAAGAAGTGACGTGGATCTGTGTTTGTCGAAGTCATGTGCTCTTCCCACATTTCGGAGATCATTGATGATGTCCGCCCGATCCATTGGTTGCCCGTCCTCAACGACAGCGTAGCTAGCCAACCTGTCCGCTCTTTCATTTCCCCGTACTCCCGCATGTCCAGGGACATAGACAAAGGTGACCTTACGTCATAGATTATTTTGTCGCTGAACGTCGATGCTGTGGATGGTCCAGACTCACGTGCACTTACTCAGTCACACGGTCAAGAACCCGTTTCCACGTTATAAACTGGCCAACTCCAGTAAGTTTAAGGTGCTCTGTTTTTCCCCTTAAATGTTCCAGGCAGTCATCTGTGATATGTCATTGTGACTGGGCGTGTTTTATTTTTGTTTAAAAGCATCCATTGTGTTGTATAAAAGTCATAGTTATTGAGCCTCATCATTGTGTGCCGTCTCTGCATCAAAGGTTGGCTACCATGGAGCACCACTCCGCTGTCTCTTGCTTTGATGGTGCAGGTTGTCATATGCTGACATGTCCATCTTTTGATGTTACTCATCCATTTTAGTCTTGGCCTGCCTCTACCTCTTTTACCTTGTATTTTCTCTTCCAAGATTACTTTTAGTAGGCTGCTGTTGCTCCAAAAATGTCATTTGAATTGTATTTAGTAGTTCTCTTTTCATTTTTAGTTGTTTTAAGACTTCATTTGTTTTCTTTTCTTTCCATCTAATTCTTCCTATTCTTCTATAAGTCCACATTTTAAAGGCTTCAATTTTCTGTTGTTTTCATGTTTAATGTCCATGTTTGTGCACCATACAGGAATACTGAGAAGATATAATAATTTGCTATTCTTAGTTTCAGCCCTGGTGTTATTTGTTTTAATGTTAGTATATTTTTCATGTAATTAAAATTACTTTTTGCCATTTCTATTTTTTCGTTTATTTCAGTTTTACATTTTCCATCACTGGTTATAGTATGTCCAAGGTAGTTGTAGCTCTGTCTCCAGGTCTAGTCCTTCAACTTTGATATCCACATGTAGGTTTTACATTTTCTACTTCAGATGGGTCTCTCACTTCATGTTTGCCCTGGCAAACTCATTAATTGTTTCAGTTAATATTTGAAATTCCTGTTCTTCCAAAGAAATTGTTGAAGAATAAAGCTATCTTGGACATATAACCAATGATGGAAAATGTTAGACAGAAATAAACAAAAGAAAAGGAATAGCTAAAAGTAATTTCAACAATATGAAAAATATATTCACTTCAAAACATTCACTTCAAAACAGACAACATTAGAACTAAAACTGCGAATAGCAAATTGCTATATTTACTCAACATCTCTGTCTGGTGCAGAAACATGGACTTGAGAAAACAGAGCAGAAAATTTAAGGCTTTAAAATGTGGATCTATCGGAAAATAGAGAGAATTGGGTGGAAGGAAAAGAGACAAACAAGGAAGTTGTGAATCAGCTGAAAATGGAAAAAAGTGCTTTTTAAACACAATTTGAACAAGACAACAGACATTTTTTGGGACATGTTTAGAAACACAATATACCATTGTAAAAGTCATCTTTGGAAGGGGAGGTAGACGGTAGCAGAGGTAAACCAAGCCTAAAGTGGACAAATAACATCAAAACGTGTACAGATGAACCTATGACAATGTCCACCATCAAGACAAGAGATAGAGTAAAACGGTGTTCTGAGGTAGCCAACCTTCAATGCGGAGACATCACCCAATAAAATTTCTACCTAAATGGTATTTTTGTTTCAGCAAAGAATTGTAAAAAAAATATATATATGTATATATTCAATAGATGCACTTTTTGTTCAAGTTGCAGAGTTTTTTTAGTAGTAAATTTGACAACAGTATTGTAAAAGTACAAGAGCTTATATAGACAATTTGGCAGAGAAAGCAGAAACAGCTGCAATTACAGGAGACAGCAGAACTCTTTATACTGTGCAAAAGATGCTGACAAACACCTATACATCCAGTGGAACACCAATTCTAGACAAATCTGGATCAATGCTAACAACAAGCGCAGACATAAAAGCCCGTTGGGCGGAACACTTCAAAGAAATTCTTAACCGTCCACTACCCCACAGTTTAATAGATTTTGAAACTGAAACACCAGCAGCAGAATTAAATGTAAATTTAGATGACTTCACCTTGAGTGAAATAGAAACCATCTTAAAGCTTATGACCAATAACAAGGCTGCTGGAGAGGATAAGTTAACAGCTGAGATCCTCAAGGCAATTGATAGCCATAATCTAATACATCTCCAAAAAATGTTCAACATCATTTGGAAAACAGAGAAGACGCCTCATAAATGGAAAAAAGGAATCATTGTTAAGATCCCAAAAAAGGGCAATCTTAGAGATTGTAACAACTGGAGAGGCGTGACACTTTTGTCAGTTGCCTCAAAGTTATTCTGCAAAATCATCCTAAATAGAATACAGGATTCAATAGATACAGTAATGCGTGAAGAACAGGCTGGGTTTAGAAAAGGGAGAAGCTGTATTGACCACATTTTCACTCTACGACTTATATTGGAGGAACACATTGAAAAGCAAAAACCTTTTGTACTTAACTTCATCGACTTCAAAAAAGCATTTGATAGTATTCATAGAGATTCTTTGTGGAAAATTCTGAAGCAATATGGTTTACCATCAAAAATCATAAATATTATCAAAGACATGTATGATGGTTACACATGTGCAGTTCGAACAGAGGAAGGACTGAGCGAATGTTTCCCAATAGAAACTGGGGTTAAACAAGGATGTATTTTATCGCCCTTGTTATTTGGAATTGTTATGGACTTCATAATGAAGAAATGCTGCACTGGTAATAAAGGCATCGAATGGATACAAGGAGACCATTTGGAGGACCTCGACTTTGCTGATGACATAGTCCTCATCAGCAGTCAGATAAAAACGATGCAGGAAAACACAAATGAACTATCATCAATAGCCAGCAAAATTGGGCTTGAGATCAATCATGAAAAGACTAAAGTCATGACTAGTTTAATTCCAACAGGTGACAAAATATACATGGAAAACAAACCAGTAGAAGAGATCGATCACTTTATCTATCTTGGAAGTCACATTGATCGAGAAGGGGATACGAGCAAAGAAATTAAAATCAGAATAGCTAAAGCAGCAATGTCTTTCAGAAGCCTTGAAAAGTTGTGGAAATCAAAACTTATCAGCACAAACACAAAACTTAGGCTATTCAAATCAAATGTACTATCAACCCTTACGTATGCGTGTGAAAGCTGGAAAACAACAAGAGATATAGAAACAAAGTTGAACGCATTTGAAAATAAATGTCTAAGGAAAATACTTGGTATAGCATGGAACGAATTCAAAACAAATGAGGAAATTAGAGAAATCGCCAATCAACCACTAGTGTCTTCAGTAATAAAGAAAAGACGATGGTCATACGTTGGACATGTGATGAGAAGAGATAATAACCGAATAGCAAAGCAAGCCCTCATATGGGAAACAACAGGTAAAAGAAAAAGAGGAAGACCCAGGGAGACACTGAGAAGAACATTGATGAGAGAGGCAAGAGCAGCAGGAGTCGGCTCCCTCAATGAGATAGAACTGCTTGCACAGAACAGAGACAGATGGCGAGATTTGATAAAATATCTTTAAAAGAAAACTGCTAGAATAAAAAAATCCATATAGGAGAAGGTGTATCTTGGTCTACGACCTATGGGCCGGTTACGGCTCGAAAGGTCAATAGATAGATAGATTGTAAAAGTGGGATTTAAAATAAAGTATGGTAATCTGTGGGAGCCGCGATAGCTCAGTGGTTAGTGGACTGGACTATAAAGGACAAGAGGCCAGGTTTGATCCTGACCGACGGCTGCCAGATTCACCCAGCCTTAAATTGGTGCCAGATTTTATCTTAGAAAGTAAAATGGCACGGGCATAATACTGATCACATTACCCCAAAAATCATGTGCTGAAGGTCTGTAAAAATTATGGTCACAACACCATATTCCCCATACACCACTTGGCATGATGGAGCACTAACACCATATTCCCTATACACCACTTAGCGTGACTGGTCACTGACACCATATTCCTCATACGCCACTTGGCATGACCATGCTCTTTACTTTACTATGTTAATCTGTGGTTTTACAGAAGAATGTTGAGAATACCGTGGACAGCTTAGAAGAGAAATGAAAACATTCTGAAAGAGGTCAAAGCAAAATGAGAGCTAATTTCCAATATTAGGAAGAAGATGGAGTTGATTATCAGAAGTGATAGCTTAAATGGCACTTATGGTGAACGATGAGGTGTCTTGTACCAGAGTAGCAATCCTTTGAAATATATGTTGTCATATATAGTAATTTACAAAAGTTGTGCCAAAGTAGGACCAACAGTTTAGATGTCATGGCTTGCTGTAGATTGGTCACACTGCATATTTACGCTCAATTACATCCGTTTGTGGGCGGACAGTGAAGAGGCATGATCATCGAATGGACTCAGAAGAAGAAGTCAACAAAAATATCACCAGCACAAAGCTGGAACCACTCTCCTACAATACTATTTTTGTGGATAAGGGGAATGTTCACGCATAAGTGCTGCTTGATCTCTAGAGTTGTGGCTAAAATACTTTTTAAAATGGTTATGGTTATTCGAAGGCCTAGGTAAAGGTCAAGGTAAAGTACGAGACTTGAACCGCCGTCTTAGCACACGAGTTTACACCCATATATGCTCGGCCGCCTATCCAGAAATGTTAAGAGATTTCTGTATAGTGTCGCCTCAAGCATCGAAACTCAGATGCGAAGCGACATTCCTCACCTTCCCAGGGTAATACACTGGTACCCATTTCTGCCAACAGCTGGGTCGACCGTGGGTTTTTTTTTTTCCCCCAACCATGAGTACAATTCACACTGCTCCAACCGGAAATCGAACATGGGTTGTCTGAACATCGGTAGTCCAGGCCCCAGCATCACTGCAAATGAATATAAATCCATAATAAATAATAATAATTTTCACATTATTAATGAATTAATTATTATTATTAAAAAAAATAATACTTTTAAAAATATTAAACCAAACAGTTGAGCTCTGAGCTTAAGCTCTTATACTCTTCCTGTGCACAAACGGGTCTGTTCAACAAACAAATAAATTAATAGAGGCAGGCACAAATACTGAATGTATAAAATACACAGTTTCCAGCAAAAAATGTACCTTTTTCAATATATTATTGTTGGCCTCCCCTGATGTGATAAGAGGATCGTCTTTATACCAAATGTAATGTAATAAAATAAAAGTTTTTTTATCCTGCCGTACAAAGATTAATATGGGTGCCCTTTGTGACTCGGCAGATATCTGGTTGATAGTCTCTTTCCTCCACGCATATTCTACAGCACAAAATGCTTTCTGTTGTTTTGTGTGCACCATCTTGAAAAATCTGTGTGTCTGCCGCGTATGGCTGGTATTTCAACTTCAACTTTGATGCTCCAGTTGCAATCAGAGCATCTTACAATGGGTGGTATTTCAACTTCTTCAACTTTGATGCTTCAGTTACAATCAGAGCTTCTTACTATGGCTGGTATTTCAACTTCAACTTTGATGCTCCAGTTGCAATCAGAGCATCTTACAATGGGTGGTATTTCAACTTCTTCAACTTTGATGCTTCAGTTACAATCAGAGCTTCTTACTATGGCTGGTATTTCAACTTCAACTTTCATGCTTCAGTTACAATCAGAACTTACAATGACTGGTATTTCAACTTAAACTTTAATGCTCCAGTTACAATCGGAGCTTCTTACTATGGCTGGTATTTCAACTTCAACTTTCATGCTTCAGTTACAATCAGAGCTTCTTACTACTGCTGGTATTTCAACTTCAACTTTGATGCTCCAGTTGCAATCAGAGCTTCTTACTATGGCTGGTATTTCAACTTCAACTTTAATGCTCCAGTTACAATCAGAACTTACAATGGCTGGTATTTCAACTTAAACTTTAATGCTCCGGTTACAATCAGAGCTTCTTACTATGGCTGGTATTTCAACTTCAACTTTGATGCTCCAGTTACAATCGGAGCTTCTTGCAAGTCTCTGCACACACTGGTCATCTGGAAAAAAAAAAAAAAGAAAGAAAAGCGTACATTTTTTTACAGACACTCTGTATTGTTTTGTTTTCATACTTGGATTTCTCTGTTTAATTGGAATAGTTTGTGTGCTATGCTTAATGAAGGCTTTTGCCAAAACGTCTTAGTTTGCTGTCTCTCTAATAGTTTAGCTACTTCATACTGTTCTATGTATATTTTACGTAATAAATTACTAGGACTTAATTGTTGTCCACTACGCCACTGTTTTCTTTCCTTTTTGATTAAAAAGAAACAAAATATTTATTTTTCCTCCTTTGTCCTCCTTTATGGAAAAATAAATCTTGTTTAAAAAGAAAATACAACTCTTTTGTCCTCCTTGGCAGGAGAGCAGGTGGCCGAATCAATAACTCATCGGGCGCCAAACCAGGAGAATGATGGCCTGAATGCGGGTAAAAAAAAAAAAAAGTAAAGTACCCCCATCACGCCAAGTGGTGTATAGGGAATATGGTGTTCTATCTATCTATTGTCCTTTCGAGCCGAAGACGGCACATAGGGCAGAACCACAATCTCAAAAACAGTAACCTTGCGTGCCAAAATGGCACATATTGCAGAGATCACTGCTTCTTAATCTATGGCTCTGTTTCCATAACAATACTTTTTACAATGACAGCTTGTCAAGCCATTGATCAACCTCCTTAATCGCCTCTTACGACATGCCTGGAAGGTCACAGTGTCACTATTCTTTACTTTCCTCATAATGAGGCCCGGGAATATGGTGTTAGTGACTATAAATTTTACAGACCTTCGGCACATGATTTTTGGGGTAATGCGGTTGGTATTACGCCCGTGCCGCTTTACTTTCCCAGAAAAAAATCCGGTACCCATTAAAGGCTGGGTGAACCCGGAAGCCGTCGGTTGGGATCGAACCCTACCTTTTGTTCTTTGTAGTCCAGTTCACTAACCACTGAGCTATTGCGGCTCCCCAGAATACGGGTAGGGTAAAACAAAATATTTCTATCATGGGTGAAATAAAAACTCAGACCCACCTCATGGCGACTGCTCAGGACAAGCTGCCTTTATTCTTCAGTCCTATAGGCCCCCCCCCCCTCCTGGCAGACCATATTAATGGGGTAATGCTGAAAAGGTAGATTAGTCCCCTTGACATTTTTTTGTGTGCGTTCGCCAGCTTTGGCCTCTGATGAAGTCCCTAGAGACTAGCAACTGAATTTTGCGTATTAATTTGTTTTTCCCTGACAGCCATGTGTACAGGGGTCCCTCGCCGCACAGGCAGGTAACTCCATCTTCAGAGATACTCATGTTTTTTCCGTTCATGAGTAATTGCCATTTCAAGCCGGGCCCCGCTGCTGTGACCAGGGAGGATTGCCGCAGAGAGAAATCATAAATAAAAATCCCAACTGGTGCAGCCGGGATTTGAACCCACAACCTCTCTGTCTCAAGGCCGGAGTCTTGCCTCAAGACCAACCAGTCGTCCGTCTCACCCCCCCCCCCCCCCCACCCCACCACCCTGACATCTCCTTGGACTGTTACTTAGTGGTCAAGTTATTTCTCCCCCCCCCCCCCCCCCCCCTTTTTTTTTTCCTTTTTCCCCCTTCCCCTTCCCAACCAAGTCAGATCAGAGAGTGATAGAGGATGTATTCTAATCACTATCATCAGGTGTTGAAAAGCCCTGCGCTGTCTTCTTATGAGGTTGAGTTGTCCAAGTATTCAAGGAATGAGGAAGCAGAGCTGGAGAGGCCGAAGGAAGCTAAAACATTAATGGACATTATGTACAAGTTTGCTGAAGTTGAACATCAAGACAGGTATTTTGTTGTTGAGTTGTTGAAATCTGAACATCAAGACAGGTATTTTGTTGTTGAGTTGATGAAATCTGAACATCAAGACAGGTATTTTGTTGTTGAGTTGTTGAAATCTGAACATCAAGACAGGTATTTTGTTGTTGAGTTGATGAAATCTGAACATCAAGACAGGTATTTTGTTGTTGAGTTGTTGAAATCTGAACATCAAGACAGGTATTTTGTTGTTGAGTTGTTGAAATCTGAACATCAAGACAGGTAGTTTGTTGTTGAATTGTTGAAATCTGAACATCAAGACAGGTAGTTTGTTGTTGAGTTGATGAAATCTGAACATCAAGACAGGTATTTTGTTGTTGAGTAACTAACTTAAGGCAATCATTTGTAATACACAGACCAATTTATCAGACATTTTGGTTATGCTGTGTTGTTGTTATTATCTGTTGTATTGTTATGTTATGTTGTGTTAGAAATATCGTCACTGCACTCAGGACATACCCATAGGTGCTATTTTAAAAAATACATATAAATAAAAATACCGAGAACCACAGAAGAGAATTCTATCCCATATTTACACTTTGCTTCTGTCGGTTAATAGTATTGCAGTGAAGATTTCAAATTTAATTTCTCATTCATCGCAAATTTACTAGTTTTCATTTATCCCTTGCAGTTAAAAAATATGAATTCAACGTTAAATAAACTTTGTTTTTTATTTTAAATTAAAATGTGGTTTATCTTTTCACAAAGGTGGGTTATGGCGATGGAAGAAATCCCAGCTCTTCTGGATAAAGGTCTCTCTTACATTTTGGCACATGAGAAAAAGCAAGGTAAAAAAACAGTTTTAAAGAAACTTTCACGGCCAGTATGGTCTTCTTATTGTATTTCATTGCTTTTATACAAGTCTGATGAATATTGTAGAGTGATTGTTGGTTCAGTGTGATGAATATTGTAGAGTGATTGTTGGTTCAGTGTGATGAATATTGTAGAGTGATTGTTGGTTCAGTGTGATGAATATTGTAGAGTGATTGTTGGTTCAGTGTGATGAATATTGTAGAGTGATTGTTGGTTCAGTCTGATGAATATTGTAGAGTGATTGTTGGTTCAGTCTGATGAATATTGTAGAGTGATTGTTGGTTCAGTCTGATGAATATTGTAGAGTGATTGTTGGTTCAGTGTGATGAATATTGTAGAGTGATTGTTGGTTCAGTCTGATGAATATTGTAGAGTGATTGTTGGTTCAGTCTGATGAATATTGTAGAGTGATTGTTGGTTCAGTCTGATGAATATTGTAGAGTGATTGTTGGTTCAGTCTGATGAATATTGTAGAGTGATTGTTGGTTCAGTCTGATGAATATTGTAGAGTGATTGTTGGTTCAGTGTGATGAATATTGTAGAGTGATTGTTGGTTCAGTCTGATGAATATTGTAGAGTGATTGTTGGTTCAGTCTGATGAATATTGTAGAGTGATTGTTGGTTCAGTCTGATGAATATTGTAGAGTGATTGTTGGTTCAGTCTGATGAATATTGTAGAGTGATTGTTGGTTCAGTCTGATGAATATTGTAGAGTGATTGTTGGTTCAGTGTGATGAATATTGTAGAGTGATTGTTGGTTCAGTGTGATGAATATTGTAGAGTGATTGTTGGTTCAGTCTGATGAATATTGTAGAGTGATTGTTGGTTCAGTGTGATGAATATTGTAGAGTGATTGTTGGTTCAGTGTGATGAATATTGTAGAGTGATTGTTGGTTCAGTCTGATGAATATTGTAGAGTGATTGTTGGTTCAGTCTGATGAATATTGTAGAGTGATTGTTGGTTCAGTCTGATGAATATTGTAGAGTGATTGTTGGTTCAGTCTGATGAATATTGTAGAGTGATTGTTGGTTCAGTCTGATGAATATTGTAGAGTGATTGTTGGTTCAGTCTGATGAATATTGTAGAGTGATTGTTGGTTCAGTCTGATGAATATTGTAAAATGATTGTTGGTTCAGTTAATTGGATGTTTATGGTTATGGAAGGCCCCAATATCACTGCAAACAAATTAAAATCCATAATTGCTCAGCCACCTGTGCCAGTGGAATCCAAATTAATATCTCATCTCCCGAACAAAGAAAGGTAGCTGCAGTCCCCATCATAGCAGTCTCAGAACACGCCAAAAGACATAAGGCGAAACCGCAAAGAAAGTGAATGCAGCCAACTGTTCCCTGTCAAATGAAATCATCATTCATCGCAAGCAATCGGAATATCAAAACACGATCAAAACGGATGAAACGCACAGTGCACAGAGCACTTAACTCAGTAGCTCCTGCAGCAAGCCGGTTTCTTTATGCATTCTATGGCAGGAATTATTCCTAGCTTTTTCTCAGTTCTTTATTTCAGATCTGATCTATCAAGCTGTTTCCTGTCATTCTTCTAATACTTTTAATTTCAGTAGTGGTTATTGTTGTTCTTGAGTCTAGAGTCCAGGCCTGGCATTGGTAGCACAATGTTGGAATAGCTGTGACTCCTAGTTCAAGTTATCTGTTATTTTCTGTTCATTTCTGTTTGTATTTCTGAGAGTTGCTTGAGTACCAGTGCGCCTGTAGTGAAAAGAAAGAAAACAAATGAAGGAATATCTCTGTCCACAGATGTACTCAACACGCTCGTTTCATGGGTGATTGAGGGATGTGATCCGAATGTTGCCATGACCCAGCCTGACACCGCCAGCAAGGTTCGACACCTCAAGATTGGCATCAAGCTGGCGGGATGCTTGTGTGTGCTCAGTGAGAGCATCGCTCTGGTTTTACTGGTAAGTTTATGTTCTTTTCTTGTTGAATGGAGAACATTGTCTGGCTTTACTGGCAAGTTTATATTCTTTTCTTATTGAATGGAGAAAGAACATTGTGCTTATTTTACTGGCAAGTTTATGTTCTTTTCTTGTTGAATGGAGAACATTGTGCTTGTTTTACTGGCAAGTTTATGTTCTTTTCTTGTTGAATGGAGAACATTGTCCTTGTTTTACTGGCAAGTTTATTCTTTTCTTGTTGAATGGAGAACATTGTCCTTGCTTTACTGGCAAGTTTGTTCTTTTCTTGTTGAATGGAGAACATTGTCCTTGCTTTACTGGCAAGTTTGTTCTTTTCTTGTTGAATGAGAACATTGTCCTTGCTTTACTGGCAAGTTTGTTCTTTTCTTGTTGAATGGAGAACATTGTCCTTGCTTTACTGGCAAGTTTATGTTCTTTTCTTGTTGAATGGAGAACAATGTCGTTTTACTGGCAAGTTTATGTTCTTTTCTTGTTGAATGGAGAACATTGTCCTTGTTTTACTGGCAAGTTTATGTTCTTTTCTTGTTGAATGGAGAACATTGTGCTTGTTTTACTGGCAAGTTCATCCCGCTCATCAACTGCCCGTTGTCCATACACTTGTCCTGTGAGAAAAGTTGAACAAGTTAGTGCCCCATTTCATGTCCTGGGGTATATAGGGAACATGATGTTAGTGTTAAAATTTTATTTTTAACCAGTGGCACATTTTTGAATCATGTGGTCAGCATTATGCCAGTGCTGTTTTTCTTTCCCAGAAAAAATCTGGTGCTTATTTGTGTCTGAGTGAACTGTAGGAGCTGTTCTGTCTTCATTTCATTAACCTAGCTAATCTAGCAAAGTTATTTTGTATCATGGGCAGGTGATCTGGTAGAGGTACCATGGGTTGTAGAGGTGATCTAGTAGAGGTACCATGGGTTGTAGAGGTGATCTAGTAGTGGTGATCTGATAGAGGTACCATGGGTTGTAGAGGTGATCTAGTAGAGGTACCATGGGTTGTAGAGGTGATCTAGTAGTGGTGATCTGATAGAGGTACCATGGGTTGTAGAGGTGATCTAGTAGTGGTGATCTGATAGAGGTACCATGGGTTGTAGAGGTGATCTAGTAGTGGTGATCTGATAGAGGTACCATGGGTTGTAGAGGTGATCTGGTAGAGGTACCATGGGTTGTAGAGGTGATCTGGTAGAGGTACCATGGGTTGTAGAGGTGATCTGGTAGAGGTACCATGGGTTGTAGAGGTGATCTAGTAGTGGTGATCTGATAGAGGTACCATGGGTTGTAGAGGTGATCTAGTAGTGGTGATCTGATAGAGGTACCATGGGTTGTAGAGGTGATCTGATAGAGACACCATGGGTTGTAGAGGTGATCTGGTAGAGGTACCATGGGTTGTAGAGGTGATCTAGTAGTGGTGATCTGATAGAGGTACCATGGGTTGTAGAGGTGATCTGGTAGAGGTACCATGGGTTGTAGAGGTGATCTGATAGAGACACCATGGGTTGTAGAGGTGATCTGGTAGAGGTACCATGGGTTGTAGAGGTGATCTAGTAGTGGTGATCTGATAGAGGTACCATGGGTTGTAGAGGTGATCTGGTAGAGGTACCATGGGTTGTAGAGGTGATCTGATAGAGACACCATGGGTTGTAGAGGTGATCTAGTAGTGGTGATCTGATAGAGGTACCATGGGTTGTAGAGGTGATCTGATAGAGACACCATGGGTTGTAGAGGTGGTCTGATAGAGACACCATGGGTTATAGAGGTGATCTGATAGAGACACCATGGGTTGTAGAGGTGATCTGATAGAGACACCATGGGTTGTAGAGGTGATCTAATAGAGGTGATCTGGTAGAGGTACCATGGGTTGTAGAGGTGATCTGGTAGAGGTACCATGGGTTGTAGAGGTGATCTGATAGAGACACCATGGGTTGTAGAGGTGATCTGGTAGAGGTACCATGGGTTGTAGAGGTGATCTAGTAGTGGTGATCTGATAGAGGTACCATGGGTTGTAGAGGTGATCTGGTAGAGGTACCATGGGTTGTAGAGGTGATCTGATAGAGACACCATGGGTTGTAGAGGTGATCTAGTAGTGGTGATCTGATAGAGGTACCATGGGTTGTAGAGGTGATCTGATAGAGACACCATGGGTTGTAGAGGTGGTCTGATAGAGACACCATGGGTTATAGAGGTGATCTGATAGAGACACCATGGGTTGTAGAGGTGATCTGATAGAGACACCATGGGTTGTAGAGGTGATCTAATAGAGGTGATCTGGTAGAGGTACCATGGGTTGTAGAGGTGATCTAGTAGAGGCACTATGGGTTGTAGAGGTGATCTAGTAGAGGCACTATGGGTTGTAGAGGTGATCTAGTAGAGGCACTATGGGTTGTAGAGGTGATCTAGTAGTGGTGATCTGATAGAGGTACCATGGGTTGTAGAGGTGATCTGATAGAGACACCATGGGTTGTAGAGGTGGTCTGATAGAGACACCATGGGTTATAGAGGTGATCTGATAGAGACACCATGGGTTGTAGAGGTGATCTGATAGAGACACCATGGGTTGTAGAGGTGATCTAATAGAGGTGATCTGGTAGAGGTACCATGGGTTGTAGAGGTGATCTAGTAGTGGTGATCTGATAGAGGTACCATGGGTTGTAGAGGTGATCTGATAGAGACACCATGGGTTGTAGAGGTGGTCTGATAGAGGTGATCTGATAGAGACACCATGGGTTATAGAGGTGATCTGATAGAGACACCATGGGTTGTAGAGGTGATCTGATAGAGACACCATGGGTTGTAGAGGTGATCTGATAGAGGTGATCTGGTAGAGGTACCATGGGTTGTAGAGGTGATCTTGTAGAGGTACCATGGGTTGTAGAGGTGATCTAGTAGAGGCACTATGGGTTGTAGAGGTGATCTAGTAGAGGCACTATGGGTTGTAGAGGTGATCTAGTAGAGGCACTATGGGTTGTAGAGGTGATCTAGTAGTGGTGATCTGATAGAGGTACCATGGGTTGTAGAGGTGATATAGTAGTGGTGATCTGATAGAGGTACCATGGGTTGTAGAGGTGATCTAGTAGTGGTGATCTGATAGAGGTACCATGGGTTGTAGAGGTGATCTGGTAGAGGTACCATGGGTTGTAGACGTGATCTGATAGAGACACCATGGGTTGTAGAGGTGATCTGGTAGAGGTACCATGGGTTGTAGAGGTGATCTGGTAGAGGTACCATGGGTTGTAGAGGTGATCTGATAGAGACACCATGGGTTGTAGAGATGATCTGGTAGAGGTACCATGGGTTGTAGAGGTGATCTGATAGAGACACCATGGGTTGTAGAGGTGGTCTGATAGAGACACCATGGGTTATAGAGGTGATCTGATAGAGACACCATGGGTTATAGAGGTGATCTGATAGAGACACCATGGGTTATAGAGGTGATCTGATAGAGACACCATGGGTTGTAGAGGTGATCTGATAGAGACACCATGGGTTGTAGAGGTGATCTTATAGAGGTGATCTGGTAGAGGTACCATGGGTTGTAGAGGTGATCTGGTAGAGGTACCATGGGTTGTAGAGGTGATCTAGTAGAGGCACTATGGGTTGTAGAGGTGATCTAGTAGAGGCACTATGGGTTGTAGAGGTGATCTAGTAGAGGCACTATGGGTTGTAGAGGTGATCTAGTAGAGGTACCATGGCTTGTAGAGGTTTGTAGGTGTCAAAATATGAGTTTGTGTTCAATTTATTGATAACAGTTCACCAGATGTGTTTGTTTAATGATTTTCAGCGGAAAGGGATTCAGTCAAAACTACTAGACCTGTTTGAGAGCAACTTCATTGTGTTCAGCATCAAACATCTGGCCCTGCGCTCGTTGGCCAGAACCACACACTTCCCTGCTGGCATGCAGTGGTTTCTGGGGATTCACCCTGAGGTCATGTGGAAGACTAAAGAGGAAAATGGATACCAGAGACTAGTCAAGAGCTTGTTGCAGCCCAAGGTGGTGAACATTATAATTAAACATTAGTCAGGTTAAACATTAATGAGGTTAAACATTAATGAGGTTAAACATTTGTCAGGGTAGATAATATTCAGGTTAAATATAGTCAGGTAAAATGTTAGTTCAACATTAGAAATCATGTTCATTAAAATTCTTTGCAGATGTAGACCTTAGAGAGCAGAAGAAGAAGATGAAAAAAAGCACAATAACACAGGAAACAGCACTCAGAAAATAAACAAACGGCAAAAGAAAGAATTGGTAGAATATTAGAAACACTAGGAAACATAACAGCAGGAGAGGGCGACAGAAGAGTTAAAGATGGATTGATGGAATATTAGAAAAACTAGGAAACATAACAGCAGGAGAGGCAAACAGAAGAGCAAAATATGGATTGATGGAATATTAGAAACACTAGGAAACATAACAGCAGGAGAGGTCAACAGAAGAACAAAAGATGGATTGATGGAATATTAGAATCACTAGGAAACATAACACCAGGAAAAGTCAACAGAAGAATAAAAGATGGATTGATGGAATATTAGAAACACTAGGAAACATAACAGCAGGAGAGGTCAACAGAAGAGCAAAAGATGGATTGATGGAATATTAGAAACACTAGGAAACATAACAGTAGGAGAGGGCAACAAAAGAGAAAAAGATGGATTGATGGAATATTAAAAACACTAGGAAATAATAGTAGTGGAAGCCAACAGAAGAGCTTACGACCGCAAACTATAAGTGCTAAAAGGCAAACGAGGAAGGAAAGAAGAAGAAGCAAAATAAAATAAAAGACAAACAATAGGTGGCATGAACCAGACTTCAAACTTCAGATGGGAGGTGATCAACATGTGAATGGAAGAAATTAGAATATTTCTAGTTAAATATCAGACTTCAAATATAAAATAAGCATAAATTAAACAGACATATATATACAAGTTAATTATAGATATGCTTAAACCAAATATAATTAAATATAAAATGAATATAATGAAGCATACATTTTATTTCAATAAAAAATAAGATAAACACAAAATAAATAGAAGTAAAAGATGAAGATAAGATGTTTCCAGAAATTGAAGTGAACACAAAACATGATTTAGTTGTGTTGTGTTTCAGATTGTGAAACTAACAATGTCAGTAACTGCTTTGCTGAGGAAAGTTCATTTCTTCGAGTCACAAGTCAACCTTTTTATTGCCGTCGATCAGTAAGTATCTGACTGTCTTCTTCTTTTACCTTTTTAGCTCCCAGTGGGGCATAGGTCTTCAACAAACACTTTCCAAGTCGTTCTGTTTTTTGCCAT
Source organism: Megaustenia siamemsis (assembly GCA_032433765.1). Classification (NCBI taxonomy): domain Eukaryota; kingdom Metazoa; phylum Mollusca; class Gastropoda; order Stylommatophora; family Ariophantidae; genus Megaustenia; species Megaustenia siamemsis. Next base: position 37,448,798 of record JAVIAB010000025.1, on the reverse strand, counting down.
TCTTTTAAGATCATTCCATGTCTTCCCCATCATCTTCATCTCTGCTTCTATCTGTCTTCTCCAAGAATTCCTTGGTATTCCTCTTTGTCTTTTCCCCTGGGGATTCCAAAAAAGGGCCTGTTGTGTAATACTCTCAGTTGGCTGATCTTGTAGTTTGACATTTCTGCTGCTACCTGTGCAGCTTTTCCCTGTTCGTTTAGAGTACGAACATTCCAGGTGCCAATTCTGGAGGATTTCCTGGTAGACAAAGGGTGAGTCGGCAACACGGACACCTTGCGGCTTTCTCCGGCTTGCGTCATATGTCTCTTAGACAGAGAGCCCTTTTCTTTCCTGGATGGCGGATTAACTTTTTCTTTTGTTGACTTGTCCATGTTTGTGAAGTTTTTTTGGCTAATTTTTTTTACAGTATGGGGTAGCCAGTCCCATGACCAACCCTCTTTTCTCGCCTCTTATGAACATGCCTGGTAGGGTACAGCGCCACTATTCTTTACTCCCCTTTCGGGCCCCGGTAGCGCACAGGCAAAGTATCTGACTGTAGCCTCAATAAATGAAATTTCTGTTTGTGTTCTTCTTTTTATTTGTTGCCACCGTCTGTCAAGATGCCAAAGACCGCAAATATTTCTGGAACTACTAAATATCGATGGGACAATTGTCCCAGGACAATGCCAGGACCTGGTACCACTCCTGTTCACTCCATGGCCAGTCACCTGCAGCACTATCTCAGTACGCGGGCACTAAAACCTTGTTGATTCTGTGGTCAGGTGAATGTGACTGGACTACTGCTGTCTCCATGAATGAAAATTGAAACCAGATTGCAGCAAAAATGCCACTAGTCCTGAACCTGCTTTGACTAAGGAGCCATCCTGTCCACAGCACCAACCGGAAGTCAAACATTAAATAAAATGGCTTATAAACACCATTCTACAGAGGAAATTAAAAAACGATGGCCACGTCAAAAGACACAGCGGGCTGGAAAGAACAATTAATGGAAAGCATGGTTCCTAGGCAATGCATTAGGGGCAGACCAAGAAGAAGGTGGTTTTCAGATATCAATGAGACCTAGGACATGACAACAGAAGTAGGACATCTGGATAAAGACCGAGATTTTTTTCAGACAGGCTGTGGTGAATGCAACATTCAGTGGGAGATCTGGCTAGAAGTAGATTTTTTCAGACAGGCTGTGGTGAGTGTAACATTCTGTGGGAGATCTGGTTAGAGACAGAGATTCTTTCAGATGGACTGTGATGAATGCAGCGTCCATAGGGAATCTGGCTAGAGACTGAGATTCTTTCAGATGGATTGTGATGAATGCAGCGTCCATAGAGAATCTGGCTAGAGACTGAGATTCTTTCAGATGGACTGTGATGAATGCAACGTCCATAGAGAATCTGGCTAGAGACTGAGATTCTTTCAGATGGATTGTGATGAATGCAACGTCCATAGAGAATCTGGCTAGAGACAGAGATTCTTTCAGATGGATTGTGATGAATGTAAATATAACAGAAAGAACATGCTACCGAAGATGATGGTGATGATTATTATTATTTATAGAGAGCCCAGTGGAACTGTATTTAGTAAACTCACCTGTTAACTTGAAGGTTCTGGGTTCACCAGTTGAGGCAAAATAATTTTCCATCTATAAAAGCTCTTAAGGTCCACCCAGCCATTTATCTTATCTCAACATTAATTTTGAATTCATTCCCTTGTAGATTAGATCGTTGGTTGCATGGCCATTTCTCTTATCTCTATATTAGTCTTGAATTCATTCCATTGTAGATGAGATCGTTGGTTGCATGACCATTTCTCTTATTTCTATATTAGTCTTGAATTCATTCCATTGTAGATGAGATTGTTGGTTGCATGGACATTTCTCTTATCTCTATATTAGTCTTGAATTCATTCCATTGTGGATGAGATTGTTGGTTGCATGGTCATTTCTCTTATCTCTATATTAGTTTTGAATTCATTCCATTGTGGATGAGATTGTTGGTTGCATGGTCATTTCTCTTACCTCTGTATTAGTCTTGAATTCATTCCATTGTAGATGAGATCATTGGTTGCATGACCATTTCTCTTATCTCTATATTAGTCTTGAATTCATTCCATTGTAGATGAGATCATTGGTTGCATGTCCATTTCTCTTATCTCTATACTAGTCTTGAATTCATTCCATTGTAGATGAGATCATTGGTTGCATGGCCATTTCTCTTATCTCTATACTAGTCTTGAATTCATTCCATTGTAGATGAGATCATTGGTTGCATGGCCATTTCTCTTATCTCTATATTAGTCTTGAATTCATCCCATTGTACACAGAGTATTCTTTTTAGACTTTTATCTTCATTAGCATTTATTTTACTCTTAATCTCTTTTGTTGTTTTCCTCAAGGAAGCTAAGTTTTTGTTCCATAAAGTCATTAACAGCAGCTGGTACCCTTACTTTTGTTTTTGTTACTTTACATATTAATCATTGTTTATAAGTATCACAAATGTGATGTTTTATAATATATGCCATGTTCATGTTGTGGCCAGTGTTTTGTCCAGTACATCGCAGACAGAGGAAGGAGCTGTGCAGAAAGAAGAGGAGGAGGATGAGTCATCACAGCTGCAGCCGGAAGATGAAAAGAAGATCTTGTCAAATCTTGAGGAGACAATAAAGATTCTGACAGATCCTCATGGACTCATAGTAAGTGTTGTCTGAGAGTGATGGACTCATAGTAAGTGTTGTCTGAGAGTGATGGACTCATAGTAAGTATTGGTAATCTGAGAGTGATGGACTCATAGTAAGTGTTGTCTGAGAGTGATGGACTCATAGTAAGTGTTGTCTGAGAGTGATGGACTCATAGTAAGTGTTGGTAATCTGAGAGTGATAGACTCATAGTAAGTGTTGTCTGAGAGTGATGGACTCATAGTAAGTGTTGTCTGAGAGTGATGGACTCATAGTAAGTGTTGTCTGAGAGTGATGGACTCATAGTAAGTGTTGTCTGAGAGTGATGGACTCATAGTAAATGTTGTCTGAGAGTGATGGACTCATAGTAAGTGTTGTCTGAGAGTGATGGACTCATAGTAAGTGTTGTCTGAGAGTGATGGACTCATAGTAAGTGTTGTCTGAGAGTGATGGACTCATAGTAAGTGTTATCTGAGAGTGATGGACTCATAGTAAGTGTTGGTAATCTGAGAGTGTGGGATCTTGGAAATGAGTGTTTCAGTATATTGTGTGTGCTTTTTTGATGTACACATGCTTTTTTTACGCATCTGTTCATTGTGCACACATACAGTTAGCTATACACAGTTTATATGTATCTTGTACCCACCGCCCCATATTTTGAGAACCCTTCCGTCTTCTCACCTGACTTCCTGGTTAGTGAGTTATATTGTTGGTCAGCCTGCCCACCTATTTTAGTTCAGTCAGAGGCTGACCAAGTTCTATACCACAGGGAAGTGGCCTTTTTTTTAAATTTCCTTTCTTTAGTATCTAGCATATTGTCACTATGTAGTTAGATTTGTGTACATATCCTTATATATATTTTTGTGTTGTTGTTTGTTGTTCCAGCTGAAGGCCTACTTGGCCGAAACATCGACTTTTGTTGTGTTAATTACCACGTAAAGCTGTTACCATACCACTATTTTTCTTTTTTTTTTGGTTTAATTATTATTATCATCAGCTTTACAGCAGCTTCGCACCTCTATGCATCTTGGTGCCTTTACTCCTGTTTGAGTATAGCTGAGATGGTAGGATAAGATCATTAATGAGGTATTTATAGAATGTTGTAAATGAGTGTTTGACTGAGATGGTAGGATAAGATCATTAATGAAATACTTATAGAATGTTGTAAATGAGTGTTTGACTGAGATGGTAGGATAAGATCATTAATGAAATTCTTATAGAATGTTGTAAATGAGTGTTTGACTGAGATGGTAAGATAAGATCATTAATGAGGTATTTATAGAATGTTGTAAATGAGTGTTTGACTGAGATGGTAAGATAAGATCATTAATGAAATACTTATAGAATGTTGTAAATGAGTTTTTGACTGAGATGGTAGGATAAGATCATTAATGAAATACTTATAGAATGTTGTAAAAGAATGTTTGACTGAGATGGTAGAATAAGATCATTAATGAAATACTTATAGAATGATGTAAATGAGTGTTTGACTGAGATGGTAAGATAAGCTCATTAATGAAATACTTATAGAATGTTGTAAAAGAATGTTTGACTGAGATGGTAAGATAAGCTCATTAATGAAATACTTATAGAATGTTGTAAATGAGTGTTTGACTGAGATGGTAGGATAAGATCATTAATGAGGTATTTATAGAATGTTGTAAATGAGTGTTTGACTGAGATGGTAAGATAAGATCATTAATGAGGTATTTATAGAGTGTTGTAAATGAGTGTTTGACTGAGATGGTAAGATAAGATCATTAATGAGGTATTTATAGAATGTTGTAAATGAGTGTTTGACTGAGATGGTAGGATAAGATCATTAATGAAATACTTATAGAATGTTGTAAATGAGTGTTTGACTGAGATGGTAAGATAAGATCATTAATGAAATACTTATAGAATGTTGTAAATGAGTGTTTGACTGAGATGGTAGGATAAGATCATTAATGAGGTATTTATAGAATGTTGTAAATGAGTGTTTGACTGAGATGGTAGGATAAGATCATTAATGAAATACTTATAGAATGTTGTAAATGAGTGTTTGACTGAGATGGTAAGATAAGATCATTAATGAAATACTTATAGAATGATGTAAATGAGTGTTTGACTGAGATGGTAGGATAAGATCATTAATGAGGTATTTATAGAATGTTGTAAATGAGTGTTTGACTGAGATGGTAAGATAAGATCATTAATGAGGTATTTATAGAGTGTTGTAAATGAGTGTTTGACTGAGATGGTAAGATAAGATCATTAATCAGGTATTTATAGAATGTTGTAAATGAGTGTTTGACTGAGATGGTAAGATAAGATCATTAATGAAATACTTATAGAATGTTGTAAATGAGTGTTTGACTGAGATGGTAAGATAAGATCATTAATGAAATACTTATAGAATGTTGTAAATGAGTGTTTGACTGAGATGGTAAGATAAGATCATTAATGAAATACTTATAGAATGTTGTAAATGAGTGTTTGACTGAGATGGTAAGATAAGATCATTAATGAAATACTTATCTATCTATCTATTGACCTTTCGAGCCGTAACCGGCCCATAGGGCGTAGACCAAGATACACCTTCTCCTATATGAATTTTTGTTCTAGCAGTTTTCTTTTAAAGATATTTTATCAAATCTCGCCATCTGTCTCTGTTCTGTGCAAGCAGTTCTATCTCATTGAGGGAGCCGATTCCTGCTGCTCTTGCCTCTCTCATCAATGTTCTTCTCAGTGTCTCCCTGGGTCTTCCTCTTTTTCTTTTACCTGTTGTTTCCCATATGAGGGCTTGCTTTGCTATTCGATTATTATCTCTTCTCATCACATGTCCAACGTATGACCATCGTCTTTTCTTTATTACTGAAGATATTAGTGGTTGATTGGCGATTTCTCTAATTTCCTCGTTTGTTTTGAATTCGTTCCATTCTATACCAAGTATTTTCCTTAGACATTTATTTTCGAATGCGTTCAACTTTGTTTCTATATCTCTTGTTGTTTTCCAGCTTTCACACGCATACGTAAGGGTTGATAGTACATTTGATTTGAATAGCCTAAGTTTTGTGTTTGTGCTAATGAGTTTTGATTTCCACAACTTTTCAAGGCTTCTGAAAGACATTGCTGCTTTAGCCAGTCTGATTCTAATTTCTTTGCTCGTATCCCCTTCTCGATCAATGTGACTTCCAAGATAGATAAAGTGATCGATCTCTTCTACTGGTTTGTTTTCCATGTATATTTTGTCACTTGTTGGAATTAAACTTTTCATGACTTTAGTCTTTTCATGATTGACCTCAAGCCCAATTTTGCTGGCTATTGATGATAGTTCATTTGTGTTTTCCTGCATCGTTTTTATCTGACTGCTGATGAGAACTATGTCATCAGCAAAGTCGAGGTCCTCCAAATGGTCTCCTTGTATCCATTCGATGCCTTTATTACCAGTGCAGCATTTCTTCATTATGAAGTCCATAACAATTCCAAATAACAAGGGCGATAAAATACATCCTTGTTTAACCCCAGTTTCTATTGGGAAACATTCGCTCAGTCCTTCCTCTGTTCGAACTGCACATGTGTAACCATCATACATGTCTTTGATAATATTTATGATTTTTGATGGTAAACCATATTGCTTCAGAATTTTCCACAAAGAATCTCTATGAATACTATCAAATGCTTTTTTGAAGTCGATGAAGTTAAGTACAAAAGGTTTTTGCTTTTCAATGTGTTCCTCCAATATAAGTCGTAGAGTGAAAATGTGGTCAAGACAGCTTCTCCCTTTTCTAAACCCAGCCTGTTCTTCACGCATTACTGTATCTATTGAATCCTTTATTCTATTTAGGATGATTTTACAGAATAACTTTGAGGCAACTGACAAAAGTGTCACGCCTTAATACTTATAGAATGAAATGAAGTTAATGAAATTCTTATAGAATGTTGTAAAAGAATGTTTGACTGAGATGGTAGGATAAGATCATTAATGAAATACTTATAGAATGTTGTAAAAGAATGTTTGACTGAGATGGTAAGATAAGCTCATTAATGAAATACTTATAGAATGTTGTAAATGAGTGTTTGACTGAGATGGTAAGATAAGCTCATTAATGAAATACTTATAGAATGTTGTAAATGAGTGTTTGACTGAGATGGTAGGATAAGATCATTAATGAGGTATTTATAGAATGTTGTAAATGAGTGTTTGACTGAGATGGTAAGATAAGATCATTAATGAGGTATTTATAGAGTGTTGTAAATGAGTGTTTGACTGAGATGGTAAGATAAGATCATTAATCAGGTATTTATAGAATGTTGTAAATGAGTGTTTGACTGAGATGGTAAGATAAGATCATTAATGAAATACTTATAGAATGTTGTAAATGAGTGTTTGACTGAGATGGTAAGATAAGATCATTAATGAAATACTTATAGAATGTTGTAAATGAGTGTTTGACTGAGATGGTAAGATAAGATCATTAATGAAATACTTATAGAATGTTGTAAATGAGTGTTTGACTGAGATGGTAGGATAAGATCATTAATGAGGTATTTATAGAATGTTGTAAATGAGTGTTTGACTGAGATGGTAAGATAAGATCATTAATGAAATACTTATAGAATGTTGTAAATGAGTAAAGGTAAAGTACGAGATTTGAACCGGCGTCTTAGCACGCGAGTATATACCCATATGTGCTCGGCCGCCTATCCAGAAATGTTCGGATATTTCTGTATAGTGTAGCCTCAAGCATCGAAACTCAGATGCGAAGCGACATTCCTCACCTTCCCAGGATAATATACCCTGGTACCCATTTCTGCCAACGGCTGGGTCGACCGTGGGGGTATTTTTTTTTTTTTTATTCCAACCACGAGTACAATTCACACTGCTCCCAGCGGGAATTGAACACGGGTTGTCCGAACGTCGGTAGTCTAGTCGGGTGGTTTTCCCAACTAGGCTACCGAGGCCCCCCTGTAAATGAGTGTTTGACTGAGATGGTAGGATAAGATCATTAATGAAATACTTATAGAATGTTGTACATGAGTGTTTGACTGAGATGGTAGGATAAGATCACTTATTCTTCTAAGTGTTCACCCATTGAGTGGCTCATTGTGTCACTAGTTTACACCAAAGATGCAATATCTGTGCCTTACAGCCTGATGTTTTCAGTGAGAGTTGATTTTTTAGAACAATTTTGCCTGGGCAGCTGCCATTTCTGCCCTACTCTTTTTGACTTTTAACTACCAAGTGCTCTTTAATGTGCACAAAGGACCTCCAGTATGTCAATTTTATTCAAGAAGGCTAGACATTGGATCTCACTATCTAAGAAGGCTAGACATTGGATCTCACTATCCAAGAAGGCTAGACATTGGATCTCACTATCCAAGAAGGCTAGACATCAGATCTCACTATCCAAGAAGGCTAGACATTGAATCTCACTATCCAAGAAGGCTAGACATCAGATCTCACTATCCAAGAAGGCTAGACATTGGATCTCACTATCCAAGAAGGCTAGACATTGGATCTCACTATCCAAGAAGGCTAGACATTGGATCTCACTATCCAAGAAGGCTAGACATCAGATCTCACTATCCAAGAAGGCTAGACATTGAATCTCACTATCCAAGAAGGCTAGACATCAGATCTCACTATCCAAGAAGGCTAGACATCAGATCTCACTATCCAAGAAGGCTAGACATTGAATCTCACTATCCAAGAAGGCTAGACATCAGATCTCACTATCCAAGAAGGCTAGACATCAGATCTCACTATCCAAGAAGGCTAGACATTGAATCTCACTATCCAAGAAGGCTAGACATCAGATCTCACTATCCAAGAAGGCTAGACATCAGATCTCACTATCCAAGAAGGCTAGACATCAGATCTCACTATCCAAGAAGGCTAGACATTGGATCTCACTATCTAAGAAGGCTAGACATCAGATCTCACTATCCAAGAAGGCTAGACATCAGATCTCACTATCCAAGAAGGCTAGACATCAGATCTCACTATCCAAGAAGGCTAGACATTGGATCTCACTATCCAAGAAGACTAGACATTGGATCTCACTATCCAAGAAGACTAGACATCAGATCTCACTATCCAAGAAGACTAGACATTGGATCTCACTATCCAAGAAGGCTAGACATTGGATCTCACTATCCAAGAAGGCTAGACATCAGATCTCACTATCCAAGAAGGCTAGACATTGGATCTCACTATCCAAGAAGGCTAGACATCAGATCTCACTATCCAAGAAGGCTAGACATCAGATCTCACTATCCAAGAAGGCTAGACATTGGATCTCACTATCCAAGAAGGCTAGACATCAGATCTCACTATCCAAGAAGGCTAGACATTGGATCTCACTATCCAAGAAGGCTAGACATCAGATCTCACTATCCAAGAAGGCTAGACATTGGATCTCACTATCCAAGAAGGCTAGACATCAGATCTCACTATCCAAGAAGGCTAGACATTGAATCTCACTATCCAAGAAGGCTAGACATCAGATCTCACTATCCAAGAAGGCTAGACATCAGATCTCACTATCCAAGAAGGCTAGACATTGAATCTCACTATCCAAGAAGGCTAGACATTGGATCTCACTATCCAAGAAGACTAGACATTGGATCTCACTATCCAAGAAGGCTAGACATTGAATCTCACTATCCAAGAAGGCTAGACATCAGATCTCACTATCCAAGAAGGCTAGACATCAGATCTCACTATCCAAGAAGGCTAGACATCAGATCTCACTATCCAAGAAGGCTAGACATCAGATCTCACTATCCAAGAAGGCTAGACATCAGATCTCACTATCCAAGAAGGCTAGACATTGAATCTCACTATCCAAGAAGGCTAGACATCAGATCTCACTATCCAAGAAGGCTAGACATTGGATCTCACTATCCAAGAAGACTAGACATTGGATCTCACTATCCAAGAAGACTAGACATCAGATCTCACTATCCAAGAAGACTAGACATTGGATCTCACTATCCAAGAAGGCTAGACATTGGATCTCACTATCCAAGAAGGCTAGACATCAGATCTCACTATCCAAGAAGGCTAGACATTGGATCTCACTATCCAAGAAGGCTAGACATCAGATCTCACTATCCAAGAAGGCTAGACATCAGATCTCACTATCCAAGAAGGCTAGACATTGGATCTCACTATCCAAGAAGGCTAGACATCAGATCTCACTATCCAAGAAGGCTAGACATCAGATCTCACTATCCAAGAAGGCTAGACATCAGATCTCACTATCCAAGAAGGCTAGACATCAGATCTCACTATCCAAGAAGGCTAGACATCAGATCTCACTATCCAAGAAGGCTAGACATTGGATCTCACTATCCAAGAAGGCTAGACATCAGGTCTCACTATCCAAGAAGGCTAGACATTGGATCTCACTATCCAAGAAGGCTAGACATCAGGTCTCACTATCCAAGAAGGCTAGACATTGGATCTCACTATCCAAGAAGGCTAGACATCAGGTCTCACTATCCAAGAAGGCTAGACATTGAATCTCACTATCCAAGAAGGCTAGACATTGGATCTCACTATCCAAGAAGGCTAGACATCAGATCTCACTATCCAAGAAGGCTAGACATTGGATCTCACTATCCAAGAAGGCTAGGCATCAGATCTCACTATCCAAGAAGGCTAGACATCAGATCTCACTATCCAAGAAGGCTAGACATTGGATCTCACTATCCTAGAAGGCTAGACATCAGATCTCACTATCCAAGAAGGCTAGACATCAGATCTCACTATCCAAGAAGGCTAGACATTGAATCTCACTATCCAAGAAGGCTAGACATCAGATCTCACTATCCAAGAAGGCTAGACATTGGATCTCACTATCCAAGAAGGCTAGACATTGGATCTCACTATCCAAGAAGGCTAGACATTGGATCTCACTATCCAAGAAGGCTAGACATCAGATCTCACTATCCAAGAAGGCTAGACATTGGATCTCACTATCCAAGAAGGCTAGGCATCAGATCTCACTATCCAAGAAGGCTAGACATCAGATCTCACTATCCAAGAAGGCTAGACATTGGATCTCACTATCCTAGAAGGCTAGACATCAGATCTCACTATCCAAGAAGGCTAGACATCGGATCTCACTATCCAAGAAGGCTAGACATTGGATCTCACTATCCAAGAAGGCTAGACATTGGATCTCACTATCCAAGAAGGCTAGACATTGGATCTCACTATCCAAGAAGGCTAGACATCAGATCTCACTATCCAAGAAGGCTAGACATTGGATCTCACTATCCAAGAAGGCTAGACATTGGATCTCACTATCCAAGAAGGCTAGACATCAGATCTCACTATCCAAGAAGGCTAGACATTGGATCTCACTATCCAAGAAGACTAGACATCAGATCTCACTATCCAAGAAGGCTAGACATTGAATCTCACTATCCAAGAAGGCTAGACATTGGATCTCACTATCCAAGAAGGCTAGACATCGGATAACACTATCCAAGAAGGCTAGACATCGGATCTCACTATCCAAGAAGGCTAGACATCAGATCTCACTATCCAAGAAGGCTAGACATCGGATCTCACTATCCAAGAAGGCTAGACATTGGATCTCACTATCCAAGAAGGCTAGACATCAGGTCTCACTATCCAAGAAGGCTAGACATCAGATCTCACTATCCAAGAAGGCTAGACATCGGATCTCACTATCCACGAAGGTTAGACATTGGATATCACTATCCAAGAAGGCTAGATATTGGATCTCACTATCCAAGAAGGCTAGACATCGGGTCTCACCATCCAGGAAGGCTAGAAATTGGATCTCACTATCCAAGAAGGCTAGACATCGGGTCTCACTATCCAAGAAGGCTAGACATTGGGTCTCACCATCCAGGAAGGCTAGAAATTGGATCTCACTATCCAAGAAGGCTAGACATCGGGTCTCACTATCCAAGAAGGCTAGACATCAGGTCTCAATATCCAAGAAGGCTAGACATCGGGTCTCACTATCCAGGAAGGCTAGAAATTGGATCTCACTATCCAAGATGGCTAGACATCAGGTCTCAATATCCAAGAAGGCTAGACATCAGGTCTCACTATCCAGAGACCAGGGGAGGGTAAGGCCACAAGGAAACCACGGAGATATGGAGACAAATTCCCACCAATTAGACATTGGATATCACTATCCAAGAAGGCTAGATATTGGATCTCACTATCCAAGAAGGCTAGACATCGGGTCTCACCATCCAGGAAGGCTAGAAATTGGATCTCACTATCCAAGAAGGCTAGACATCGGGTCTCACTATCCAAGAAGGCTAGACATCGGGTCTCACTATCCAAGAAGGCTAGACATCAGGTCTCAATATCCAAGAAGGCTAGACATCGGGTCTCACTATCCAGGAAGGCTAGAAATTGGATCTCACTATCCAAGATGGCTAGACATCAGGTCTCAATATCCAAGAAGGCTAGACATCGGGTCTCACTATCCAGAGACCAGGGGAGGGTAAGGCCACAAGGAAACCACGGAGATATAGAGACAAATTCCCACCTCCTGTGGTGGGATTCGACCCAGGTACTATTTTGTCCAGATGCTGATGTCTGGACCACTCCCTGATAAGATCACTAATGAGGTATCGATGGAAAGATTAAAACACTCCACAATAACAAATGAGCTGAACTGAAGATATGTTGGTGTTTGTATGTGTCAAATTACCTGCCTGTTGTGATGATTTTGCTGGAGCCCCGTATTATGTCATTTCAGGGTCAGCTACACGATGCTGTTCCCTACAACCTGTTAGTGGACAACCATGCCAGATCAGCAGACACGGTGCAGGCTGTCTACAATATCTCAGATTTTTGGTTAGTAATGTGTTGCTGTGTTTAACTGTGGTTTTGTATTTGTTCAAGTGTTGTAATCTGTCAGTGTTTGTTTCTTGGCATTTAGTGTCATTTGTGAATTTAGTCAGTGTTTGTTGACATGTAGTGTCTGTTGTGAGTTCAGTCAGTGTTTGTTGACATCTAGTGTCTGTTGTGAATTCATTCAGTGTTTGTTGACATTTAGTGTCTGTTATGAATTCAGTCAGTGTTTGTAGACATTTAGTATTTGTTGTGAGTTCAGTCAGTGTTTGTTGACATCTAGTGTCTGTTGTGAATTCATTCAGTGTTTGTTGACATTTAGTGTCTGTTGTGAATTCATTCAGTGTTTGTTGACATCTAGTGTCTGTTGTGAATTCATTCAGTGTTTGTTGACATTTAGTGTCTGTTGTGAAGTCAGTCAGTGTTTGTAGACATTTAGTGTCTGTTATGAATTCAGTCAGTGTTTGTAGACATTTAGTATTTGTTGTGAGTTCAGTCAGTGTTTGTTGACATGTAGTGTCTGTTGTGAATTCATTCAGTGTTTGTTGACATTTAGTGTCTGTTGTGAAGTCAGTCAGTGTTTGTAGACATTTAGTGTCTGTTATGAATTCAGTCAGTGTTTGTAGACATTTAGTATTTGTTATGAATTCAGTCAGTGTTTGTAGACATTTAGTATTTGTTGTGAGTTCAGTCAGTGTTTGTTGACATGTAGTGTCTGTTGTGAATTCATTCAGTGTTTGTTGACATTTAGTGTCTGTTGTGAAGTCAGTCAGTGTTTGTAGACATTTAGTGTCTGTTATGAATTCAGTCAGTGTTTGTAGACATTTAGTATTTGTTATGAATTCAGTCAGTGTTTGTAGACATTTAGTATTTGTTGTGAATTCAGTCAGTGTTTGTTGACATCTAGTGTCTGTTGTGAATTCATTCAGTGTTTGTTGACATTTAGTGTCTGTTGTGAAGTCAGTCAGTGTTTGTAGACATTTAGTATTTGTTGTGAATTCAGTCAGTGTTTGTAGACATTTAGTATTTGTTGTGAATTCAGTCAGTGTTTGAGAGAATATGATAAGCAATTTTAAAGCTGATAAATTCCTTCCTCAGTGGCCTACTGGAGAGTGTCTTTGTTCTCATCTCCTGCCCTTCAACTGCAAGTTCCCCAAATATCTACTTGGCTGTCCATACTTTGCTGCAGCAGTTCATGTCTACCCAGGAAGGACTGCTTTACCTGTCATCCCATCCAGAAATCACCAGTGGGATTATTCGTTGTCTGCTCCAAACCGCTGTGAGTCCTACACTTATTTTATTTACCTCAGAATCTATAGACACGTTTCGCACTTTACGGCTGGGAGTGTGTGTTTATGTTTGGCTTCAATTTGGCCAGTTAGACCATTAAACATATGGGAAACGAATGCTGGACAATCAGGCAAGACAAAAAGTAATTGGAGGTCATATAAATGTGTTTTACAGAAAAATGTTGACAACACTGTGGCGTCTACAAAATGTTGAAAACACTATGGTGTCTACAAAATGTTGAAAACACTGTGGCATCTACAAAATGTTGAAAATACTGTAGCATATGCAAAATGTTGAAAACACTGTGGCATCTGCAAAATGTTGAAAACACTGTGGTGTCTGCAAAATGTTGAAAACACTGGCATCTACAAAATGTTGAAAACATTGGCATCTTCAAAATGTTGAAAACATTGGCGTCTTCAAAATGTTGAAAACACTGTGGCGTCTACAAAATGTTGAAAACACTGGTGTCTACAAAATGTTGAAAACACTGTGGCATCTACAAAGAATGACAAAGATGCTCTACTAAAAGAGGGCTATAAAAATGAAAGATTATTTCCAACATCATTTATCTGGTCATGTAATGATAAGTGAACAGCTAGAGTCTAGAGGGTCCAAGCAATGCTACAGGTGCTCATTTCCTCTATGTTGTGAAGGGAGAGAAAGAGCATGAACTATTGACCAAACATCAACAGCTAAGAAGGCTCTTGTGGCCATCACTGAAATGCCTAACTTTTGTCAAGTCTACAGGATGGTTAGTTTTGGGGTGTTGTGTGAGTCTCCATAAAACCTGTCCTATCTCTGACATGCCTAACTTTTGTTGTGTGCCTACAGGATGGTTAGTTTTGGGGTGTTGTGTGAGTCTCCATACATCCTGTCCTATCTCTGACATGCCTAACTTTTGTTGTGTGCCTACAGGATGGTTAGTTTTGGGGTGTTGTGTGAGTCTCCATAAAACCTGTCCTATCTCTGGCATACCTAAATTTTGTTGTGTGTCTACAGGATGAAGCGGAGGACTCTGGGGAGGATTTCCCATCGAGGCAGCTCGGTCTGGAACTAGTCTACCATCTTCAAGTTATGCAGTTCATAGATCAGCTCTTTCACTTCCATAGCCAAGGTCATGGCCGCAGTGGCAGCAGATGTGATGGCAACACAAGAGGTGAAGGTCACCAGAAATAGTTGTCATGTCAACTCTTATTGTCATCATCATGTGCTCATCTTGTAGCAGCCACAAGTTCCCTTCACATCTTGTAGCAACCACAAGTTCCTTTAACATCTTGTAGCAGCTACAGGTTCCTTTAACATCTTGTAGCAGCCACAAGTTCCTTTCACATCTTGTAGCAGTCACAAGTTCCTTTCATATCTTGTAGCAACCACAAGTTCCTTTCACATCTTGTAGTAACTACAAGTTCCTTTCACATCTTGTAGCAACCACAAGTTCCTTTCACATCTTGTAGCAGCCACAAGTTCCTTTCACATCTTGTAGCAGCCACAAGTTCCTTTCACATCTTGTAGCAACCACAAGTTCCTTTCTTATCTTGTAGCAGCCACAAACTCCTTTCACATCTTGTAGCAGCCACAAGTTCCTTTCACTTCTTGTAGCAACCACAAACTCCTTTCACATCTTGTAGCAGCCACAAGTTCCTTTCTTATCTTGTAGCAGCCACAAACTCCTTTCACATCTTGTAGCAGCCACAAGTTCCTTTCACATCTTGTAGCAGCCACAAACTCCTTTCACATCTTGTAGCAGCCACAAACTCCTTTCACATCTTGTAGCAGCCACAAACTCCTTTCACATCTTGTAGCAGCCACAAGTTCCTTTCACATCTTGTAGCAACCACAAGTTCCTTTCACATCTTGTAGCAGCCACAAACTCCTTTCACATCTTGTAGCAGCCACAAACTCCTTTCACATCTTGTAGCAGTCACAAACTCCTTTCACATCTTGTAGCAGCCACAAGTTCCTTTCTTATCTTGTAGCAGTCACAAACTCCTTTCACATCTTGTAGCAGTCACAAGTTCCTTTCTTATCTTGTAGCAGTCACAAACTCCTTTCACATCTTGTAGCAGTCACAAGTTCCTTTCTTATCTTGTAGCAGTCACAAACTCCTTTCACATCTTGTAGCAGCCACAAGTTCCTTTCTTATCTTGTAGCAGCCACAAACTCCTTTCACATCTTGTAGCAGCCACAAGTTCCTTTCACATCTTGTAGCAGCCACAAGTTCCTTTCACATCTTGTAGCAACCACAAGTTCCTTTCACATCTTGTAGCAGCCACAAGTTCCTTTCACATCTTGTAGCAGCCACAAGTTCCTTTCACATCTTGTAGCAGCCACAAGTTCCTTTCACATCTTGTAGCAGCCACAAGTTCCTTTCACATCTTGTAGCAGCCACAAGTTCCTTTCACATCTTGTAGCAGCCACAAACTCCTTTCACATCTTGTAGCAGCCACAAGTTCCTTTCACATCTTGTAGCAACCACAAGTTCCTTTCACATCTGGTAGCAGCCACAAGTTCCTTTCACATCTTGTAGCAGCCACAAGTTCCTTTCACATCTTGTAGCACCCACAAGTTCCTTTCACATCTTGTAGCAGCCACAAGTTCCTTTCTTATCTTGTAGCAGCCACAAACTCCTTTCACATCTTGTAGCAGCCACAAGTTCCTTTCACATCTTGTAGCAACCACAAGTTCCTTTCACATCTTGTAGCAGCCACAAGTTCCTTTCACATCTTGTAGCAACCACAAGTTCCTTTCACATCTTGTAGCAACCACAAGTTCCTTTCACATCTTGTAGCAGCCACAAGTTCCTTTCACATCTTGTAGCAGCCACAAGTTCCTTTCACATCTTGTAGCAGCCACAAGTTCCTTTCACATCTTGTAGCAGCCACAAGTTCCTTTCACATCTTGTAGCAGCCACAAGTTCCTTTCACATCTTGTAGCAGCCACAAGTTCCTTTCACATCTTGTAGCAGCCACAAGTTCCTTTCACATCTTGTAGCAGCCACAAGTTCCTTTCATATCTTGTAGCAGCCACAAGTTCCTTTCATATCTTGTAGCAGCCACAAGTTCCTTTCATATCTTGTAGCAGTCACAAGTTCCTTTCACATCTTGTAGCAGCCACAAGTTCCTTTCACATCTTGTAGCAGCCACAAGTTCCTTTCACATCTTGTAGCAGCCACAAGTTCCTTTCACATCTTGTAGCAACCACAAGTTCCTTTCACATCTTGTAGCAGCCACAAACTCCTTTCACATCTTGTAGCAACCACAAGTTCCTTTCACATCTTGTAGCAGCCACAAGTTCCTTTCTTATCTTGTAGCAGCCACAAGTTCCTTTCTTATCTTGTAGCAGCCACAAGTTCCTTTCTTATCTTGTAGCAGCCACAAGTTCCTTTCATATCTTGTTGCAGCCACAAGTCCCTTTCACATCTTGTAGCAGCCACAAGTTCCTTTCTTATCTTGTAGCAACCACAAGTTCCTTTCACATCTTGTAGCAGCCACAAGTTCCTTTCACATCTTGTAGCAACCACAAGTTCCTTTCATATCTTGTAGCAGCCACAAGTCCCTTTCACATCTTGTAGCAGCCACAAGTTCCTTTCACATCTTGTAGCAGCCACAAGTTCCTTTCACATCTTGTAGCAGCCACAAACTCCTTTCACATCTTGTAGCAGCCACAAGTTCCTTTCACATCTTGTAGCAACCACAAGTTCCTTTCACATCTTGTAGCAGCCACAAGTTCCTTTCACATCTTGTAGCAACCACAAGTTCCTTTCACATCTTGTAGCAGCCACAAACTCCTTTCACATCTTGTAGCAACCACAAGTTCCTTTCACATCTTGTAGCAGCCACAAGTTCCTTTCTTATCTTGTAGCAGCCACAAGTTCCTTTCTTATCTTGTAGCAACCACAAGTTCCTTTTTTATCTTGTAGCAGCCACAAGTTCCTTTCTTATCTTGTAGCAGCCAAAAGTTCCTTTCTTATCTTGTAGCAGCCACAAGTTCCTTTCTTATCTTGTAGCAGCCACAAGTTCCTTTCTTATCTTGTAGCAACCACAAGTTCCTTTCTTATCTTGTAGCAGCCACAAGTTCCTTTCTTATCTTGTAGCAGCCACAAGTTCCTTTCTTATCTTGTAGCAGCCACAAGTTCCTTTCTTATCTTGTTGCAGCCACAAGTTCCTTTCTTATCTTGTAGCAGCCACAAGTTCCTTTCTTATCTTGTAGCAACCACAAGTTCCTTTCTTATCTTGTAGCAGCCACAAGTTCCTTTCTTATCTTGTAGCAACCACAAGTTCCTTTCTTATCTTGTAGCAGCCACAAACTCCTTTCACATCTTGTAGCAGCCACAAGTTCCTTTCACATCTTGTAGCAACCACAAGTTCCTTTCACATCTTGTAGCAGCCACAAGTTCCTTTCACATCTTGTAGCAACCACAAGTTCCTTTCACATCTTGTAGCAACCACAAGTTCCTTTCACATCTTGTAGCAGCCACAAGTTCCTTTCACATCTTGTAGCAGCCACAAGTTCCTTTCACATCTTGTAGCAGCCACAAGTTCCTTTCACATCTTGTAGCAGCCACAAGTTCCTTTCACATCTTGTAGCAGCCACAAGTTCCTTTCACATCTTGTAGCAGCCACAAGTTCCTTTCACATCTTGTAGCAGCCACAAGTTCCTTTCACATCTTGTAGCAGCCACAAGTTCCTTTCATATCTTGTAGCAGCCACAAGTTCCTTTCATATCTTGTAGCAGCCACAAGTTCCTTTCATATTTTGTAGCAGTCACAAGTTCCTTTCACATCTTGTAGCAGCCACAAGTTCCTTTCACATCTTGTAGCAACCACAAGTTCCTTTCATATCTTGTAGCAGCCACAAGTCCCTTTCACATCTTGTAGCAGCCACAAGTTCCTTTCACATCTTGTAGCAGCCACAAGTTCCTTTCACATCTTGTAGCAACCACAAACTCCTTTCACATCTTGTAGCAGCCACAAGTTCCTTTCACATCTTGTAGCAACCACAAGTTCCTTTCACATCTTGTAGCAGCCACAAGTTCCTTTCACATCTTGTAGCAACCACAAGTTCCTTTCACATCTTGTAGCAGCCACAAACTCCTTTCACATCTTGTAGCAACCACAAGTTCCTTTCACATCTTGTAGCAGCCACAAGTTCCTTTCTTATCTTGTAGCAGCCACAAGTTCCTTTCTTATCTTGTAGCAGCCACAAGTTCCTTTCTTATCTTGTAGCAGCCACAAGTTCCTTTCTTATCTTGTTGCAGCCACAAGTCCCTTTCACATCTTGTAGCAGCCACAAGTTCCTTTCTTATCTTGTAGCAACCACAAGTTCCTTTCACATCTTGTAGCAGCCACAAGTTCCTTTCACATCTTGTAGCAACCACAAGTTCCTTTCATATCTTGTAGCAGCCACAAGTCCCTTTCACATCTTGTAGCAGCCACAAGTTCCTTTCACATCTTGTAGCAGCCACAAGTTCCTTTCACATCTTGTAGCAGCCACAAACTCCTTTCACATCTTGTAGCAGCCACAAGTTCCTTTCACATCTTGTAGCAACCACAAGTTCCTTTCACATCTTGTAGCAGCCACAAGTTCCTTTCACATCTTGTAGCAACCACAAGTTCCTTTCACATCTTGTAGCAGCCACAAACTCCTTTCACATCTTGTAGCAACCACAAGTTCCTTTCACATCTTGTAGCAGCCACAAGTTCCTTTCTTATCTTGTAGCAGCCACAAGTTCCTTTCTTATCTTGTAGCAACCACAAGTTCCTTTTTTATCTTGTAGCAGCCACAAGTTCCTTTCTTATCTTGTAGCAGCCAAAAGTTCCTTTCTTATCTTGTAGCAGCCACAAGTTCCTTTCTTATCTTGTAGCAGCCACAAGTTCCTTTCTTATCTTGTAGCAACCACAAGTTCCTTTCTTATCTTGTAGCAGCCACAAGTTCCTTTCTTATCTTGTAGCAGCCACAAGTTCCTTTCTTATCTTGTAGCAGCCACAAGTTCCTTTCTTATCTTGTTGCAGCCACAAGTTCCTTTCTTATCTTGTAGCAGCCACAAGTTCCTTTCTTATCTTGTAGCAACCACAAGTTCCTTTCTTATCTTGTAGCAGCCACAAGTTCCTTTCTTATCTTGTAGCAACCACAAGTTCCTTTCTTACCTTGTAGCAGCCACAAGTTCCTTTCACATCTTGTAGCAACCACAAGTTCCTTTCTTATCTTGTAGCAGCCACAAGTTCCTTTCTTATCTTGTAGCAACCACAAGTTCCTTTCATATCTTGCATCAGCCACAAGTTCCTTTCACATCTTGCAGCAACCACAAGTTCCTTTCACATCTTGTAGCAGCCACAAACTCCTTTCACATCTTGTAGCAGCCACAAACTCCTTTCACATCTTGTAGCAGCCACAAACTCCTTTCACATCTTGTAGCAGCCACAAACTCCTTTCACATCTTGTAGCAGCCACAAGTTCCTTTCACATCTTGCAGCAACCACAAGTTCCTTTCACATCTTGTAGCAGCCACAAACTCCTTTCACATCTTGTAGCAGCCACAAACTCCTTTCATATCTTGCATCAGCCACAAGTTCCTTTCACATCTTGCAGCAACCACAAGTTCCTTTCACATCTTGTAGCAGCCACAAACTCCTTTCACATCTTGTAGCAGCCTCAAACTCCTTTCACATCTTGTAGCAGCCACAAACTCCTTTCACATCTTGTAGCAGCCACAAACTCCTTTCACATCTTGTAGCAGCCACAAACTCCTTTCACATCTTGTAGCAGCCACAAACTCCTTTCACATCTTGTAGCAGCCACAAGTTCCTTTCACATCTTGTAGCAGTCACAAGTTCCTTTCATATCTTGTAGCAACCACAAGTTCCTTTCACATCTTGTAGCAGCCACAAGTTCCTTTCATATCTTGTTGCAGCCACAAGTCCCTTTCACATCTTGTAGCAGCCACAAGTTCCTTTCTTATCTTGTAGCAACCACAAGTTCCTTTCACATCTTGTAGCAGCCACAAGTTCCTTTCACATCTTGTAGCAACCACAAGTTCCTTTCATATCTTGTAGCAGCCACAAGTCCCTTTCACATCTTGTAGCAGCCACAAGTTCCTTTCACATCTTGTAGCAGCCACAAGTTCCTTTCACATCTTGTAGCAGCCACAAACTCCTTTCACATCTTGTAGCAGCCACAAGTTCCTTTCACATCTTGTAGCAGCCACAAGTTCCTTTCACATCTTGTAGCAACCACAAGTTCCTTTCATATCTTGTAGCAGCCACAAGTCCCTTTCACATCTTGTAGCAGCCACAAGTTCCTTTCACATCTTGTAGCAGCCACAAGTTCCTTTCACATCTTGTAGCAGCCACAAACTCCTTTCACATCTTGTAGCAGCCACAAGTTCCTTTCACATCTTGTAGCAACCACAAGTTCCTTTCACATCTTGTAGCAGCCACAAGTTCCTTTCACATCTTGTAGCAACCACAAGTTCCTTTCACATCTTGTAGCAGCCACAAACTCCTTTCACATCTTGTAGCAACCACAAGTTCCTTTCACATCTTGTAGCAGCCACAAGTTCCTTTCTTATCTTGTAGCAGCCACAAGTTCCTTTCTTATCTTGTAGCAACCACAAGTTCCTTTTTTATCTTGTAGCAGCCACAAGTTCCTTTCTTATCTTGTAGCAGCCAAAAGTTCCTTTCTTATCTTGTAGCAGCCACAAGTTCCTTTCTTATCTTGTAGCAGCCACAAGTTCCTTTCTTATCTTGTAGCAACCACAAGTTCCTTTCTTATCTTGTAGCAGCCACAAGTTCCTTTCTTATCTTGTAGCAGCCACAAGTTCCTTTCTTATCTTGTAGCAGCCACAAGTTCCTTTCTTATCTTGTTGCAGCCACAAGTTCCTTTCTTATCTTGTAGCAGCCACAAGTTCCTTTCTTATCTTGTAGCAACCACAAGTTCCTTTCTTATCTTGTAGCAGCCACAAGTTCCTTTCTTATCTTGTAGCAACCACAAGTTCCTTTCTTATCTTGTAGCAGCCACAAACTCCTTTCACATCTTGTAGCAGCCACAAGTTCCTTTCACATCTTGTAGCAACCACAAGTTCCTTTCACATCTTGTAGCAGCCACAAGTTCCTTTCACATCTTGTAGCAACCACAAGTTCCTTTCACATCTTGTAGCAACCACAAGTTCCTTTCACATCTTGTAGCAGCCACAAGTTCCTTTCACATCTTGTAGCAGCCACAAGTTCCTTTCACATCTTGTAGCAGCCACAAGTTCCTTTCACATCTTGTAGCAGCCACAAGTTCCTTTCACATCTTGTAGCAGCCACAAGTTCCTTTCACATCTTGTAGCAGCCACAAGTTCCTTTCACATCTTGTAGCAGCCACAAGTTCCTTTCACATCTTGTAGCAGCCACAAGTTCCTTTCATATCTTGTAGCAGCCACAAGTTCCTTTCATATCTTGTAGCAGCCACAAGTTCCTTTCATATTTTGTAGCAGTCACAAGTTCCTTTCACATCTTGTAGCAGCCACAAGTTCCTTTCACATCTTGTAGCAACCACAAGTTCCTTTCATATCTTGTAGCAGCCACAAGTCCCTTTCACATCTTGTAGCAGCCACAAGTTCCTTTCACATCTTGTAGCAGCCACAAGTTCCTTTCACATCTTGTAGCAACCACAAACTCCTTTCACATCTTGTAGCAGCCACAAGTTCCTTTCACATCTTGTAGCAACCACAAGTTCCTTTCACATCTTGTAGCAGCCACAAGTTCCTTTCACATCTTGTAGCAACCACAAGTTCCTTTCACATCTTGTAGCAGCCACAAACTCCTTTCACATCTTGTAGCAACCACAAGTTCCTTTCACATCTTGTAGCAGCCACAAGTTCCTTTCTTATCTTGTAGCAGCCACAAGTTCCTTTCTTATCTTGTAGCAGCCACAAGTTCCTTTCTTATCTTGTAGCAGCCACAAGTTCCTTTCTTATCTTGTTGCAGCCACAAGTCCCTTTCACATCTTGTAGCAGCCACAAGTTCCTTTCTTATCTTGTAGCAACCACAAGTTCCTTTCACATCTTGTAGCAGCCACAAGTTCCTTTCACATCTTGTAGCAACCACAAGTTCCTTTCATATCTTGTAGCAGCCACAAGTCCCTTTCACATCTTGTAGCAGCCACAAGTTCCTTTCACATCTTGTAGCAGCCACAAGTTCCTTTCACATCTTGTAGCAGCCACAAACTCCTTTCACATCTTGTAGCAGCCACAAGTTCCTTTCACATCTTGTAGCAACCACAAGTTCCTTTCACATCTTGTAGCAGCCACAAGTTCCTTTCACATCTTGTAGCAACCACAAGTTCCTTTCACATCTTGTAGCAGCCACAAACTCCTTTCACATCTTGTAGCAACCACAAGTTCCTTTCACATCTTGTAGCAGCCACAAGTTCCTTTCTTATCTTGTAGCAGCCACAAGTTCCTTTCTTATCTTGTAGCAACCACAAGTTCCTTTTTTATCTTGTAGCAGCCACAAGTTCCTTTCTTATCTTGTAGCAGCCAAAAGTTCCTTTCTTATCTTGTAGCAGCCACAAGTTCCTTTCTTATCTTGTAGCAGCCACAAGTTCCTTTCTTATCTTGTAGCAACCACAAGTTCCTTTCTTATCTTGTAGCAGCCACAAGTTCCTTTCTTATCTTGTAGCAGCCACAAGTTCCTTTCTTATCTTGTAGCAGCCACAAGTTCCTTTCTTATCTTGTTGCAGCCACAAGTTCCTTTCTTATCTTGTAGCAGCCACAAGTTCCTTTCTTATCTTGTAGCAACCACAAGTTCCTTTCTTATCTTGTAGCAGCCACAAGTTCCTTTCTTATCTTGTAGCAACCACAAGTTCCTTTCTTACCTTGTAGCAGCCACAAGTTCCTTTCACATCTTGTAGCAACCACAAGTTCCTTTCTTATCTTGTAGCAGCCACAAGTTCCTTTCTTATCTTGTAGCAACCACAAGTTCCTTTCATATCTTGCATCAGCCACAAGTTCCTTTCACATCTTGCAGCAACCACAAGTTCCTTTCACATCTTGTAGCAGCCACAAACTCCTTTCACATCTTGTAGCAGCCACAAACTCCTTTCACATCTTGTAGCAGCCACAAACTCCTTTCACATCTTGTAGCAGCCACAAACTCCTTTCACATCTTGTAGCAGCCACAAGTTCCTTTCACATCTTGCAGCAACCACAAGTTCCTTTCACATCTTGTAGCAGCCACAAACTCCTTTCACATCTTGTAGCAGCCACAAACTCCTTTCATATCTTGCATCAGCCACAAGTTCCTTTCACATCTTGCAGCAACCACAAGTTCCTTTCACATCTTGTAGCAGCCACAAACTCCTTTCACATCTTGTAGCAGCCTCAAACTCCTTTCACATCTTGTAGCAGCCACAAACTCCTTTCACATCTTGTAGCAGCCACAAACTCCTTTCACATCTTGTAGCAGCCACAAACTCCTTTCACATCTTGTAGCAGCCACAAACTCCTTTCACATCTTGTAGCAGCCACAAGTTCCTTTCACATCTTGTAGCAGTCACAAGTTCCTTTCATATCTTGTAGCAGCCACAAACTCCTTTCACATCTTGTAGCAGCCACAAGTTCCTTTCATATCTTGTAGCAGTCACAAGTTCCTTTCTTATCTTGCATCAGCCACAAGCTCCTTTCACATCTTGTATCAGCCACAAGTTCCTTTCTTATCTTGCATCAGCCACAAGTTCCTTTCATATCTTGTAGCAGCCACAAGTTCCTTTCACATCTTGTAGCAGTCACAAGTTCCTTTCATATCTTGTAGCAGCCACAAACTCCTTTCACATCTTGTATCAGCCACAAGTTCCTTTCATATCTTGTAGCAGCCACAAACTCCTTTCACATCTTGTATCAGCCACAGGTTCCTTTCATATCTTGTAGCAGCCACAAACTCCTTTCACATCTTGTATCAGCCACAAGTTCCTTTCATATCTTGTAGCAGCCACAAACTCCTTTCACATCTTGTATCAGCCACAAGTTCCTTTCACATCTTGTAGCAGTCACAAGTTCCTTTCATATCTTGTAGCAGCCACAAACTCCTTTCACATCTTGTATCAGCCACAAGTTCCTTTCACATCTTGTAGCAGCCACAAGTTCCTTTCTTATCTTGTAGCAGCCACAAGTTCCTTTCACATCTTGTAGCAGCCACAAGTTCCTCTAACATCTTGTAGCAGCCACAAGTTCCTCTAACATCTTGTAGCAGTCACAAGTTCCTTTCTTATCTTGTAGCAGCCACAAGTTCCTTTCACATCTTGTAGCAGCCACAAGTTCCTTTCTTATCTTGTAGCAGCCACAAGTTCCTTTCACATCTTGTAGCAGCCACAAGTTCCTTTCACATCTTGTAGCAGTCACAAGTTCCTCTAACATCTTGTAGCAGCCACAAGTTCCTCTAACATCTTGTAGCAGCCACAAGTTCCTCTAACATCTTGTAGCAACCACAAGTTCCTTTCACATCTTGTAGCAACCACAAGTTCCTTTCACATCTTGTAGCAACCACAAGTTCCTCTAACATCTTGTAGCAGCCACAAGTTCCTCTAACATCTTGTAGCAACCACAAGTTCCTTTCACATCTTGTAGCAGCCACAAGTTCCTCTAACATCTTGTGGCAGCCACAAGTTCCTCTAACATCTTGTAGCAACCACAAGTTCCTCTAACATCTTGTAGCAGTCACAAGTTCCTCTAACATCTTGTAGCAGTCACAAGTTCCTCTAACATCTTGTAGCAGCCACAAGTTCCTCTAACATCTTGTAGCAACCACAAGTTCCTTTCACATCTTGTAGCAGTCACAAGTTCCTCTAACATCTTGTAGCAGTCACAAGTTCCTCTAACATCTTGTAGCAGCCACAAGTTCCTCTAACATCTTGTAGCAGTCACAAGTTCCTCTAACATCTTGTAGCAGTCACAAGTTCCTCTAACATCTTGTAGCAGTCACAAGTTCCTCTAACATCTTGTAGCAGTCACAAGTTCCTCTAACATCTTGTAGCAGTCACAAGTTCCTCTAACATCTTGTAGCAGCCACAAGTTCCTCTAACATCTTGTAGCAGCCACAAGTTCCTCTAACATCTTGTAGCAGTCACAAGTTCCTTTCACATCTTGTAGCAGTCACAAACTCCTTTCACATCTTGTAGCAGTCACAAGTTCCTCTAACATCTTGTAGCGACCACAAGTTCCTTTCACATCTTGTAGCAGCCACAAGTTCCTCTAACATCTTGTAGCAACCACAAGTTCCTTTCACATCTTGTAGCAGTCACAAGTTCCTCTAACATCTTGTAGCAACCACAAGTTCCTTTCACATCTTGTAGCAGCCACAAGTTCCTCTAACATCTTGTAGCAACCACAAGTTCCTTTCACATCTTGTAGCAGTCACAAGTTCCTCTAACATCTTGTAGCAGTCACAAGTTCCTCTAACATCTTGTAGCAGCCACAAGTTCCTCTAACATTTTGTAGCAGTCACAAGTTCCTTTCACATCTTGTAGCAACCACAAGTTCCTTTCACATCTTGTAGCAACCACAAGTTCCTTTCACATCTTGTAGCAGTCACAAACTCCTTTCACATCTTGTAGCAGTCACAAACTCCTTTCACATCTTGTAGCAGTCACAAACTCCTTTCTTATCTTGTAGCAGTCACAAGTTCCTTTCATATCTTGTAGCAACCACAAGTTCCTTTCACATCTTGTAGCAGTCACAAACTCCTTTCACATCTTGTAGCAGTCACAAACTCCATTCACATCTTGTAGCAGTCACAAACTCCTTTCACATCTTGTAGCAGCCACAAACTCCTTTCACATCTTGTAGCAACCACAAGTTCCTTTCACATCTTGTAGCAACCACAAGTTCCTTTCTTATCTTGTAGCAGCCACAAGTTCCTTTCTTATCTTGTAGCAACCACAAGTTCCTTTCTTATCTTGTAGCAGCCACAAGTTCCTTTCTTATCTTGTAGCAACCACAAGTTCCTTTCATATCTTGTAGCAGCCACAAACTCCTTTCACATCTTGTATCAGCCACAAGTTCCTTTCACATCTTGTAGCAGCCACAAGTTCCTTTCTTATCTTGTAGCAGCCACAAGTTCCTTTCACATCTTGTAGCAGCCACAAGTTCCTCTAACATCTTGTAGCAGCCACAAGTTCCTCTAACATCTTGTAGCAGTCACAAGTTCCTTTCTTATCTTGTAGCAGCCACAAGTTTCTTTCACATCTTGTAGCAGCCACAAGTTCCTTTCTTATCTTGTAGCAGCCACAAGTTCCTTTCACATCTTGTAGCAGCCACAAGTTCCTTTCACATCTTGTAGCAGTCACAAGTTCCTCTAACATCTTGTAGCAGCCACAAGTTCCTCTAACATCTTGTAGCAGCCACAAGTTCCTCTAACATCTTGTAGCAACCACAAGTTCCTTTCACATCTTGTAGCAACCACAAGTTCCTTTCACATCTTGTAGCAACCACAAGTTCCTCTAACATCTTGTAGCAGCCACAAGTTCCTCTAACATCTTGTAGCAACCACAAGTTCCTTTCACATCTTGTAGCAGCCACAAGTTCCTCTAACATCTTGTAGCAGCCACAAGTTCCTCTAACATCTTGTAGCAACCACAAGTTCCTCTAACATCTTGTAGCAGTCACAAGTTCCTCTAACATCTTGTAGCAGTCACAAGTTCCTCTAACATCTTGTAGCAGCCACAAGTTCCTGTAACATCTTGTAGCAACCACAAGTTCCTTTCACATCTTGTAGCAGTCACAAGTTCCTCTAACATCTTGTAGCAGTCACAAGTTCCTCTAACATCTTGTAGCAGCCACAAGTTCCTTTCTTATCTTGTAGCAGCCACAAACTCCTTTCACATCTTGTAGCAGCCACAAGTTCCTTTCACATCTTGTAGCAGCCACAAGTTCCTTTCACATCTTGTAGCAACCACAAGTTCCTCTAACATCTTGTAGCAGTCACAAGTTCCTCTAACATCTTGTAGCAGTCACAAGTTCCTCTAACATCTTGTAGCAGCCACAAGTTCCTCTAACATCTTGTAGCAGCCACAAGTTCCTCTAACATCTTGTAGCAGTCACAAGTTCCTTTCACATCTTGTAGCAGTCACAAACTCCTTTCACATCTTGTAGCAGTCACAAGTTCCTCTAACATCTTGTAGCGACCACAAGTTCCTTTCACATCTTGTAGCAGCCACAAGTTCCTCTAACATCTTGTAGCAACCACAAGTTCCTTTCACATCTTGTAGCAGTCACAAGTTCCTCTAACATCTTGTAGCAACCACAAGTTCCTTTCACATCTTGTAGCAGCCACAAGTTCCTCTAACATCTTGTAGCAACCACAAGTTCCTTTCACATCTTGTAGCAGTCACAAGTTCCTCTAACATCTTGTAGCAGTCACAAGTTCCTCTAACATCTTGTAGCAGTCACAAGTTCCTTTCACATCTTGTAGCAACCACAAGTTCCTTTCACATCTTGTAGCAGTCACAAACTCCTTTCACATCTTGTAGCAGTCACAAACTCCTTTCACATCTTGTAGCAGTCACAAACTCCTTTCTTATCTTGTAGCAGTCACAAGTTCCTTTCATATCTTGTAGCAACCACAAGTTCCTTTCACATCTTGTAGCAGTCACAAACTCCTTTCACATCTTGTAGCAGTCACAAACTCCATTCACATCTTGTAGCAGTCACAAACTCCTTTCACATCTTGTAGCAGCCACAAACTCCTTTCACATCTTGTAGCAACCACAAGTTCATTTCACATCTTGTAGCAACCACAAGTTCCTTTCTTATCTTGTAGCAGCCACAAGTTCCTTTCTTATCTTGTAGCAACCACAAGTTCCTTTCTTATCTTGTAGCAGCCACAAGTTCCTTTCTTATCTTGTAGCAACCACAAGTTCCTTTCATATCTTGCAGCAGCCACAAGTTCCTTTCACATCTCGCAGCAACAACAAGTTCCTTTCTTATCTTGTAGCAGCCACAAGTTCCTTTCTTATCTTGTAGCAACCACAAGTTCCTTTCTTATCTTGTAGCAGCCACAAGTTCCTTTCTTATCTTGTAGCAACCACAAGTTCCTTTCTTATCTTGTAGCAGCCACAAGTTCATTTCACATCTTGTAGCAACCACAAGTTCCTTTCTATCTTGTAGCAGCCACAAGTTCCTTTCTTATCTTGTAGCAACCACAAGTTCCTTTCATATCTTGTATCAGCCACAAGTTCCTTTCACATCTTGCAGCAACCACAAGTTCCTTTCACATCTTGTAGCAGCCACAAACTCCTTTCACATCTTGTAGCAGCCACAAACTCCTTTCACATCTTGTAGCAGCCACAAACTCCTTTCATATCTTGCATCAGCCACAAGTTCCTTTCACATCTTGTAGCAACCACAAGTTCCTTTCACATCTTGTAGCAGCCACAAACTCCTTTCACATCTTGTAGCAGCCACAAACTCCTTTCACATCTTGTAGCAGCCACAAACTCCTTTCACATCTTGTAGCAGCCACAAACTCCTTTCACATCTTGTAGCAGCCACAAACTCCTTTCACATCTTGTAGCAGCCACAAACTCCTTTCACATCTTGTAGCAGCCACAAGTTCCTTTCACATCTTGTAGCAGTCACAAGTTCCTTTCACATCTTGTAGCAGTCACAAGTTCCTTTCACATCTTGTAGCAGCCACAAACTCCTTTCACATCTTGTAGCAGCCACAAGTTCCTTTCACATCTTGTAGCAGTCACAAGTTCCTTTCACATCTTGTAGCAGCCACAAGTTCCTTTCACATCTTGTAGCAGTCACAAGTTCCTTTCTTATCTTGCATCAGCCACAAGTTCCTTTCATATCTTGTAGCAGCCACAAGTTCCTTTCACATCTTGTAGCAGTCACAAGTTCCTTTCATATCTTGTAGCAGCCACAAACTCCTTTCACATCTTGTAGCAGCCACAAGTTCCTTTCATATCTTGTAGCAGCCACAAACTCCTTTCACATCTTGTATCAGCCACAAGTTCCTTTCATATCTTGTAGCAGCCACAAACTCCTTTCACATCTTGTAGCAGTCACAAGTTCCTTTCACATCTTGTAGCAGCCACAAGTTCCTTTCACATCTTGTAGCAGTCACAAGTTCCTTTCACATCTTGTAGCAGTCACAAGTTCCTCTAACATCTTGTAGCAGCCACAAGTTCCTCTAACATCTTGTAGCAGTCACAAGTTCCTTTCTTATCTTGTAGCAGCCACAAGTTCCTTTCACATCTTGTAGCAGTCACAAGTTCCTCTAACATCTTGTAGCAGCCACAAGTTCCTCTAACATCTTGTAGCAGTCACAAGTTCCTTTCTTATCTTGTAGCAGCCACAAGTTCCTTTCACATGTTGTAGCAGCCACAAGTTCCTCTAACATCTTGTAGCAGTCACAAGTTCCTCTAACATCTTGTAGCAGTCACAAGTTCCTCTAACATCTTGTAGCAGTCACAAGTTCCTCTAACATCTTGTAGCAGCCACAAGTTCCTTTCACATCTTGTAGCAACCACAAGTTCCTTTCACATCTTGTAGCAGTCACAAGTTCCTCTAACATCTTGTAGCAGTCACAATTTCCTCTAACATCTTGTAGCAGTCACAAGTTCCTCTAACATCTTGTAGCAGTCACAAGTTCCTCTAACATCTTGTAGCAGTCACAAGTTCCTCTAACATCTTGTAGCAGTCACAAGTTCCTCTAACATCTTGTAGCAGTCACAAGTTCCTCTAACATCTTGTAGCAGTCACAAGTTCCTTTAACATCTTGTAGCAGTCACAAGTTCCTCTAACATCTTGTAGCAGCCACAAGTTCCTCTAACATCTTGTAGCAGCCACAAGTTCCTCTAACATCTTGTAGCAGTCACAAGTTCCTTTCACATCTTGTAGCAGTCACAAACTCCTTTCACATCTTGTAGCAGTCACAAGTTCCTCTAACATCTTGTAGCGACCACAAGTTCCTTTCACATCTTGTAGCAGCCACAAGTTCCTCTAACATCTTGTAGCAACCACAAGTTCCTTTCACATCTTGTAGCAGTCACAAGTTCCTCTAACATCTTGTAGCAACCACAAGTTCCTTTCACATCTTGTAGCAGCCACAAGTTCCTCTAACATCTTGTAGCAACCACAAGTTCCTTTCACATCTTGTAGCAGTCACAAGTTCCTCTAACATCTTGTAGCAGTCACAAGTTCCTCTAACATCTTGTAGCAGTCACAAGTTCCTTTCACATCTTGTAGCAACCACAAGTTCCTTTCACATCTTGTAGCAGTCACAAACTCCTTTCACATCTTGTAGCAGTCACAAACTCCTTTCACATCTTGTAGCAGTCACAAACTCCTTTCTTATCTTGTAGCAGTCACAAGTTCCTTTCATATCTTGTAGCAACCACAAGTTCCTTTCACATCTTGTAGCAGTCACAAACTCCTTTCACATCTTGTAGCAGTCACAAACTCCATTCACATCTTGTAGCAGTCACAAACTCCTTTCACATCTTGTAGCAGCCACAAACTCCTTTCACATCTTGTAGCAACCACAAGTTCCTTTCACATCTTGTAGCAACCACAAGTTCCTTTCTTATCTTGTAGCAGCCACAAGTTCCTTTCTTATCTTGTAGCAACCACAAGTTCCTTTCTTATCTTGTAGCAGCCACAAGTTCCTTTCTTATCTTGTAGCAACCACAAGTTCCTTTCATATCTTGCAGCAGCCACAAGTTCCTTTCACATCTCGTAGCAACAACAAGTTCCTTTCTTATCTTGTAGCAGCCACAAGTTCCTTTCTTATCTTGTAGCAACCACAAGTTCCTTTCTTATCTTGTAGCAGCCACAAGTTCCTTTCTTATCTTGTAGCAACCACAAGTTCCTTTCTTATCTTGTAGCAGCCACAAGTTCATTTCACATCTTGTAGCAACCACAAGTTCCTTTCTTATCTTGTAGCAGCCACAAGTTCCTTTCTTATCTTGTAGCAACCACAAGTTCCTTTCATATCTTGCAGCAGCCACAAGTTCCTTTCACATCTTGTAGCAACCACAAGTTCCTTTCACATCTTGTAGCAGCCACAAACTCCTTTCACATCTTGTAGCAGCCACAAACTCCTTTCACATCTTGTAGCAGCCACAAACTCCTTTCAATCTTGTAGCAGCCACAAGTTCCTTTCACATCTTGCAGCAACCACAAGTTCCTTTCACATCTTGTAGCAGCCACAAACTCCTTTCACATCTTGTAGCAGCCACAAACTCCTTTCACATCTTGTAGCAGCCACAAACTCCTTTCACATCTTGTAGCAGCCACAAACTCCTTTCACATCTTGTAGCAGCCACAAACTCCTTTCACATCTTGTAGCAGCCACAACTCCTTTCACATCTTGTAGCAGCCACAAGTTCCTTTCACATCTTGTAGCAGTCACAAGTTCCTTTCACATCTTGTAGCAGTCACAAGTTCCTTTCACATCTTGTAGCAGCCACAACTCCTTTCACATCTTGTAGCAGCCACAAGTTCCTTTCACATCTTGTAGCAGTCACAAGTTCCTTTCACATCTTGTAGCAGCCACAAGTTCCTTTCACATCTTGTAGCAGTCACAAGTTCCTTTCTTATCTTGCAGCAGCCACAAGTTCCTTTCATATCTTGTAGCAGCCACAAGTTCCTTTCACATCTTGTAGCAGTCACAAGTTCCTTTCATATCTTGTAGCAGCCACAAACTCCTTTCACATCTTGTAGCAGCCACAAGTTCCTTTCATATCTTGTAGCAGCCACAAACTCCTTTCACATCTTGTAGCAGCCACAAGTTCCTTTCATATCTTGTAGCAGCCACAAACTCCTTTCACATCTTGTAGCAGTCACAAGTTCCTTTCATATCTTGTAGCAGCCACAAACTCCTTTCACATCTTGTAGCAGCCACAAGTTCCTTTCATATCTTGTAGCAGCCACAAACTCCTTTCACATCTTGTAGCAGCCACAAGTTCCTTTCATATCTTGTAGCAGCCACAAACTCCTTTCACATCTTGTAGCAGCCACAAGTTCCTTTCATATCTTGTAGCAGCCACAAACTCCTTTCACATCTTGTAGCAGCCACAAGTTCCTTTCACATCTTGTAGCAGCCACAAACTCCTTTCACATCTTGTAGCAGCCACAAGTTCCTTTCATATCTTGTAGCAGCCACAAGTTCCTTTCACATCTTGTAGCAGTCACAAGTTCCTTTCACATCTTGTAGCAGCCACAAACTCCTTTCACATCTTGTAGCAGCCACAAGTTCCTTTCATATCTTGTAGCAGCCACAAGTTCCTTTCATATCTTGTAGCAGCCACAAACTCCTTTCACATCTTGTAGCAGCCACAAGTTCCTTTCACATCTTGTAGCAGCCACAAGTTCCTTTCTTATCTTGTAGCAGCCACAAGTTCCTTTCACATCTTGTAGCAGCCACAAGTTCCTTTCACATCTTGTAGCAGCCACAAGTTCCTTTCACATCTTGTAGCAGTCACAAGTTCCTTTCACATCTTGTAGCAGTCACAAGTTCCTCTAACATCTTGTAGCAGCCACAAGTTCCTCTAACATCTTGTAGCAGTCACAAGTTCCTTTCTTATCTTGTAGCAGCCACAAGTTCCTTTCACATCTTGTAGCAGTCACAAGTTCCTCTAACATCTTGTAGCAGCCACAAGTTCCTCTAACATCTTGTAGCAGTCACAAGTTCCTTTCTTATCTTGTAGCAGCCACAAGTTCCTTTCACATCTTGTAGCAGCCACAAGTTCCTTCACATCTTGTAGCAGTCACAAGTTCCTCTAACATCTTGTAGCAGTCACAAGTTCCTTAACATCTTGTAGCAGTCACAAGTTCCTCTAACATCTTGTAGCAGTCACAAGTTCCTCTAACATCTTGTAGCAGTCACAAGTTCCTCTAACATCTTGTAGCAGTCACAAGTTCCTCTAACATCTTGTAGCAGTCCACAAGTTCCTTTCACATCTTGTAGCAGTCACAAGTTCCTTTCACATCTTGTAGCAGTCACAAGTTCCTCTAACATCTTGTAGCAGCCACAAGTTCCTCTAACATCTTGTAGCAGCCACAAGTTCCTCTAACATCTTGTAGCAGCCACAAGTTCCTCTAACATCTTGTAGCAGCCACAAGTTCCTTTCACATCTTGTAGCAGTCACAAGTTCCTTTAACATCTTGTAGCAGCCACAAGTTCCTCTAACATCTTGTAGCAGTCACAAGTTCCTCTACATCTTGTAGCAGTCACAAGTTCCTTTCACATCTTGTAGCAGTCACAAGTTCCTTTCACATCTTGTAGCAGTCACAAGTTCCTCTAACATCTTGTAGCAGCCACAAGTTCCTCTAACATCTTGTAGCAGTCACAAGTTCCTCTAACATCTTGTAGCAGTCACACGTTCCTCTAACATCTTGTAGCAGTCACAAGTTCCTCTAACATCTTGTAGCAGTCACAAGTTCCTCTAACATCTTGTAGCAGTCACAAGTTCCTCTAACATCTTGTAGCAGCACAAGTTCCTCTAACATCTTGTAGCAGTCACAAGTTCCTTTCACATCTTGTAGCAGTCACAAGTTCCTTTCACATCTTGTAGCAGTCACAAGTTCCTCTAACATCTTGTAGCAGCCACAAGTTCCTCTAACATCTTGTAGCAGTCACAAGTTCCTTTAACATCTTGTAGCAGCCACAAGTTCCTTTCACATCTTGTAGCAGCCACAAGTTCCTCTAACATCTTGTAGCAGCCACAAGTTCCTCTAACATCTTGTAGCAGCCACAAGTTCCTTTCACATCTTGTAGCAGCCACAAGTTCCTCTAACATCTTGTAGCAGCCACAAGTTCCTCTAACATCTTGTAGCAGCCACAAGTTCCTCTAACATCTTGTAGCAGTCACAAGTTCCTCTAACATCTTGTAGCAGCCACAAGTTCCTTTCACATCTTGTAGCAGTCACAAGTTCCTCTAACATCTTGTAGCAGCCACAAGTTCCTCTAACATCTTGTAGCAACACAAGTTCCTCTAACATCTTGTAGCAGCCACAAGTTCCTCTAACATCTTGTAGCAACCACAAGTTCCTTTCACATCTTGTAGCAGCCACAAGTTCCTTTCACATCTTGTAGCAGCCACAAAAACTCCTTTCACATCTTGTAGCAGCCACAAGTTCCTCTAACATCTTGTAGCAACAACAAGTTCCTCTAACATCTTGTAGCAGCCACAAGTTCCTTTCACATCTTGTAGCAGTCACAAGTTCCTTAACATCTTGTAGCAGCCACAAGTTCCTCTAACATCTTGTAGCAGTCACAAGTTCCTCTAACATCTTGTAGCAGCCACAAGTTCCTCTAACATCTTGTAGCAGCCACAAGTTCCTTTCACATCTTGTAGCAGTCACAAGTTCCTCTAACATCTTGTAGCAGCCACAAGTTCCTCTAACATCTTGTAGCAGTCACAAGTTCCTCAACATCTTGTAGCAGTCACAAGTTCCTCTAACATCTTGTAGCAGTCACAAGTTCCTCTAACATCTTGTAGCAGTCACAAGTTCCTTAACATCTTGTAGCAGCCACAAGTTCCTCTAACATCTTGTAGCAGCCACAAGTTCCTCTAACATCTTGTAGCAGTCACAAGTTCCTCTAACATCTTGTAGCAGCCACAAGTTCCTTCACATCTTGTAGCAGCCACAAGTTCCTCACATCTTGTAGCAGTCACAAGTTCCTTTAACATCTTGTAGCAGCCACAAGTTCCTCTAACATCTTGTAGCAGCCACAAGTTCCTCACATCTTGTAGCAACCACAAGTTCCTTTCACATCTTGTAGCAGCCACAAGTTCCTCTAACATCTTGTAGCAACCACAAGTTCCTTTCACATCTTGTAGCAGTCACAAACTCCTTTCACATCTTGTAGCAGCCACAACTCCTTTCACATCTTGTAGCAACCACAAGTTCCTTTCACATCTTGTAGCAGTCACAAACTCCTTTCACATCTTGTAGCAGCACAAGTTCCTTTCACATCTTGTAGCAGTCACAAGTTCCTCTAACATCTTGTAGCAGTCACAAGTTCCTCTAACATCTTGTAGCAGCCACAAGTTCCTCTAACATCTTGTAGCAGCCACAAGTTCCTCTAACATCTTGTAGCAGCCACAAGTTCCTCTAACATCTTGTAGCAGCCACAAGTTCCTCTAACATCTTGTAGCAGCCACAAGTTCCTCTAACATCTTGTAGCAGCCACAAGTTCCTCTAACATCTTGTAGCAGTCACAAGTTCCTTTCACATCTTGTAGCACCACAAGTTCCTTTCACATCTTGTAGCAGTCACAAACTCCTTTCACATCTTGTAGCAGTCACAAACTCCTTTCACATCTTGTAGCAGTCACAAACTCCTTTCTTATCTTGTAGCAGTCACAAGTTCCTTTCATATCTTGTAGCAACCACAAGTTCCTTTCACATCTTGTAGCAGTCACAAACTCCTTTCACATCTTGTAGCAGTCACAACTCCTTTCACATCTTGTAGCAGTCACAAACTCCTTTCACATCTTGTTGCAGCCACAAACTCCTTTCACATCTTGTAGCAACCACAAGTTCCTTTCACATCTTGTAGCAGTCACAAACTCCTTTCACATCTTGTAGCAGCCACAAACTCCTTTCACATCTTGTAGCAACCACAAGTTCCTTTCACATCTTGTAGCAGTCACAAACTCCTTTCACATCTTGTAGCAGCCACAAACTCCTTTCACATCTTGTAGCAGTCACAAATTCCTTTCACATCTTGTAGCAGCCACAAACTCCTTTCACATCTTGTAGCAGTCACAAGTTCCTCTAACATCTTGTAGCAGTCACAAGTTCCTCTAACATCTTGTAGCAGCCACAAGTTCCTCTCACATCTTGTAGCAGCCACAAGTTCCTTTCACATCTTGTAGCAGTCACAAGTTCCTCTAACATCTTGTAGCAGCCACAAGTTCCTCTCACATCTTGTAGCAGTCACAAGTTCCTCTAACATCTTGTAGCAGTCACAAGTTCCTCTAACATCTTGTAGCAGTCACAAGTTCCTCTAACATCTTGTAGCAGTCACAAGTTCCTCTAACATCTTGTAGCAGCCACAAGTTCCTCTAACATCTTGTAGCAGCCACAAGTTCCTCTAACATCTTGTAGCAGTCACAAGTTCCTCTAACATCTTGTAGCAGCCACAAGTTCCTCTAACATCTTGTAGCAGCCACAAGTTCCTCTAACATCTTGTAGCAGTCACAAGTTCCTCTAACATCTTGTAGCAGCCACAAGTTCCTCTAACATCTTGTAGCAGCCACAAGTTCCTCTAACATCTTGTAGCAACCACAAGTTCCTTTCACATCTTGTAGCAGCCACAAGTTCCTTAACATCTTGTAGCAACCACAAGTTCCTTTCACATCTTGTAGCAGTCACAAACTCCTTTCACATCTTGTAGCAGCCACAAACTCCTTTCACATCTTGTAGCAACCACAAGTTCCTTTCACATCTTGTAGCAGTCACAACTCCTTTCACATCTTGTAGCAGCCACAAGTTCCTTTCACATCTTGTAGCAGTCACAAGTTCCTCTAACATCTTGTAGCAGTCACAAGTTCCTCTAACATCTTGTAGCAGCCACAAGTTCCTTTAACATCTTGTAGCAGCCACAAGTTCCTCTAACATCTTGTAGCAGCCACAAGTTCCTTAACATCTTGTAGCAGCCACAAGTTCCTTCTAACATCTTGTAGCAGCCACAAGTTCCTCTAACATCTTGTAGCAGCCACAAGTTCCTTTAACATCTTGTAGCAGTCACAAGTTCCTTTCACATCTTGTAGCAGCCACAAGTTCCTTTCACATCTTGTAGCAGTCACAAACTCCTTTCACATCTTGTAGCAGTCACAACTCCTTTCACATCTTGTAGCAGTCACAAACTCCTTTCTTATCTTGTAGCAGTCACAAGTTCCTTTCATATCTTGTAGCAACCACAAGTTCCTTTCACATCTTGTAGCAGTCACAAACTCCTTTCACATCTTGTAGCAGTCACAAACTCCTTTCACATCTTGTAGCAGTCACAAACTCCTTTCACATCTTGTAGCAGCCACAAACTCCTTTCACATCTTGTAGCAACCACAAGTTCCTTTCACATCTTGTAGCAGTCACAAACTCCTTTCACATCTTGTAGCAGCCACAAACTCCTTTCACATCTTGTAGCAACCACAAGTTCCTTTCACATCTTGTAGCAGTCACAAACTCCTTTCACATCTTGTAGCAGCCACAAACTCCTTTCACATCTTGTAGCAGTCACAAATTCCTTTCACATCTTGTAGCAGCCACAAACTCCTTTCACATCTTGTAGCAGTCACAAACTCCTTTCATATCTTGTAGCAGCCACAAGTTCCTTTCATATCTTGTAGCAGCCACAAACTCCTTTCATATCTTGTAGCAGTCACAAGTTCCTTTCACATCTTGTAGCAGCCACAAACTCCTTTCTTATCTTGTAGCAGCCACAAGTTCCTTTCTTATCTTGTAGCAACCACAAGCTCCTTTCATATCTTGTAGCAGTCACAAGTTCCTTTCATATCTTGTAGCAGTCACAAGTTCCTTTCATATCTTGTAGCAGTCACAAGTTCCTTTCACATCTTGTAGCAGTCACAAGTTCCTTTCACATCTTGTAGCAGTCACAAGTTCCTTTCACATCTTGTAGCAACCACAAGTTCCTTTCACATCTTGTAGCAACCACAAGTTCCTTTCACATCTTGTAGCAGTCACAAGTTCCTCTAACATCTTGTAGCAGCCACAAGTTCCTTTCACATCTTGTAGCAGTCACAAGTTCCTTTCACATCTTGTAGCAGCCACAAGTTCCTCTAACATCTTGTAGCAGTCACAAGTTCCTCTAACATCTTGTAGCAACAACAAGTTCCTCTAACATCTTGTAGCAGCCACAAGTTCCTTTCACATCTTGTAGCAGTCACAAGTTCCTCTAACATCTTGTAGCAGCCACAAGTTCCTCTAACATCTTGTAGCAGTCACAAGTTCCTCTAACATCTTGTAGCAGCCACAAGTTCCTCTAACATCTTGTAGCAGCCACAAGTTCCTTTCACATCTTGTAGCAGTCACAAGTTCCTCTAACATCTTGTAGCAGCCACAAGTTCCTCTAACATCTTGTAACAGTCACAAGTTCCTCTAACATCTTGTAGCAGTCACAAGTTCCTCTAACATCTTGTAGCAGTCACAAGTTCCTCTAACATCTTGTAGCAGTCACAAGTTCCTCTAACATCTTGTAGCAGCCACAAGTTCCTCTAACATCTTGTAGCAGCCACAAGTTCCTCTAACATCTTGTAGCAGTCACAAGTTCCTCTAACATCTTGTAGCAGCCACAAGTTCCTCTAACATCTTGTAGCAGCCACAAGTTCCTCTAACATCTTGTAGCAGTCACAAGTTCCTCTAACATCTTGTAGCAGCCACAAGTTCCTCTAACATCTTGTAGCAGCCACAAGTTCCTCTAACATCTTGTAGCAACCACAAGTTCCTTTCACATCTTGTAGCAGCCACAAGTTCCTCTAACATCTTGTAGCAACCACAAGTTCCTTTCACATCTTGTAGCAGTCACAAACTCCTTTCACATCTTGTAGCAGCCACAAACTCCTTTCACATCTTGTAGCAACCACAAGTTCCTTTCACATCTTGTAGCAGTCACAAACTCCTTTCACATCTTGTAGCAGCCACAAGTTCCTTTCACATCTTGTAGCAGTCACAAGTTCCTCTAACATCTTGTAGCAGTCACAAGTTCCTCTAACATCTTGTAGCAGCCACAAGTTCCTCTAACATCTTGTAGCAGCCACAAGTTCCTCTAACATCTTGTAGCAGCCACAAGTTCCTCTAACATCTTGTAGCAGCCACAAGTTCCTCTAACATCTTGTAGCAGCCACAAGTTCCTCTAACATCTTGTAGCAGCCACAAGTTCCTCTAACATCTTGTAGCAGTCACAAGTTCCTTTCACATCTTGTAGCAACCACAAGTTCCTTTCACATCTTGTAGCAGTCACAAACTCCTTTCACATCTTGTAGCAGTCACAAACTCCTTTCACATCTTGTAGCAGTCACAAACTCCTTTCTTATCTTGTAGCAGTCACAAGTTCCTTTCATATCTTGTAGCAACCACAAGTTCCTTTCACATCTTGTAGCAGTCACAAACTCCTTTCACATCTTGTAGCAGTCACAAACTCCTTTCACATCTTGTAGCAGTCACAAACTCCTTTCACATCTTGTTGCAGCCACAAACTCCTTTCACATCTTGTAGCAACCACAAGTTCCTTTCACATCTTGTAGCAGTCACAAACTCCTTTCACATCTTGTAGCAGCCACAACTCCTTTCACATCTTGTAGCAACCACAAGTTCCTTTCACATCTTGTAGCAGTCACAAACTCCTTTCACATCTTGTAGCAGCCACAAACTCCTTTCACATCTTGTAGCAGTCACAAATTCCTTTCACATCTTGTAGCAGCCACAAACTCCTTTCACATCTTGTAGCAGTCACAAACTCCTTTCATATCTTGTAGCAGCCACAAGTTCCTTTCATATCTTGTAGCAGCCACAAACTCCTTTCATATCTTGTAGCAGTCACAAGTTCCTTTCACATCTTGTAGCAGCCACAAACTCCTTTCTTATCTTGTAGCAGCCACAAGTTCCTTTCTTATCTTGTAGCAACCACAAGCTCCTTTCATATCTTGTAGCAGTCACAAGTTCCTTTCATATCTTGTAGCAGTCACAAGTTCCTTTCATATCTTGTAGCAGTCACAAGTTCCTTTCACATCTTGTAGCAGTCACAAGTTCCTTTCACATCTTGTAGCAGTCACAAGTTCCTTTCACATCTTGTAGCAACCACAAGTTCCTTTCACATCTTGTAGCAACCACAAGTTCCTTTCACATCTTGTAGCAGTCACAAGTTCCTCTAACATCTTGTAGCAGCCACAAGTTCCTTTCACATCTTGTAGCAGTCACAAGTTCCTCTAACATCTTGTAGCAGCCACAAGTTCCTCTAACATCTTGTAGCAGTCACAAGTTCCTCTAACATCTTGTAGCAGCCACAAGTTCCTCTAACATCTTGTAGCAACCACAAGTTCCTTTCACATCTTGTAGCAGTCACAAGTTCCTCTAACATCTTGTAGCAGCCACAAGTTCCTCTAACATCTTGTAGCAGTCACAAGTTCCTCTAACATCTTGTAGCAGTCACAAGTTCCTCTAACATCTTGTAGCAGTCACAAGTTCCTCTAACATCTTGTAGCAGTCACAAGTTCCTCTAACATCTTGTAGCAGCCACAAGTTCCTCTAACATCTTGTAGCAGCCACAAGTTCCTCTAACATCTTGTAGCAGTCACAAGTTCCTCTAACATCTTGTAGCAGCCACAAGTTCCTCTAACATCTTGTAGCAGCCACAAGTTCCTCTAACATCTTGTAGCAGTCACAAGTTCCTCTAACATCTTGTAGCAGCCACAAGTTCCTCTAACATCTTGTAGCAGCCACAAGTTCCTCTAACATCTTGTAGCAACCACAAGTTCCTTTCACATCTTGTAGCAGTCACAAGTTCCTCTAACATCTTGTAGCAGTCACAAGTTCCTCTAACATCTTGTAGCAGCCACAAGTTCCTCTAACATCTGTATTGTAGCAGTCACAAGTTCCTCTAACATCTTGTAGCAACCACAAGTTCCTTTCACATCTTGTAGCAGCCACAAGTTCCTTTCACATCTTGTAGCAGTCACAAACTCCTTTCACATCTTGTAGCAGTCACAAGTTCCTCTAACATCTTGTAGCAGCCACAAGTTCCTCTAACATCTTGTAGCAACCACAAGTTCCTTTCACATCTTGTAGCAGCCACAAGTTCCTCTAACATCTTGTAGCAACCACAAGTTCCTTTCACATCTTGTAGCAGTCACAAACTCCTTTCACATCTTGTAGCAGCCACAAACTCCTTTCACATCTTGTAGCAACCACAAGTTCCTTTCACATCTTGTAGCAGTCACAAACTCCTTTCACATCTTGTAGCAGCCACAAGTTCCTTTCACATCTTGTAGCAGTCACAAGTTCCTCTAACATCTTGTAGCAGTCACAAGTTCCTCTAACATCTTGTAGCAGCCACAAGTTCCTCTAACATCTTGTAGCAGCCACAAGTTCCTCTAACATCTTGTAGCAGCCACAAGTTCCTCTAACATCTTGTAGCAGCCACAAGTTCCTCTAACATCTTGTAGCAGCCACAAGTTCCTCTAACATCTTGTAGCAGCCACAAGTTCCTCTAACATCTTGTAGCAGTCACAAGTTCCTTTCACATCTTGTAGCAACCACAAGTTCCTTTCACATCTTGTAGCAGTCACAAACTCCTTTCACATCTTGTAGCAGTCACAAACTCCTTTCACATCTTGTAGCAGTCACAAACTCCTTTCTTATCTTGTAGCAGTCACAAGTTCCTTTCATATCTTGTAGCAACCACAAGTTCCTTTCACATCTTGTAGCAGTCACAAACTCCTTTCACATCTTGTAGCAGTCACAAACTCCTTTCACATCTTGTAGCAGTCACAAACTCCTTTCACATCTTGTTGCAGCCACAAACTCCTTTCACATCTTGTAGCAACCACAAGTTCCTTTCACATCTTGTAGCAGTCAAAACTCCTTTCACATCTTGTAGCAGCCACAAACTCCTTTCACATCTTGTAGCAACCACAAGTTCCTTTCACATCTTGTAGCAGTCACAAACTCCTTTCACATCTTGTAGCAGCCACAAACTCCTTTCACATCTTGTAGCAGTCACAAATTCCTTTCACATCTTGTAGCAGCCACAAACTCCTTTCACATCTTGTAGCAGTCACAAACTCCTTTCATATCTTGTAGCAGCCACAAGTTCCTTTCATATCTTGTAGCAGCCACAAACTCCTTTCATATCTTGTAGCAGTCACAAGTTCCTTTCACATCTTGTAGCAACCACAAGTTCCTTTCACATCTTGTAGCAGCCACAAACTCCTTTCTTATCTTGTAGCAGCCACAAGTTCCTTTCTTATCTTGTAGCAACCACAAGTTCCTTTCATATCTTGTAGCAGTCACAAGTTCCTTTCATATCTTGTAGCAGTCACAAGTTCCTTTCATATCTTGTAGCAGTCACAAGTTCCTTTCACATCTTGTAGCAGTCACAAGTTCCTTTCACATCTTGTAGCAGTCACAAGTTCCTTTCACATCTTGTAGCAACCACAAGTTCCTTTCATATCTTGTAGCAACCACAAGTTCCTTTCATATCTTGTAGCAGTCACAAGTTCCTTTCACATCTTGTAGCAGTCACAAGTTCCTTTCATATCTTGTAGCAGTCACAAGTTCCTTTCACATCTTGTAGCAACCACAAGTTCCTTTCACATCTTGTAGCAGCCACAAGTTCCTTTCACATCTTGTAGCAACCACAAGTTCCTTTCACATCTTGTAGCAGTCACAAACTCCTTTCATATCTTGTAGCAGTCACAAGTTCCTTTCACATCTTGTAGCAACCACAAGTTCCTTTCACATCTTGTAGCAGCCACAAGTTCCTTTCACATCTTGTAGCAGCCACAAACTCCTTTCTTATCTTGTAGCAGCCACAAGTTCCTTTCTTATCTTGTAGCAACCACAAGCTCCTTTCATATCTTGTAGCAGTCACAAGTTCCTTTCATATCTTGTAGCAGTCACAAGTTCCTTTCATATCTTGTAGCAG
The DNA here is from genome assembly GCA_032433765.1 of Megaustenia siamemsis. Classification (NCBI taxonomy): domain Eukaryota; kingdom Metazoa; phylum Mollusca; class Gastropoda; order Stylommatophora; family Ariophantidae; genus Megaustenia; species Megaustenia siamemsis. The sequence continues at coordinate 37,405,345 of JAVIAB010000025.1, read as the reverse complement.
TCACAAGTTCCTTTCACATCTTGTAGCAGTCACAAGTTCCTTTCACATCTTGTAGCAGTCACAAGTTCCTTTCACATCTTGTAGCAACCACAAGTTCCTTTCACATCTTGTAGCAACCACAAGTTCCTTTCACATCTTGTAGCAGTCACAAGTTCCTTTCACATCTTGTAGCAACCACAAGTTCCTTTCACATCTTGTAGCAGTCACAAGTTCCTTTCACATCTTGTAGCAACCACAAGTTCCTTTCACATCTTGTAGCAGTCACAAGTTCCTTTCATATCTTGTAGCAGTCACAAGTTCCTTTCATCTTGTAGCAGTCACAAGTTCCTTTCATATCTTGTAGCAGCCACAAACTCCTTTCACATCTTGTAGCAACCACAAGTTCCTTTCATATCTTGTAGCAGCCACAAACTCCTTTCACATCTTGTAGCAACCACAAGTTCCTTTCACATCTTGTAGCAGCCACAAACTCCTTTCACATCTTGTAGCAGTCACAAGTTCCTTTCATATCTTGTAGCAGCCACAAACTCCTTTCACATCTTGTAGCAACCACAAGTTCCTTTCATATCTTGTAGCAACCACAAGTTCCTTTCATATCTTGTAGCAACCACAAGTTCCTCTGACATCTTGTAGCAACCACAAGTTCCTTTCATATCTTGTAGCAGTCACAAGTTCCTTTCATATCTTGTAGCAACCACAAGTTCCTTTCATATCTTGTAGCAACCACAAGTTCCTTTCATATCTTGTAGCAGTCACAAGTTCCTCTAACATCTTGTAGCAACCACAAGTTCCTTTCATATCTTGTAGCAGTCACAAGTTCCTTTCATATCTTGTAGCAACCACAAGTTCCTTTCATATCTTGTAGCAACCACAAGTTCCATTCATATCTTGTAGCAGTCACAAGTTCCTTTCACATCTTGTAGCAGTCACAAGTTCCTTTCATATCTTGTAGCAGTCACAAGTTCCTTTCACATCTTGTAGCAACCACAAGTTCCTTTCACATCTTGTAGCAACCACAAGTTCCTTTCATATCTTGTAGCAACCACAAGTTCCTTTCATATCTTGTAGCAGTCACAAGTTCCTTTCACATCTTGTAGCAACCACAAGTTCCTTTCACATCTTGTAGCAACCACAAGTTCCTTTCATATCTTGCATCAGCCACAAGTTCCTTTCATATCTTGTAGCAGTCACAAGTTCCTTTCATATCTTGTAGCAGTCACAAGTTCCTTTCACATCTTGTAGCAACCACAAGTTCCTTTCACATCTTGTAGCAACCACAAGTTCCTTTCATATCTTGTAGCAACCACAAGTTCCTTTCATATCTTGTAGCAACCACAAGTTCCTTTCATATCTTGTAGCAACCACAAGTTCCTTTCACATCTTGCAGCAACCACAAGTTCCTTTCATATCTTGTAGCAACCACAAGTTCCTTTCATATCTTGTAGCAACCACAAGTTCCTTTCATATCTTGTAGCAACCACAAGTTCCTTTCATATCTTGTAGCAACCACAAGTTCCTTTCATATCTTGTAGCAACCACAAGTTCCTTTCACATCTTGCAGAAACCACAAGTTCCTTTCATATCTTGTAGCAGCCACAAGTTCCTTTCTTATCTTGTAGCAACCACAAACTCCTTTCACATCTTGTAGCAGTCACAAGTTCCTTTCACATCTTGTAGCAGTCACAAGTTCCTTTCACATCTTGTAGCAGCCACAAACTCCTTTCACATCTTGTAGCAGTCACAAGTTCCTTTCACATCTTGTAGCAACCACAAACTCCTTTCACATCTTGTAGCAGCCACAAACTCCTTTCACATCTTGTAGCAGCCACAAACTCCTTTCACATCTTGTAGCAGCCACAAACTCCTTTCATATCTTGTAGCAGCCACAAACTCCTTTCACATCTTGTAGCAGCCACAAACTCCTTTCACATCTTGTAGCAGCCACAAACTCCTTTCATATCTTGTAGCAGCCACAAACTCCTTTCACATCTTGTAGCAACCACAAGTTCCTTTCTTATCTTGTAGCAGCCACAAACTCCTTTCACATCTTGTAGCAACCACAAGTTCCTTTCTTATCTTGTAGCAGCCACAAACTCCTTTCACATCTTGTAGTAGCCACAAACTCCTTTCACATCTTGTAGCAGCCACAAACTCCTTTCATATCTTGTAGCAGCCACAAACTCCTTTCACATCTTGTAGCAGCCACAAACTCCTTTCACATCTTGTAGCAGCCACAAACTCCTTTCACATCTTGTAGCAGCCACAAACTCCTTTCACATCTTGTAGCAGCCACAAACTCCTTTCACATCTTGTAGCAGCCACAAACTCCTTTCACATCTTGTAGCAGCCACAAACTCCTTTCACATCTTGTAGCAGCCACAAACTCCTTTCACATCTTGTAGCAGCCACAAACTCCTTTCACATCTTGTAGCAGCCACAAACTCCTTTCACATCTTGTAGCAGCCACAAACTCCTTTCACATCTTGTAGCAGCCACAACTCCTTTCATATCTTGTAGCAGTCACAAGTTCCTTTCACATCTTGTAGCAACCACAAGTTCCTTTCACATCTTGTAGCAACCACAAGTTCCTTTCATATCTTGCATCAGCCACAAGTTCCTTTCATATCTTGTAGCAGCCACAAACTCCTTTCATATCTTGTAGCAGTCACAAGTTCCTTTCACATCTTGTAGCAACCACAAGTTCCTTTCACATCTTGTAGCAGCCACAAGCTCCTTTCACATCTTGTAGCAGCCACAAGTTCCTTTCTTATCTTGTAGCAACCACAAGCTCCTTTCATATCTTGTAGCAGTCACAAGTTCCTTTCATATCTTGTAGCAGTCACAAGTTCCTTTCATATCTTGTAGCAGTCACAAGTTCCTTTCACATCTTGTAGCAGTCACAAGTTCCTTTCACATCTTGTAGCAGTCACAAGTTCCTTTCACATCTTGTAGCAACCACAAGTTCCTTTCACATCTTGTAGCAACCACGAGTTCCTTTCACATCTTGTAGCAGTCACAAGTTCCTTTCACATCTTGTAGCAACCACAAGTTCCTTTCACATCTTGTAGCAGTCACAAGTTCCTTTCACATCTTGTAGCACCACAAGTTCCTTTCACATCTTGTAGCAGTCACAAGTTCCTTTCATATCTTGTAGCAGTCACAAGTTCCTTTCTTATCTTGTAGCAGTCACAAGTTCCTTTCATATCTTGTAGCAGCCACAAACTCCTTTCACATCTTGTAGCAACCACAAGTTCCTTTCATATCTTGTAGCAGCCACAAACTCCTTTCACATCTTGTAGCAGTCACAAGTTCCTTTCATATCTTGTAGCAGCCACAAACTCCTTTCACATCTTGTAGCAACCACAAGTTCCTTTCATATCTTGTAGCAACCACAAGTTCCTTTCATATCTTGTAGCAACCACAAGTTCCTCTGACATCTTGTAGCAACCACAAGTTCCTTTCATATCTTGTAGCAGTCACAAGTTCCTTTCATACCTTGTAGCAACCACAAGTTCCTTTCATATCTTGTAGCAACCACAAGTTCCTTTCATATCTTGTAGCAGTCACAAGTTCCTCTAACATCTTGTAGCAACCACAAGTTCCTTTCATATCTTGTAGCAGTCATAAGTTCCTTTCATATCTTGTAGCAACCACAAGTTCCTTTCATATCTTGTAGCAACCACAAGTTCCATTCATATCTTGTAGCAGTCACAAGTTCCTTTCACATCTTGTAGCAGTCACAAGTTCCTTTCATATCTTGTAGCAGTCACAAGTTCCTTTCACATCTTGTAGCAACCACAAGTTCCTTTCACATCTTGTAGCAACCACAAGTTCCTTTCATATCTTGTAGCAACCACAAGTTCCTTTCATATCTTGTAGCAGTCACAAGTTCCTTTCACATCTTGTAGCAACCACAAGTTCCTTTCACATCTTGTAGCAACCACAAGTTCCTTTCATATCTTGCATCAGCCACAAGTTCCTTTCATATCTTGTAGCAGTCACAAGTTCCTTTCATATCTTGTAGCAGTCACAAGTTCCTTTCACATCTTGTAGCAACCACAAGTTCCTTTCACATCTTGTAGCAACCACAAGTTCCTTTCACATCTTGTAGCAACCACAAGTTCCTTTCATATCTTGTAGCAACCACAAGTTCCTTTCATATCTTGTAGCAACCACAAGTTCCTTTCATATCTTGTAGCAACCACAAGTTCCTTTCACATCTTGCAGCAACCACAAGTTCCTTTCATATCTTGTAGCAACCACAAGTTCCTTTCATATCTTGTAGCAACCACAAGTTCCTTTCATATCTTGTAGCAACCACAAGTTCCTTTCATATCTTGTAGCAACCACAAGTTCCTTTCATATCTTGTAGCAACCACAAGTTCCTTTCACATCTTGTAGCAGTCACAAGTTCCTTTCATATCTTGTAGCAGTCACAAGTTCCTTTCTTATCTTGTAGCAGTCACAAGTTCCTTTCATATCTTGTAGCAGCCACAAACTCCTTTCACATCTTGTAGCAACCACAAGTTCCTTTCATATCTTGTAGCAGCCACAAACTCCTTTCACATCTTGTAGCAGTCACAAGTTCCTTTCACATCTTGTAGCAACCACAAACTCCTTTCACATCTTGTAGCAGCCACAAACTCCTTTCACATCTTGTAGCAGCCACAAACTCCTTTCACATCTTGTAGCAGCCACAAACTCCTTTCATATCTTGTAGCAGCCACAAACTCCTTTCACATCTTGTAGCAGTCACAAGTTCCTTTCTTATCTTGTAGCAACCACAAGTTCCTTTCATATCTTGTAGCAACCACAAGTTCCTTTCACATCTTGTAGCAGTCACAAGTTCCTTTCATATCTTGTAGCAGTCACAAGTTCCTTTCTTATCTTGTAGCAGTCACAAGTTCCTTTCATATCTTGTAGCAGCCACAAACTCCTTTCACATCTTGTAGCAACCACAAGTTCCTTTCATATCTTGTAGCAGCCACAAACTCCTTTCACATCTTGTAGCAGTCACAAGTTCCTTTCACATCTTGTAGCAACCACAAACTCCTTTCACATCTTGTAGCAGCCACAAACTCCTTTCACATCTTGTAGCAGCCACAAACTCCTTTCACATCTTGTAGCAGCCACAAACTCCTTTCATATCTTGTAGCAGCCACAAACTCCTTTCACATCTTGTAGCAGCCACAAACTCCTTTCACATCTTGTAGCAGCCACAAACTCCTTTCATATCTTGTAGCAGCCACAAACTCCTTTCACATCTTGTAGCAACCACAAGTTCCTTTCTTATCTTGTAGCAGCCACAAACTCCTTTCACATCTTGTAGCAACCACACGTTCCTTTCTTATCTTGTAGCAGCCACAAACTCCTTTCACATCTTGTAGTAGCCACAAACTCCTTTCACATCTTGTAGCAGCCACAAACTCCTTTCATATCTTGTAGCAGCCACAAACTCCTTTCACATCTTGTAGCAGCCACAAACTCCTTTCACATCTTGTAGCAGTCACAAGTTCCTTTCATATCTTGTAGCAACCACAAGTTCCTTTCATATCTTGTAGCAACCACAAGTTCCTCTGACATCTTGTAGCAACCACAAGTTCCTTTCATATCTTGTAGCAGTCACAAGTTCCTTTCATATCTTGTAGCAACCACAAGTTCCTTTCATATCTTGTAGCAACCACAAGTTCCTTTCATATCTTGTAGCAGTCACAAGTTCCTCTAACATCTTGTAGCAACCACAAGTTCCTTTCATATCTTGTAGCAGTCATAAGTTCCTTTCATATCTTGTAGCAACCACAAGTTCCTTTCATATCTTGTAGCAACCACAAGTTCCATTCATATCTTGTAGCAGTCACAAGTTCCTTTCACATCTTGTAGCAGTCACAAGTTCCTTTCATATCTTGTAGCAGTCACAAGTTCCTTTCACATCTTGTAGCAACCACAAGTTCCTTTCACATCTTGTAGCAACCACAAGTTCCTTTCATATCTTGTAGCAACCACAAGTTCCTTTCATATCTTGTAGCAGTCACAAGTTCCTTTCACATCTTGTAGCAACCACAAGTTCCTTTCACATCTTGTAGCAACCACAAGTTCCTTTCATATCTTGCATCAGCCACAAGTTCCTTTCATATCTTGTAGCAGTCACAAGTTCCTTTCATATCTTGTAGCAGTCACAAGTTCCTTTCACATCTTGTAGCAACCACAAGTTCCTTTCACATCTTGTAGCAACCACAAGTTCCTTTCATATCTTGTAGCAACCACAAGTTCCTTTCATATCTTGTAGCAACCACAAGTTCCTTTCATATCTTGTAGCAACCACAAGTTCCTTTCACATCTTGCAGCAACCACAAGTTCCTTTCATATCTTGTAGCAACCACAAGTTCCTTTCATATCTTGTAGCAACCACAAGTTCCTTTCATATCTTGTAGCAACCACAAGTTCCTTTCATATCTTGTAGCAACCACAAGTTCCTTTCATATCTTGTAGCAACCACAAGTTCCTTTCACATCTTGCAGAAACCACAAGTTCCTTTCATATCTTGTAGCAGCCACAAGTTCCTTTCTTATCTTGTAGCAACCACAAACTCCTTTCACATCTTGTAGCAGTCACAAGTTCCTTTCACATCTTGTAGCAGTCACAAGTTCCTTTCACATCTTGTAGCAGCCACAAACTCCTTTCACATCTTGTAGCAGTCACAAGTTCCTTTCACATCTTGTAGCAACCACAAACTCCTTTCACATCTTGTAGCAGCCACAAACTCCTTTCACATCTTGTAGCAGCCACAAACTCCTTTCACATCTTGTAGCAGCCACAAACTCCTTTCATATCTTGTAGCAGCCACAAACTCCTTTCACATCTTGTAGCAGCCACAAACTCCTTTCACATCTTGTAGCAGCCACAAACTCCTTTCATATCTTGTAGCAGCCACAAACTCCTTTCACATCTTGTAGCAACCACAAGTTCCTTTCTTATCTTGTAGCAGCCACAAACTCCTTTCACATCTTGTAGCAACCACAAGTTCCTTTCTTATCTTGTAGCAGCCACAAACTCCTTTCACATCTTGTAGTAGCCACAAACTCCTTTCACATCTTGTAGCAGCCACAAACTCCTTTCATATCTTGTAGCAGCCACAAACTCCTTTCACATCTTGTAGCAGCCACAAACTCCTTTCACATCTTGTAGCAGCCACAAACTCCTTTCACATCTTGTAGCAGCCACAAACTCCTTTCACATCTTGTAGCAGCCACAAACTCCTTTCACATCTTGTAGCAGCCACAAACTCCTTTCACATCTTGTAGCAGCCACAAACTCCTTTCACATCTTGTAGCAGCCACAAACTCCTTTCACATCTTGTAGCAGCCACAAACTCCTTTCACATCTTGTAGCAGCCACAAACTCCTTTCACATCTTGTAGCAGCCACAAACTCCTTTCACATCTTGTAGCAGCCACAAACTCCTTTCATATCTTGTAGCAGTCACAAGTTCCTTTCACATCTTGTAGCAACCACAAGTTCCTTTCACATCTTGTAGCAACCACAAGTTCCTTTCATATCTTGCATCAGCCACAAGTTCCTTTCATATCTTGTAGCAGCCACAAACTCCTTTCATATCTTGTAGCAGTCACAAGTTCCTTTCACATCTTGTAGCAACCACAAGTTCCTTTCACATCTTGTAGCAGCCACAAGCTCATTTCACATCTTGTAGCAGCCACAAGTTCCTTTCTTATCTTGTAGCAACCACAAGCTCCTTTCATATCTTGTAGCAGTCACAAGTTCCTTTCATATCTTGTAGCAGTCACAAGTTCCTTTCATATCTTGTAGCAGTCACAAGTTCCTTTCACATCTTGTAGCAGTCACAAGTTCCTTTCACATCTTGTAGCAGTCACAAGTTCCTTTCACATCTTGTAGCAACCACAAGTTCCTTTCACATCTTGTAGCAACCACGAGTTCCTTTCACATCTTGTAGCAGTCACAAGTTCCTTTCACATCTTGTAGCAACCACAAGTTCCTTTCACATCTTGTAGCAGTCACAAGTTCCTTTCACATCTTGTAGCAACCACGAGTTCCTTTCACATCTTGTAGCAGTCACAAGTTCCTTTCATATCTTGTAGCAGTCACAAGTTCCTTTCTTATCTTGTAGCAGTCACAAGTTCCTTTCATATCTTGTAGCAGCCACAAACTCCTTTCACATCTTGTAGCAACCACAAGTTCCTTTCATATCTTGTAGCAGCCACAAACTCCTTTCACATCTTGTAGCAGTCACAAGTTCCTTTCATATCTTGTAGCAGCCACAAACTCCTTTCACATCTTGTAGCAACCACAAGTTCCTTTCATATCTTGTAGCAACCACAAGTTCCTTTCATATCTTGTAGCAACCACAAGTTCCTCTGACATCTTGTAGCAACCACAAGTTCCTTTCATATCTTGTAGCAGTCACAAGTTCCTTTCATACCTTGTAGCAACCACAAGTTCCTTTCATATCTTGTAGCAACCACAAGTTCCTTTCATATCTTGTAGCAGTCACAAGTTCCTCTAACATCTTGTAGCAACCACAAGTTCCTTTCATATCTTGTAGCAGTCATAAGTTCCTTTCATATCTTGTAGCAACCACAAGTTCCTTTCATATCTTGTAGCAACCACAAGTTCCATTCATATCTTGTAGCAGTCACAAGTTCCTTTCACATCTTGTAGCAGTCACAAGTTCCTTTCATATCTTGTAGCAGTCACAAGTTCCTTTCACATCTTGTAGCAACCACAAGTTCCTTTCACATCTTGTAGCAACCACAAGTTCCTTTCATATCTTGTAGCAACCACAAGTTCCTTTCATATCTTGTAGCAGTCACAAGTTCCTTTCACATCTTGTAGCAACCACAAGTTCCTTTCACATCTTGTAGCAACCACAAGTTCCTTTCATATCTTGCATCAGCCACAAGTTCCTTTCATATCTTGTAGCAGTCACAAGTTCCTTTCATATCTTGTAGCAGTCACAAGTTCCTTTCACATCTTGTAGCAACCACAAGTTCCTTTCACATCTTGTAGCAACCACAAGTTCCTTTCACATCTTGTAGCAACCACAAGTTCCTTTCATATCTTGTAGCAACCACAAGTTCCTTTCATATCTTGTAGCAACCACAAGTTCCTTTCATATCTTGTAGCAACCACAAGTTCCTTTCACATCTTGCAGCAACCACAAGTTCCTTTCATATCTTGTAGCAACCACAAGTTCCTTTCATATCTTGTAGCAACCACAAGTTCCTTTCATATCTTGTAGCAACCACAAGTTCCTTTCATATCTTGTAGCAACCACAAGTTCCTTTCATATCTTGTAGCAACCACAAGTTCCTTTCACATCTTGTAGCAGTCACAAGTTCCTTTCATATCTTGTAGCAGTCACAAGTTCCTTTCTTATCTTGTAGCAGTCACAAGTTCCTTTCATATCTTGTAGCAGCCACAAACTCCTTTCACATCTTGTAGCAACCACAAGTTCCTTTCATATCTTGTAGCAGCCACAAACTCCTTTCACATCTTGTAGCAGTCACAAGTTCCTTTCACATCTTGTAGCAACCACAAACTCCTTTCACATCTTGTAGCAGCCACAAACTCCTTTCACATCTTGTAGCAGCCACAAACTCCTTTCACATCTTGTAGCAGCCACAAACTCCTTTCATATCTTGTAGCAGCCACAAACTCCTTTCACATCTTGTAGCAGTCACAAGTTCCTTTCTTATCTTGTAGCAACCACAAGTTCCTTTCATATCTTGTAGCAACCACAAGTTCCTTTCACATCTTGTAGCAGTCACAAGTTCCTTTCATATCTTGTAGCAGTCACAAGTTCCTTTCTTATCTTGTAGCAGTCACAAGTTCCTTTCATATCTTGTAGCAGCCACAAACTCCTTTCACATCTTGTAGCAACCACAAGTTCCTTTCATATCTTGTAGCAGCCACAAACTCCTTTCACATCTTGTAGCAGTCACAAGTTCCTTTCACATCTTGTAGCAACCACAAACTCCTTTCACATCTTGTAGCAGCCACAAACTCCTTTCACATCTTGTAGCAGCCACAAACTCCTTTCACATCTTGTAGCAGCCACAAACTCCTTTCATATCTTGTAGCAGCCACAAACTCCTTTCACATCTTGTAGCAGCCACAAACTCCTTTCACATCTTGTAGCAGCCACAAACTCCTTTCATATCTTGTAGCAGCCACAAACTCCTTTCACATCTTGTAGCAACCACAAGTTCCTTTCTTATCTTGTAGCAGCCACAAACTCCTTTCACATCTTGTAGCAACCACAAGTTCCTTTCTTATCTTGTAGCAGCCACAAACTCCTTTCACATCTTGTAGTAGCCACAAACTCCTTTCACATCTTGTAGCAGCCACAAACTCCTTTCATATCTTGTAGCAGCCACAAACTCCTTTCACATCTTGTAGCAGCCACAAACTCCTTTCACATCTTGTAGCAGCCACAAACTCCTTTCACATCTTGTAGCAGCCACAAACTCCTTTCACATCTTGTAGCAGCCACAAACTCCTTTCACATCTTGTAGCAGCCACAAACTCCTTTCACATCTTGTAGCAGCCACAAACTCCTTTCACATCTTGTAGCAGCCACAAACTCCTTTCACATCTTGTAGCAGCCACAAACTCCTTTCACATCTTGTAGCAGCCACAAACTCCTTTCACATCTTGTAGCAGCCACAAACTCCTTTCACATCTTGTAGCAGCCACAAACTCCTTTCACATCTTGTAGCAGCCACAACTCCTTTCACATCTTGTAGCAGTCACAAACTCCTTTCACATCTTGTAGCAGCCACAAGTTCCTTTCACATCTTGTAGCAGCCACAAACTCCTTTCACATCTTGTAGCAGCCACAAGTTCCTTTCACATCTTGTAGCAGTCACAAGTTCCTTTCACATCTTGTAGCAGCCACAAGTTCCTTTCACATCTTGTAGCAGTCACAAGTTCCTTTCTTATCTTGTAGCAGTCACAAGTTCCTTTCTTATCTTGTAGCAGCCACAAACTCCTTTCACATCTTGTAGTAGCCACAAACTCCTTTCACATCTTGTAGCAGTCACAAGTTCCTTTCTTATCTTGTAGCAGTCACAAGTTCCTTTCTTATCTTGTAGCAGCCACAAGTTCCTTTCACATCTGTAGCAGCCACAAGTTCCTTTCTTATCTTGTAGCAGTCACAAGTTCCTTTCTTATCTTGTAGCAACCACGAGTTCCTTTCACATCTTGTAGCAGTCACAAGTTCCTTTCTTATCTTGTAGCAGCCACAAGTTCCTTTCACATCTTGTAGCAGCCACAAACTCCTTTCACATCTTGTAGCAGCCACAAACTCCTTTCACATCTTGTAGCAGCCACAAACTCCTTTCACATCTTGTAGCAGCCACAAACTCCTTTCACATCTTGTAGCAGCCACAAACTCCTTTCACATCTTGTAGCAGCCACAAACTCCTTTCACATCTTGTAGCAGCCACAAACTCCTTTCACATCTTGTAGCAGCCACAAACTCCTTTCACATCTTGTAGCAACCACAAGTTCCTTTCTTATCTTGCAGCAGCCATGTTTCTATTGTCAAAAATGGATTGCATAGTATTTTCCTCATTTTTTGGAAAGCTGCTTTTGCCTGAGCCATTCTACATCTCACCTCTTTTGTACATCTTTCATCTGAGGTTAACAAAGTTCCTAAATATTTAAATTCATTTACCTGTTTTAATATTGTTCCACTTGTCTTTATTTTGCACTGAGGTGATGTCTTTTTCTTTGTTGTTACCATTACCTCTGTCTTTTTGCTATTAAGGCTGAGTCCTTTATTTTTGCTTTCCTTCACTATAATGTCCAACATTTCTTGTAACTCATTTTCACTCTTAGCGATTAATACTGTATCATCAGCATACCTTAGATTATTTATATTATGACCTCTGATTGTTTTTCCAGGCATGCCCCTTATGGATCTTAAAATAATCGCACTATAAATATTAAACAAATCTGGTGACAGCACACAACCTTGTCTAACACCCTGTTTTATTTGTTGAAACATTCCCAATTGGTTTCCAGTTCTTATGGCCGCTGTTTGTTGCCAGTACATGTTCTTTATTATTCTTAGATCTTTGCTGTCTATGTTTATGTTTACTAAAATTGTGATTATTTCTTGGTGCTTTACTTTGTCAAATGCCTTGGTGTAATCTATGAAACATAGGTATAGATCTGTTTTCACCTCTATGGCTCTTTCTACTAAAGATCTTATGATATAAATGGCATTGCTTGTTCCTTTATCTCTAACAAAACCACACTGTTCATCGCTAATTTCTGGACTGATTTTGTTTCGCACTCTTCGCATGCTGATTCTTAGTAATATCTTAGTCATATGACTCATAACGCTTATTGTGCGATGATCATCGCATTCAATCGCACCCGATTTCTTTGGTTGGGCTATGAATATTGATTTGAGCATGTCGTCTGGTATATATCCGCTGTTGTAGATATCATTCAATATTTTTGTTATTATTTCTATTCCAAAATCACCCATGGCTTCAATCTCTTCTTTAGTTATATTATCTGGTCCAGGAGCTTTGCCTGCTTTCATATTGCGCAAGGCGTCTTCCACTTCTTCTCTTAGTATTTCTGGTCCTTCTCCATTATCCTTAATATTTACTAACGTTCGTTCATCATTATAAAGATCCTTAATGTATTATGTCCATCGTTCCCTTATGTTTTCTTGATCAATCAACAGTTCTCCTTTCTTTGATCTTAAACATTCAGTTTTTGATTGCGTTTTTCTTCCTGTTAATTCCTCAGTTTGTTTGTATATAGCTTTACCATCTCCTTTTTGTTGCAATTCGATGTCTTTGCATCTCTCTTTTAGCCATGCTTATGTGGTCACTAACACCATATTCCCTATACGCCACTTGGCATGACGGGGGTACTTTAGTTTTACTTATTGTTGATGCAAGAATTGTTTTTGTTATTGTTGCTGCAAGTATTGTTTATGTTATTGTTGATGCAAGTATTGTTTATGTTATTGTTGATGCAAGTATTGTTTTTGTTATTGTTGCTGCAAGTATTGTTTATGTTATTGTTGATGAAAGAATTGTTTATGTTATTGTTGATGCAAGTATTGTTTATGTTATTGTTGATGAAAGAATTGTTTATGTTATTGTTGATGAAAGAATTGTTTATGTTACTGTTGATGCAAGTATTGTTTATGTTATTGTTGCTGCAAGTATTGTTTATGTTATTGTTGCTGCAAGTATTGTTTATGTTATTTTTGCTGCAAGTATTGTTTATGTTATTGTTGATGAAATAATTGTTTATGTTATTGTTGATGAAATAATTGTTTATGTTATTGTTGATGCAAGTATTGTTTATATTATTGTTGCTGCAAGTATTGTTTATGTTATTTTTGCTGCAAGAATTATGTTATTGTTTGTGCCAGATTTTGTTTATGTTATTTTTGCTGCAAGAATTGTTTATGTTATTTTTGCTGCAAGAATTGTTTATGTTATTGTTTGTGCCAGATTTTGTTTATGTTATTTTTGCTGCAAGAATTGTTTATGTTATTTTTGCTGCAAGAATTGTTTATGTTATTGTTTGTGCCAGATTTTGTTTATGTTATTTTTGCTGCAAGAATTGTTTATAATTTGTTATCATTTAACAGGCTGTAATGTAATTGATGACCCAGAAGTGATCTCAGTCCTGCATGGCTTGTACACTATGACCTTCTCAAACGCTAGCAGGGATCCTCTCATTGGTCGACAAATCATGGCCAAGGTTTTGGGCTTTGATCGCAATCTCGACGCCTTTCTACCATTCCTAGAAAAAACAGGTAATTGTTATACAGTCCTTTGGGGTTGACCAGTCAGAAAGGATTTAGATCGTCTTTTATGTCTATTTTACATTATAGTGAAAGAAAGCAAAAATAAAGGACTCAGCCTTAATAGTAAAAAGACAGAAGTAATGGTAACAACAAAGAAATTAGACATTATAGTGAAAGAAAGCAAAAATAAAGGATTCAGCCTTAATAGTAAAAAGACAGAAGTAATGGTAACAACAAAGAAAAAGACATCACCTCAGTGCAAAATAAAGACAAGTGGAACAATATTAAAACAGGTAAATGAATTTAATATTTGGGAACTTTGTTAACCTCAGACGGAAGAAGTACAAAAGAGGTGAGATGAAGAATGGCTCAGGCAAAAGCAGCTTTCCAAAAAATGAGGAAGATACCATGCAATCCATTTTTGACAATAGAAACAAGAAAAAGAGTTCTTAAATGTTATGTAGAGCCAGTCTTAATATGGATGTGAATCATGGACAATAGGACAACAGACAAGAAAATCACTGGAGTTGTAGAAATGTGGTTTTACAGAAGAATGTTGAGAATACCATGGACAGCTAAGAAGAGTAATGAAAATGTTCTGAAAGAGGTCAAAGCAAAAAGAGAGTTAATTTCCAATATTAGAAAGAAACAATCATCATTTTTTGGCCATGTAATGAGAAGAGAACAACTGGAATATATTGTAGCAACTGGAAAAATTGAGGGACAAAGAGATAGAGGGAAGCAAAGAGAGAAAATACCAGACAGCTTAAGAGAAGGGCTTGGCAGAAGGTCAACAACAGAAATGATAAAGAACTGTCGAGATCGAAAGATGTGGAGAGACATGATCACCTACGCCAGTAGACCTGGTACTTCATGATGATGATGATGTCTATTTTGTTGTTGTATGTTACAGTTTTATATGTTATAGTTTTATATGTTATAGTTTTATGTTATAGTTTTACATGTTATAGTATTATGTTATAGTTTTATATGTTATAGTTTTACATGTTATAGTTTTATGTTATAGTTTTATATGTTATAGTTTTATCTTATAGTTTTATATGTAATAGTTTTATATGTAATAGTTTTATGTGTTATAGTTTTATATGTTATAGTTTTATCTTATAGTTTTATATGTAATAGTTTTATGTGTTATAGTTTTATATGTTATAGTTTTATCTTATAGTTTTATATGTAATAGTTTTATGTGTTATAGTTTTATGTGTTATAGTTTTATATGTTATAGTTTTACATGTTATAGTTTTTTATGTTATAGTTTTATACGTTATAGTTTTATCTTATAGTTTTATATGTAATAGTTTTATGTTATAGTTTTATATGTAATAGTTTTATGTGTTATAGTTTTATATGTTATAGTTTTAGAAATGAAAATATCCAGAATTTGTTAGTCGCTAAATATAAATAAAATTGATAATTAAGGCAGGTGCATATGTCAGAATGAGAAATGAGTATGATTTCTGGGGAAACCGAAAGATAAATTGTGAGAGATACAGTAATGACTTGTGGAAGGGCCAGATGGTTTGTCATGGCGAAGATACAATTTGTGTGAACTTACAGTTTTCCCTCATTGAGTATTCAAATAAGTGATGCTGGAGAAATGAAAAGAGCCTCACTGTCTGATTGGTTCAGAGCCTGTCGTATGACATCATTTGAGCCTTGCTCTCTGAATGGTTGAGAGCCTTTTATATGGCATCATTTGAGCCTCACCCTCTGATTGGTTGAGAGCCTTTTATATGGCATCAATTGAGCCTCTCTGGCTGATTGGTTCAGAGCCTGTCGTATGACATCATTTGAGCCTTGCTCTCTGAATGGTTGAGAGCCTTTTATATGGCATCATTTGAGCCTCACCCTCTGATTGGTTGAGAGCCTTTTATATGGCATCAATTGAGCCTCTCTGGCTGATTGGTTCAGAGCCTGTCGTATGGCATCATTTGAGCCTTGCTCTCTGAATGGTTGAGAGCCTTTTATATGGCATCATTTGAGCCTCACTGGCTGATTGGTTCAGAACCTGTTGTATGACATCATTTGAGCCTCACTGGCTGATTGGTTCAGAACCTGTTGTATGACATCATTTGAGCCTCACTCTCTGACTGGTTGAGAGCCTTTTATATGGCATCATTTGAGCCTCACTCTCTGACTGGTTGAGAGCCTTTTATATGGCATCAATTGAGCCTCTCTGGCTGATTGGTTCAGAGCCTGTCGTATGGCATCATTTCAGCCTCACCCTCTGATTCGTTCAGAGCCTGTCGTATAGCATCATTTGAGCCTCACCCTCTGATTGGTTCAGAGCCTGTCGTATAGCATCATTTGAGTCTAACCCTCTGATTGGTTCAGAGCCTGTCATATGGCATCATTTGAGCCTCACCCTCTGATTGGTTCAGAGCCTGTCATATGGCATCATTTGAGCCTCACCCTCTGATTGGTTCAGAGCCTGTCATATGGCATCATTGAGCCTCACCCTCTGATTGGTTCAGAGCCTGTCATATGGCATCATTTGAGCCTCACCCTCTGATTGGTTCAGAGCCTGTCATATAGCATCATTTGAGCCTCACCCTCTGATTGGTTCAGAGCCTGTCATATGGCATCATTTGAGCCTCACCCTCTGATTGGTTCAGAGCCTGTCGTATGGCATCATTTGAGCCTCACCCTCTGATTGGTTAGTGTGCTCGAAACTGATCTGAGGATATCAGTACAGATGAGGCACATTTTTTTTCAAACTGACAAAGTTACCTAACCCTTAAAAATTGGTACTGGAGTAATTGATGTCTGCCTGGTGTGATACTGACCACATCAGTCAAGAATATGTGGATTTAGTCAATGGACACTAACACCACATTTACTATACACCTATCAATGAGTGGGGGGTGGGGGGGGAGGACTTTTACCATTTTATGATATCATTACAGAAAATCGTTAATTTGTTAAAATGTTAAATGTCATATTATTTTAGTATTAACATTTTTTTCATTAAAGTTGAACACATTTGAAAATAAATGTCTAGGGAAATACTTTGAAGAGCGTGGAACAAATCCAAAACACATGAGGAAATTAGAGAAATCGCCAATCAACCATTAATACCATCAGAAATCAAGAAAAGATGTTGGACATGTGATGAGAAGAGATAATAACTAAATAACAAAGCAAGCCCTCATGTGGGAAACAACAGGTAAGAGGAAAAGAGGCCAACCCAGAGAAAACAGTGAGAAGAACATTGATCAGAGAGGCAAAGGCAGCAGGAATCAGCTCCCTCCATGAGATCGAGATGCTTAGTCAGAACAAAGACAAATGGCGAGATTTGATAAAAGATCTTTGCAAGGATTGAGACTGCTAGAAAGAAAATTTAGAAACAGGGAAAGAGTAACTGAGTCTATGCCCTATGGGTCGACTACGGATAGTATCTGAGCTTATGCCCTATGGGTCGACTACGGATAGTATCTGAGCTTATGCCCTATGGGTCGACTACGGATAGTATCTGAGCTTATGCCCTATGGGACGACTATGGATAGTATCTGAGCTTATGCCCTATGGGTCGACTACGGATAGTATCTGAGCTTATGCCCTATGGGTCGACTACGGATAGTATCTGAGCTTATGCCCTATGGGACGACTATGGATAGTATCTGAGCTTATGACCTATGGGTCGACTACGGATAGTATCTGAGCTTATGCCCTATGGGTCGACTACGGAAAGTATCTGAGCTTATGCCCTATGGGTCGACTATGGATAGTATCTGAGCTTATGCCCTATGGGTCGACTACGGATAGTATCTGAGCTTATGCCCTATGGGACGACTATGGATAGTATCTGAGCTTATGCCCTATGGGTCGACTACGGATAGTATCTGAGCTTATGCCCTATGGGTCGACTATGGATAGTATCTGAGCTTATGCCCTATGGGTCGACTACGGCTCAAAAAGTCAATAGTTAGATTATAATTTGTTATTGTGCTCTTACATCCTTGAATAAATGTTGCTGAATATAAAATGTCTGTGGAAGGTGATGAAGAGAGCGACAACCAGCTTCGGAAGAGTGTCTGTGCCAACTACTGCATCCAACTGTTGCTGACAGCCATCAAGGCATCCACGGAGATCAAGATCCTGCAGCACTACGGTCACAGACTGTTGTCTATTTGCCAGGAGAGTGAGTAGCTATCAAAGTTTTCTATGTGCACTGTTTGTCTATTTGTCAGGAGAGTGAGTAGTCATCAAAGTTTTCTATGTGCACTGTTGTCTATTTACCAGGAGAGTGAGTAGCCATCAAAGTTTTGTATGTGCACTGTTGTCTATTTACCAGGAGAGTGAGTAGACATCAAAGTTTTCTATGTTGCACTATTGTCTATTTACCAGGAGAGTGAGTAGTCATCAAAGTTTTCTATGTGCACTATTGTCTATTTGCCAGGAGAGTGAGTAGCCATCAAAGTTTTCTATGTGCACTGTTGTCTATTTGCCAGGAGAGTGAGTAGCCATCAAAGTTTTCTATGTTGCACTGTTTGTCTATTTGCCAGGAGAGTGAGTAGTCATCAAAGTTTTCTATGTGCACTGTTGTCTATTTACCAGGAGAGTGAGTAGCCATCAAAGTTTTCTATGTGCACTATTGTCTATTTGCCAGGAGAGTGAGTAGCCATCAAAGTTTTCTATGTGCACTGTTGTCTATTTGTCAGGAGAGTGAGTAGTCATCAAAGTTTTCTATGTGCACTGTTGTCTATTTACCAGGAGAGTGAGTAGCCATCAAAGTTTTCTATGTGCACTGTTTGTCTATTTGCCAGGAGAGTGAGTAGCCATTGAAGTTTTCTATGTTGCACTGTTGTCTATTTGCCAGGAGAGTGAGTAGTCATCAAAGTTTTCTATGTGCACTATTGTCTATTTGCCAGGAGAGTGAGTAGCCATCAAAGTTTTCTATGTGCACTGTTGTCTATTTGTCAGGAGAGTGAGTAGTCATCAAAGTTTTCTATGTGTACTGTTGTCTATTTACCAGGAGAGTGAGTAGCCATCAAAGTTTTCTATGTTGCACTATTGTCTATTTGCCAGGAGAGTGAGTAGCCATTGAAGTTTTCTATGTTGCACTGTTGTCTATTTGCCAGGAGAGTGAGTAGCCATCAAAGTTTCTATGTGCACTGTTTGTCTATTTGCCAGGAGAGTGAGTAGCCATCAAAGTTTTCTATGTGCACTGTTTGTCTATTTGCCAGGAGAGTGAGTAGCCATCAAAGTTTTCTATGTGCACTGTTTGTCTATTTGCCAGGAGAGTGAGTAGCCATCAAAGTTTTCTATGTTGCACTGTTGTCTATTTACCAGGAGAGTGAGTAGCCATCAAAGTTTTCTATGTGCACTGTTTGTCTTTTTGCCAGGAGAGTGAGTAGCCATCAAAGTTTTCTATGTTGCACTGTTTGTCTATTTGTCAGGAGAGTGAGTAGCCATCAAAGTTTTCTATGTGCACTGTTTGTCTATTTGTCAGGAGAGTGAGTAGCCTTCAAAGTTTTCTATGTGCACTGTTTGTCTATTTGTCAGGAGAGTGAGTAGCCATCAAAGTTTTCTATGTGCACTGTTTGTCTATTTGCCAGGAGAGTGAGTAGCCATCAAAGTTTTCTATGTGCACTGTTTGTCTATTTGCCAGGAGAGTGAGTAGCCATCAAAGTTTTCTATGTGCACTGTTTGTCTATTTGCCAGGAGAGTGAGTAGCCATCAAAGTTTTCTATGTGCACTGTTTGTCTATTTGCCAGGAGAGTGAGTAGCCATCAAAGTTTTCTATGTGCACTGTTTGTCTATTTGCCAGGAGAGTGAGTAGCCATCAAGTTTTCTATGTGCACTGTTGTCTATTTGCCAGGAGAGTGAGTAGCCATCAAAGTTTTCTATGTTGCACTGTTTGTCTATTTGCCAGGAGAGTGAGTAGCCATCAAAGTTTTCTATGTGCACTGTTTGTCTATTTGCCAGGAGAGTGAGTAGCCATCAAAGTTTTCTATGTGCACTGTTTGTCTATTTGCCAGGAGAGTGAGTAGCCATCAAAGTTTTCTATGTGCACTGTTTGTCTATTTGCCAGGAGAGTGAGTAGCCATCAAAGTTTTCTATGTGCACTGTTGTCTATTTGCCAGGAGAGTGAGTAGCCATCAAAGTTTTCTATGTGCACTGTTTGTCTATTTGCCAGGAGAGTGAGTAGCCATCAAAGTTTTCTATGTGCACTGTTTGTCTATTTGTCAGGAGAGTGAGTAGCCATCAAAGTTTTCTATGTGCACCGTTGTCTATTTGTCAGGAGAGTGAGTAGCCATCAAAGTTTTCTATGTGCACTATTGTCTATTTGCCAGGAGAGTGAGTAGCCTTCAAAGTTTTCTATGTGCACTGTTATCTATGTTGTTACCTCATGTGTACAAAAATCCCTCCATTGAACATCCTATTGTCTAATTGTGATGATGTCTTTGAATTATTGAGTTACTTGTGGGTCACCATCATTACACTCCAAACATGTCCATAGGTGCTCAGATCCTCTCCTCAGCAATTCTCACAGTGTCCAATGACTGCGACTCCAGTTCTGTGTTGCTTGATAAGTCTCCTGATATGCCCACTAAGTTATCTTATTCAATGATATCCCTGTTGATTGCTTCATTCATCCTCCTCTCAGGACAAAGACAACACATAAGGTGGAAGTTCTCCACAATTGACAAATTGCTGCTAGTTCTTGTAGGTCACTTCTATGACTTTTCTGATTATATTATTGGAGTCACTTCTCAAAACATTCTCAGTGAGGATGTCTGCTCAAACAACTGTGCTTGATACACGGTCTCAGTGCATTATGGCTTTCTTTAATTTTTTTAATGTTTGTCTCTTTTACAGGATTTTTTTCTGGGAAAGTAAAACGGCATGGCATAATACCGACCACATTACCCCAAAAATCATGTGCCGAAGGTCTGTAAAAATTATGGTCACTAACGCCATATTCCCTATAGGCCACTTGGCGTGACGGGGGCTCTTTACTTTACTTTTTTTACTTTTTATTGTCTCTTTCTCTAGCTCTGTCCAGTTTAAACATAATATCAGTTGTCTACATTATTTCTTTCATTCTACTCTCTCTCTCTCTCTCTCTCTCATGACATCTTCTTCTTCTACCTTTTTAGTTCCCAGTGGAGCATAGGTCTTCAACAAACACTTTCCAAGTCGTTCTGTTTTTTGCCATTCTTTTAAGATCATTCCATGTCTTCCCCATCATCTTCATCTCTGCTTCTATCTGTCTTCTCAAAGAGATCTCTTTATCCACTGGTGTTTGACTAGTACATTTCCATAATTCTATGTTAGTGATTTTGTCCTGCCATACTCCCTATATGCCGCTTGGCTTGATGGGGGCTCTTTACTTTACTTACTCTTACTTTTTATTTGTATTATTCATTGTCCCTGATGAAGTCTTGTTTGCCAAAATTGATTCATGCTTCCCACGTGTAAACCTAACTTGTGTTAGTTCTCATTGCTTACAGGCACCAGTGCCAAACTAAACCAGCTCCAGGAGTGGTTATCTCCTGTCAGGAAAGTGACGGGGTTTGACCTAGATGGGCTGCAGTCAATGATATCCCAGCTCAAAGTCTACACGGATGATGTGAAGAAAGTTCCCTCAGGACTCATCACAGTCGTCCGGATGATATACTCCCTGATATCCGAGGCTGCAGCTACTGCTTCAGTGGATAATATGGGTAATCCATGATACATTTTGTTTGTTCTTTTAGGTTATGATTTTGATGGATGTAGCACAGTTGTTTGTTAAGGATGCTTTAGTTGCTTTGTTCATTTGTATCTTTCCAGGAAGATAAAGTAATGTTTCTTCTGTTACACATCCAAAGTGATTAGATGGAACTTGTTACATTAAAAAAATTTGTTACATTATAAAAATTTGTTACATTATACAAATTTGTTACATTATAAAAATTTGTTACATTATAAAAATTTGTTACATATAAAAATTTGTTACATTATAAAAATTTGTTACATTATACAAATTTGTTACATTATACAAATTTGTTACATTATAAAAATATTTGTGGTTACAGATTAAATATTGCATCCCCTGAAATGCTCAAATTTACCAAACTTTGATATTTTTTACTTGAACATTAATTAATAAAGAGCCTCGGTGGCTGAGTGGTTAGTGTGCTTGCTCTCTGATCAGAAGAGTTTGGGTTTTATCCCCAGAAACGGGGGACTGGTTGGTCTCGAGACAGAGAGGGTGTGAGTTCAAATCCTAGCTAATTGAGATTTTTATTTATGATTTCTCTCTGTGGCACCCACCCCTGGTCTCAGCAATGAGGCCCGGCTTCAGACGTCAATTACTCATGGACAGAAAAAATATGAGTACCTCCACAGACTGAGTTATCTGCCTGTGAGGCAAGGGACCCCTGTGCACACGGCTGTCAGAGAAAAACAGATTAACACACAATATTCAGTTCCTAGTTTCTAGGGACTTCGTCAGAGGTCAAAGAAGGCGAACGCAAAAAAAAAAATCCTCAAAAGCGTAGATTTGTTTTTTGACCGACAAGGCTCCTGGGTTCACCCAGCCTCTAAAAATGGGAACAGGACATTTTTCTTGAAAGCAAAGATGGCCTGGCGTGATACCGACCACATCACCCAAAAAATGTGCCGTGGTCATAGAAATAATATGGTCGCTTACACCATAATCCTCAAGTGCTTAGCAAGACGTTGAGAAAACCTTTACTTTATTTATTAACTTCTAAAATATCATCCACACATAAATATTGACTTCAGTTACAAATTGTACTTTTTTGCATCTGGTGTCACAAATTGGAACCACTTCCATAAAATACCAAGTTTAAGAATGAGAGGAATGTGCTAGACTCAGGACATCTTCATCCATAAATGTTGCAGAACTTTTCAAGATTAGAACCAAAATGTCACTTTGAGATGGAAACGAACAGCAAGGGTCAGTGCCCATGGGCTAGGGTTCAGGAATCAAACAGCTGGGATCAGTGCCTGTGGGCTATGGTTCAGGAAATGAACAACTGGGATCAGTGCCCATGGGCTAGGATTCAGGAAACAAACAGCTAGGATCAGTGCCCAAGGTCTAGGGTTCAGGAAATGAACAGCTAGGATCAGTGCCCAAGGTCTAGGGTTCAGGAAATGAACAGCTAGGATCAGTGCCCAAGGTCTAGGGTTCAGGAAATGAACAGCTAGGATCAGTGCCCATGGTCTAGGGTTCAGGAAATGAACAGCTAGGATCAGTGCCCATGGGCTAGGGTTCAGGAAACAAACAGCTAGGATCAGTGCCCGTGGGCTAGGGTTCAGGAAACAAACAGCTAGGATCAGTGCCCGTGGGCTAGGGTACTGTTCTCTAATTCTTGAAACATTTCAGCTGACAGATGTTGAAACTCAATAAGATATGTTCTAAGAGATCTAGAAACCATGATCATTAGCACTGGCCACTCCACCTTCCAACTGCTGCACCATTACATACTGTACAGCCATCTTTACTTTTTGGAATTAAGGTAGATTACTGTTCTTTTTTGGGAGTCTTGATAGCTCAGGGATTAGTGAACTGGACTACAAAGGACAAGAGGTAGGGTTAAATCCCAACCGACGGCTTCCGGTTCACCCAGCCGTTAATGGGTACTGGATTTTTTTTTCTGGGAAAGTAAAGTGGCACAGGCATAATACTGACCACATTACCCCAAAATCATGTGCCGAAGGTCTGTACAATTTATGGTCACTAACACCATATTCCCATATACGCCACTTGGTGTGACGTGGGTACTTTCCTTTTTTTTTTTTTTTTTTTTTTATACTGTTCTTCTTTCCTTCCTCATTTATGGAGATATAGTTTGTGGTCTTTTGCTCTTCTGTTGTCTTCTTCTGCTGTTATATTTCCTAGTGTTTCTAATATTCCATCAATCCATCTTTTGCTCTTCTATTGGCCTCTTCTGCTGTTATATTTCCTAGTGTTTCTAATATTTCATCAATCCATCTTTAGCTCTTTTGTTCACCTCTCCTGCTTTTATGATTCCTAGTGTTTCTAATATTCCATCAATCCATCTTTAGCTCTTCTGTTGACCTCTCCTGCTGTTATGGTTCCTAGTGTTTCTAATATTCCATCAATCCATTTTTTGCTCTTCTATTGGCCTCTTCTGCTGTTATGTTTCCTAGTGTTTCTAATATTTCATCAATCCATCTTTTGCGTAGTCAACCCATGATTCTCGTGTTCTTGCAATGTTTGTTAAAGGCTTGTAGTGTTGTGTTTTGATTTTTCCTTCTTATCACACGGCCTGACCATTTTATTTATTCTTGATTACTGTGAAATCATTGATTGAGTTTTGCCAATAATGTCACTCTGTAATTACCTTCGTTTACCAGACACGCTGAATGAAGCCAAGTACAGGTATACAATAGTGGAGCTCTACAGTGCCGACTGCTTTCCCATATTCATCAACATTTTACAGGTGAGAGAGTCAAGAGTGTGGCTTGATGTTTTCGTGCTGACTGAATTCTGAAATGTTTTTAAAATAGATCAACTGCGTCTAGTTATTTCTGCGCTTAATAAAAACATTTTCTATTCTTGAGAATTTCTAGAAATTTTCTGTACTTTAGAGTCTATAGACAGTTGTGTGTCTGTTGTGTCTAGATGTATGTTACACTTTAGTCTATAGGCAGTTATGTGTCTGTTGTGTCTAGACGTATGTTACACTTTAGTCTATAGGCAGTTGTGTTTCTGCTGTGTCTAGACGTATGTTACACTTTAGTCTATAGGCAGTTGTGTGTCTGTTGTGTCTAGACGTATGTTACACTTTAGTCTATAGGCAGTTGTGTTTCTGTTGTGTCTAGTCGTATGTTACACTTTAGTCTATAGGCAGTTGTGTTTCTGCTGTGTCTTGACGTATGTTACACTTTAGTCTATAGGCAGTTGTGTTTCTGCTGTGTCTTGACGTATGTTACACTTTAGTCTATAGGCAGTTGTGTTTCTGCTGTGTCTTGACGTATGTTACACTTTAGTCTATAGGCAGTTGTGTTTCTGCTGTGTCTTGACGTATGTTACACTTTAGTCTATAGGCAGTTGTGTTTCTGTTGTGTCTAGACGTATGTTACACTTTAGTCTATAGGCAGTTGTGTTTCTGCTGTGTCTTGACGTATGTTACACTTTAGAGTCTATAGGCAGTTGTGTTTCTGTTGTGTCTAGACGTATGTTACACTTTAGTCTATAGGCAGTTGTGTTTCTGTTGTGTCTAGACGTATGTTACACTTTAGAGTCTATAGGCAGTAGTGAGTCAGTCATGTCTTGACATTTACTACACTTTAGAGTTTACAGTTATGAGTCAGTCATGTCTAGATGTTTACTACACTTTAGAGTCTACAGTTATGAGTCAGTCATGTCTAGATGTTTACTACACTTTAGAGTCTATAGTTATGAGTCAGTCATGTCTAGATGTTTACTACACTTTAGAGTCTACAGTTATGAGTCAGTCATGTCTAGATGTTTACTACACTTTAGAGTCTACAGTTATGAGTCAATCATGTCTAGATGTTTACTATACTTTAGAGTCTACAGTTATGAGTCAGTCATGTCTAGATGTTTACTACACTTTAGAGTCTACAGTTATGAGTCAGTCATGACTAGATGTTTACTACACTTTAGAGTCTACAGTTATGAGTAAGTCTACAACCTGGCACAAAAGAATCGAGTAGAAACTCTGATGTCAGTAAACAAACCACATTTTCTCCTTCTCTTGTCATTTTCCAGTGTTAATTCTCTGATGAAGGCAGTAGTCAGTCCCTTGTTCTCACCATTTCTGTAAAGCTTTTTATGGAAGGAGACCTGATGCCACAGTTGTATGCTGTTTCTTCTTTGTTCTGTGTTGAGCAGACCAGCAATAGGTGCCCAACTGTCAGGGAAGAAGACAGCATGTTTGTTGTCGTTACAGATTGTCTAGCTGTGTGCTGTTTCTTCTCCCTTCTGTGTTGAGCAGACCAGTTATAGGTGTCCACCTGTCAGGGAAGAAGACAGCATGTTTGTTGTCGTTACAGATTGTCTAGCTGTGTGCTGTTTCTTCTCCCTTCTGTGTTGAGCAGACCAGTTATAGGTGTCCACCTGTCAGGGAAGAAGACAGCATGTTTGTTGTCGTTACAGATTGTCTAACTGTGTGCGGTTTCTTCTCCCTTCTGTGTTGAGCAGACCAGCTATAGGTGTCCAACTGTCAGGGAAGAAGACTGCATGTTTGTTGTCGTTACAGATTGTCTAGCTGTGTGCTGTTTCTTCTCCCTTCTGTGTTGAGCAGACCAGCTATAGGTGTCCAACTGTCAGGGAAGAAGACGGCATGTTTGTTGTCGTTACAGATTGTGTAGCTGTGTGCTGTTTCTTCTCCCTTCTGTGTTGAGCAGACCAGTTATAGGTGTCCACCTGTCGGGGAAGAAGACGGCATGTTTGTTGTCATTACAGATTGTGTAGCTGTGTGCTGTTTCTTCTCCCTTCTGTGTTGAGCAGACCAGTTATAGGTGTCCAACTGTCAGGGAAGAAGACAGCATGTTTGTTGTCGTTACAGATTGTCATCTCTTCTCTGTCAGAAATGTAACAGCTCAAAGTTTGACAGCGAGAAATACCCTACACCAGCGTTTCTCAAACTGTGGTCCACGCAGGGCTCCAGGTGGCAATCACAGGGGTTCTGCAAAGGCTTGAAGAATTGTACAATGTTTTGTAGCTAAGTTGATTCATAGGAGAGTGACAAAATGTAAATGTGTCATGTAGGAGAGTGACAAAATGTAAATGTGACATGTAGGAGAGTGACAACATGTAAATGTGACATGTAGGAGAGTGACAACATGTAAATGTGACATGTAGGAGAGTGACAACATGTAAGAGCTTGTTGTTAAATTGTTACAGATCTTTCTCTCTTCTCTACCAGAAAGAGCTTGTTAAATTGTTACAGATGTTTCTCTTTTCACTACCAGAAAGAGCTTGTTGTTAAATTGTTACAGATCTTTCTCTCTTCTCTACCAGAAAGAGCTTGTTGTTAAATTGTTACAGATCTTACTATCTTCTCTACCAGAAAGAGCTTGTTGTTAAATTGTTACAGATCTGACTCTCTTCTCTACCAGAAAGAGCTTATTAAATTGTTACAGATGTTTCTCTTTTCTCTACCAGAAAGAGCTTGTTAAATTGTTACAGATCTTTCTCTCATCTCTACCAGAAAGAGCTTGTTAAATTGTTACAGATCTTACTCTCTTCTCTACCAGAAAGAGCTTGTTGTTAAATTGTTACAGATCTTACTATCTTCTCTACCAGAAAGAGCTTGTTGTTAAATTGTTACAGATCTGACTCTCTTCTCTACCAGAAAGAGCTTATTAAATTGTTACAGATGTTTCTCTCTTCTCTACCAGAAAGAGCTTGTTAAATTGTTACAGATCTTTCTCTCATCTCTACCAGAAAGAGCTTGTTGTTAAATTGTTACAGATCTTTCTCTCTTCTCTACCAGAAACTGAGTGAGTCGCAGCTGAAAGTCTGGCAGCAAGGAATACCCTACACAACAGACCAGTGGATGACCTACTTCTCACTGATAAAGCCCACTCTGAGTTTGGTCCATGCGACACTCTGTCAGCTAATACAAGCTTTCCGAACGGAGGAGAAGGAGGAGAGTAGATCAGAAGTGACAGAAGAAGCACCTGGTGAGGAAGATGCTGGCAAAGATAAGGAGCCTTTGGTGATGAATTCAGTAAGAGCATTCTTTTATTTTCCAATGAATACATATTTTCCATTTAATACTTTATTTTCCAGTGATTGCTTTATTTTCACCCAAATACATTTATTTTCCAGAAAATATTTTATTTTCCAATGAATACTTTATTTTCCAGTGAATACTTTATTTTCCATTGAATACTTTATTTTACATTGAATACTTTATTTTCCGGTGAATATTTTATTTTCCAATGAATAATTTATTTTCCAATGAATACTTTATTTACAGTGAATACTTTATTTTCCAATGAATACTTTATTTTACAGTGAATACTTTATTTTCCAATGAATACTTTATTTCACAGTGAATAATTTATCTTCCAGTGAATACTTTATTTATCAAAATGTATTTTTATTTTTCATTATTTGTTTTAAACTGTATTTTATTAAAAAGGATTTTTTTTTTCAGTGAATATTTTTTCCAATCTAATATTTTACCTTATAATGAATATTCACATCACAGTGAACTTATTTTTCACACAAGAAATTATTTTTAGGGAATTTAATAGGTTTTTAACTATTTTCAAAAAGTGTTCAATCAATTTGAGAGATAGTACCTTAATGCATTACAACATCATTTACTATAAATATTACTTGATGCGAACTTCCGGTATATGGTGGATAGGTGACGGGAACAATTGAAGGCTATGCATGAAAAGTGTTCCTTGTTGCAGTTTCCTCATATTCCAAGTCCGGCTTGTTGCAGGAGCTACTGAGTTTAAGTGCTCTGTGCACACCGTGAATTGTGTGTCTCATCTGTTTTGATCATGTTTCGATATTCCAATTGTTTACGATGAATGATGATATCGTATAACAGGGAACAGTTGGCTGTGTTCACTTTCTGCACGGTTTCGCCTTATGTCTTTTGGCATGTGCTGAGACTGCTACGATGGGGACTACATTATAATATTGAGAGATGCTCATATTGCACAACTAACATTCTTCTACTTCTTCTTCTATCCTTCCTCTGCTGCCGTTGGCGTTGAGGGGAGAAACAATCTGCGATTCTTTGCTCTTCTATTGGCCTCTTCTGATGTTATCCCTTTTAGTGACTCTAGTATTCCCTTTATCCATCTCTTTCTTGGTCTTCCTCTTAATCTGGCGTTTTCGTAGCGTTTATCTAAGGCTCTTTGAGTCATTGTTAGTTCTTTTTGTCTTGTTATGTGGCCGAACCAATTTATCTGTTGTTTCTTTATGTATTCGATGGCTGGTTCAATTTCGAGTTTCTTCCTCAGGTCAGTGTTTCTTACTCTGTCCCTTAAGCTGTTTCCTGTCATTCTTCTGACACATTTCATTTCGGTGGTCGTTATCTTTCTTATTGTTCTAGAGTCCAGCGTCCAATTAACAACTAACATTAAACTCAAAATAACCATTATAATATTGAGAGATGCTCATATTGCACAACTAACATTAAACTCAAAATAACCATTATAATGTTGAGAGATGCTCATATTGCACAACTAACATTAAACTCAAAATAATCATTATAATGTTGAGAGATGCTCTCATTGCACAACTAACATTAAACTCAAAATAACCATTATAATGTTGAGAGATGCTCATGTTGCACAACTAACATTAAACTCAAAATAATCATTATAATGTTGAGAGATGCTCTCATTGCACAACTAACATTAAACTCAAAATAATCATTATAATGTTGAGTGATGCTAATATTGCACAACTAACATTAAACTCAAAATAACCATTATAATATTGAGAGATGCTCATATTGCACAACTAACATTAAACTCAAAATAATCATTATAATGTTGAGTGATGCTCTTATTGTACAACTAACATTAAACTCAAAATAATCATTATAATGTTGAGCGATGCTCTTATTGCACAACTAACATTAAACTCAAAATAATCATTATAATATTGAGAGATGCTCTTATTGCACAACTAACATTAAATTCAAAATAATCATTATAATGTTGAGAGATGCTCTTATTGCACAACTAACATTAAATTCAAAATAATCATTATAATGTTGAGAGATGCTCTTATTGCACAACTAACATTAAACTCAAAATAATCATTATAATGTTGAGAGATGCTCTTATTCCACAACTAACATTAAACTCAAAATAATCATTATAATGTTGAGCGATGCTCTTATTGCACAACTAACATTAAATTAAAAATCCTACAACTTTCTATTAATTATCAATGTTTATCAACATGTTTTGGCACGTCATCTCTTTTTTTGTGTTTGCTTTTGGGTGACTTGAGACTCATTTATTTGTCTCTTGAGATAGACATTTTAAAATTATATATGGTCTTTAGCGAAATTATTGATACATTGCCCAGTAACTGTCAATATTTATATATGTTATTTTTAGTAAAAATATTGATACATTTGTGAATCAGGTATTTGAGCACGATGTTCACAGAAGATGGAAAACTAGACAGAGAAATTGACATGAGAATACAAAAAGCAAATGCTGTCACATACCAGCTTTCACCATTGCTAAGACATCCAAACATTTCTATGCCAGCTAAATAACAAATGATAAATAGCATTTTCATACCAACCTTGTGCTATGAAAGTCAAACATGGACCCTTTCTAAATCACAATTAAGAAAGATAAATACATGTGAGATGCGATGCTTGAGAAAAGTAACAAACAATACAAGAAGAGATAGAATACCAAATGAAACCATAAGAAAAATGGTAGGAACAAAACCCTGCCAAGAATATCTCTCTCTCTCTCTCTGCGTTCAGGACTCAATCAGAGTAAGGATTCCAGACTCTCATATGAAGTCAGCTGTCAGGCTAAGTGTGTTGATCGCCCCCACAGACAGAACATCACAATTAGAGTCTGTCAGATCCACTCTGACTGAACACCCGTTAATACGTTGCACTGTGTTCTGCGCCAGTGGCCCAGTGCATCCGATTTCAGCCAGCATTTTTTCAGGTTTGCTTTCCTTAGCCTTTGATTGTCCCCAATCTTCCTGCAAGGCAGCAGTTGATCTTTTCTGTTGGGGGATTCTGCCCTTAGATGGTCGGCCTTCCCAGGTTTACGAGCACCATCTGCCCGAGTCACTAGAGGTGACTAACACAGACATGCGACTTGTAATATGAGGAAACTGCAACAAGGAACACATTTCATGCATAGCCTCCATTTGTTCCCGCCGCCTATCCCCATATACCGGTAAGTCACGTCTTCCCGAAAATGATGATCATCGTAGCACTTGATGATGTTAGGCCATCGTTGATGACTCCAATTCCGAACATAGAGACACACAGTCAGTCGTCAATTTATTCTTGTTGCACATCAAACAGCAGACCGTAAGATTTGCGCACGGCCGGTTTAGGGAACCAATACGATGACGTAGGACACAATGTCGCCAAACTCATAATCTCGATACCTTTAGACTTATGTCTGATTACTCAAGTGTAAACAGTCTACGACGAACAATACACGAAGCAACTTCCCCAAAGAGACAAAACTGCGACTGACGAAGTAGTTTACATTAATGTGTAACGTGGAAATAACTTGCGTCAAAGAATCCAATAACGGTCTTGAACAGCACTAGCCAAGAATATATAGAACAACAATAACTTAAATGGTTTGACCACCTGGTCAGAATGAATCCTCAACAATCACCATCAAGGGTGTTCTTCTCGAGAATGCATGGGAAAAGACCAAGAGGAAGACCCAGAAGAAGATGGATAGATGCAGTGACAGAGACATATAACAACAAAGGAAAGTCACTAATTCAGACAATTCGAGCAGCTCAAGAACGACAAATGATATAAACCATGACACCTTTTAGGTATCAGTGAAAAGAGAAAAGAAGAAGTTATTCAGGATAAAAATGTATATATTTTTTTTCTTGTACAGTTAAATCAATTGAAATTTATTAATGTTCCAAATGTTGATAACATTTTCATCAACTATCGCCCTAGTTCAAAGACCTGACCTCAATTCCTGTCCTCCTGGAACTGCACACTGTCATGTGTTCTGTGCCAACCTCATCCCTGTACAACAGTCATCTGACCAAGGTGAGTCACTCTTCCAAGCTGAGCTAATTCACCTCCTAGTTCTGTAGTGACCAGACGTCGCGATTTTTCTGGGAAAGTCCTGGATTTTGACACATTGTCCCAGATTATTTTGCGATCCATTCGGGGCGTCAATTTGTACCAAAATTGTCAGATTTGTGAAACTTTTGTCCATGATATCTTGTGCCTATACTGTAAAGTGTCATCAAATGTAGGTTAGTTACTTCAAAATGACATGAAGAAGTATTGTCTGTTTTCTGGTCAATAATGATCATAACAATATTCTGAGAATACAATGAAAATGATTTGTCTCAAAAGAAAAACAAATCAAAAGGGAAATCAAGAAACATGTTTTACAATGAAAATCTCTACTTTATTTTGATTGGTGGAAAAGGTGAAATGTAAATCCTACTGTCCCAGAATCGGTTCAGAAAATATGGTCACTTGATTAGTTCACAAAGTTGAACGTATTTGAAAATAAATGTCTAAGGAAAATACTTGGTATAGCGTGGAATGAATTCAAAACAAATGAGGAAATTAGAGAAATCGCCAATCAACCACTAATATCTTCAGTAATAAAGAAAAGATGATGGTCATATGTTGGACATGTGATGAGAAGAGATAATAACCAAATAGCAAAGCAAGCCCTCATGTGGGAAACAATAGGTAAGAGGAAAAGAGGCCGACACTGAGAAGAACATTGTTGAGAGAAGCAAGAGCAGCAGGAATCAGCTCCCTCAATGAGATAGAGCTGCTTGCACAGAAAAGATCTTTACAAGGATTGAAAACTGCTAGTATACAAATTTAGATAAGAGAAAGAGTCTATGCACTATGGGCTGGCTTCGGCTCGAAAGATCAATAGATAGACAGATTAGTTCACCCCTTTGTTTCCTGTGTGTAATCCATTTACTGCGGAGAGCAACAACCTATTTAGAAAATGCTGACTTCACACCTGAACACTTACTCTTTAATACCTTAACCTTAGTTTCATCCAGCTGTGACGTCAATTGCGACCGTGAAGTCTGACCAGAATGTTTGTCTGGCCCGCCGTTGCCGAAAAAATGACACCTGGACTATATATTTTATATTATGATCTGCTTACTTCACGACATTTAGTCTCTCATATTAACATTTTGGATCTAGATTTTTGTATGCAGCTGTAGAGTTTAATCATTTCTGTCAGTAAAAATGAATGTCATAATTTTTTTTACCGCTTCCATTTTGTTAAATGCGTATGTGGAGAAGATCTATATTTTTGTGCTCGTGGCACTGGTGTTCATAAGTGATCTTAATAATATCTTGCGATATGCTTAAATCATGACATTTATTCTCACATATTAACATTTTGAATCAATGTTATGAAACCATAAGAAAAATAGTAGGAACAAAACCCTGCCAAAAATATATAGAACAATAACAATTTAAATGGTTTGGCCACCTGGTCAGAATGAATCCTTACCAATCACCATCAAGGGCGTTCTTCTCGAGAATACATAGAAAAAGACCAAGAGGAAGACCCAGAAGAAGATGGGTAGATGCAGTAACAGAGACATGTAACAACAAAGGAAAATCACTAATTCAGACAATTCGAGCAGCTCAAGAACGACAAATGATATAAACCACGACACCTTTTAGGTATCAGTGAAAGAGAGAAGAAGAAGAAGAATCAATGTTTATTTATACAATTTAATCATTTCGGTGAGTAAAAGTGAAAGTCATAATTTTTTTAACCGCTTCAATTTTGTTGAATTTGCATAGAAAGTTGAAACATATTTTCGTGCTGGTGGCGTCAGTAAAAGTGAAAGTCATCAACACTGGAATATTAGGCGGCAATTGTTATTTTAGCAAATTTGTGAGATGAACTCAAACAACAGACACAGCAATATCACTGGCAATATATAAAGGGTTAAGGCATAAAAATGCGAAGCTGCAGTAAAGCTGAATGTGAGGAAAAATAAAAAAAATAGAAAAAAATGGTATGTAAGAAGCTTTACGTGAGAAGTGGACGACACAGACTAAACGACGTTTCGGCCCAATAGACCTTCAACAGGAACAAACAAAAAAACACACACTCAATGGCCTCACTTGGTTGCCATTTCCTTTTCGTTTTGACCTCTGTTTACACACAGGATAGATAATTTTGTTTTCTTTAACACATTTCGATTGTTTTTGTTTTGGTTGTTTCGTTATTAGTTTTGAGTATGTGTTTTTTTGTTTGTTCCTGCTGAAGGCCTATTGGGCCGAAACGTCGTTTAGTCTGTGTCGCCCAATTATCACGTAAAGCTTCTTACATACCATTTTTTTCTATTTTTAAAATTTTTCCTGGCAATATATAAACAATCATTGTTTTTATAACGACAAGGCGGCAGGTAAAAGATCTGAATGTAGGTTAGAAGCACCAGACTTGTTGTCAGAGGAAAGGTCTAATTTGTGTCAACTTGACTCTAAATATGCTGGATGGGGCATCTTTTTAAAATGCTGTCAAGATGTTTTTGAGGCTGGTCTTATAGTAGCAGTAATTTGTGAAGTGGGCTTTGTAGTCTTGTGGAGAAAAATGTGTCAGTGAAGTGTTTCAGTAATAGAGACAAATAATAATAAATTAATATTATTAAATAGGGAAACTTATGAGGCGATAATAGGGAATAATAGAAGGAAAGGGTATGTGTTAGCACTCAGAAAAAATGACAAATAAACAACAGAAAAAAACAAAGAACAATATATGGTCCGAAGCAGGATCGAACCCGTACTCCATGGCACTGTGCCTTGCCACGAGAAGCCGAACGCTTGGTACACTGCCACTCAGCTAATTAAAAATTTTTTTTTGAATAGTCATGGGAACGCCTTCGTGTAAGACACTGCTCACAATAGCTAATTTTTTAAAATTAGCTGAGTGGCAGTGTACCAAGCGTTCAGCTTCTCGTGGCAAGGCGCAGTGCCATGGAGTACGGGTTCAATCCTGCTTCTGACCATATATTGTTCTTTGTTTTTTTCTGTTGTTGTTTATTTGTCATTTTTTCCGAGTGCTAACACATACCCTTTCCTTCTTCTTAAGTCTTAAGTCTTCTTAAGTACCCCCCGTCACGCCAAGTGGCGTATAGGGAAATATGGTGTTAGTGACCCTATATTTTACAGACCTTCAGCACATGATTTTTGGGGTAATGTGGTCGGTATTACGCCCGTGCTGCTTTACTTTCCCAGAAAAAATCCGGTACCCATTTAAGGCTGGGTGAACCCGGAGCCGTCGGTTGGGATCGAACCCTACCCCTTGTCCGTAGTAGTCCAGTTCACTAACCACTGAGCTATCGCGGCTCCCACTAATTTTTAGGGAATTAGTAAAACCCAGGTGTCCTCGCCAGGGTACGAACCCCGGCTGTTGCCGTGGTAAGCCAACCGCCTATCGATTGCGCTAACCGGACACCCTCCTTTCCTTCTATTATTCAGTAATAGAGTAATAGTGGTGAGCTTAATAATGTTTCAGAAATAGAGCAGTAGTGGTGGGCTTAATAATGTTTCAGAAATAGAGCAAAAGTGGTGGGCTTAATAATGTTTGAGAAATAGAGTAATAGTGGTGGGCTTAATATTGCTTCAGAAATAGAACTATAGCTACTGACTTAATATTGACAGATTTTAATAAAGAACAGAGTCAGTGGGGTTAGTAATGACTTTGATAAATATAACAGATGAAGGGTTGGTAATGACTTTGATAAATATAACAACAGAAGTGGGCTTAGTAATGACTTAAATGAATAAAACAGTACAAGTAGGCTTAATGTTACTTCAGAAATAGAGTGGCTTCAGTGTTGGGCCTTGATGTATGTGTGCGTCACATTTGAATGTTCAAACTTGTAAGGCTTGATGATGTCATCGTTGACTCTTTTCTGCCAGATCCAGAAAGATATAGTAGACACTCTCCTGGCCTTCAGCCAAGAAGATCTACAGCAGACGCAGACTGATGATGGTATGTTGTTGTTAATATTTATGGGTTTTGAAATAAGCAGGGGCAAGCAATTTGAATAGGCAGCCAGTAAAATTTATACAGGAAACGACATTGCAGATATAGACAGTATTTCAGGAAAGAATAGGCAGCTTGAATCAACGAAAGATAGATAGAGAATAGGCAGCTTGTTCAAACATTGAACAGGTTGAAACATCTGTAAGTTGCTTGTGGTATTCTGTTCACGGAATCAGTATCACTACAGTCGGGAATTCCCCATATCCACGCCTCTCATGTCACAGCTCCCGCTAAAATGAGTTGGCAAATTTCTGTTGACATTGTCTACTGCCATGCAGCCTAAATGGTACACAGGCAATGATTCCAAATGACTTCCATCGAATAGAATGTGCGCAGTCACTTTCTTATTCCACTTTCCTCAAAAGCACATATTTAAGGCAAACAAAGCAACTAAAACGGTTTAAGTGACTATGTTAGTCTCTGCAAATACAGGGCGAAAGGCAGCCAATTTGATTTTGCATTGCCGGTTATGTTTTTACAAAGGTCAAACTCCAGTGCAAACCAAGTTGGCTATGCGGGTGACAATTCCAAACAACATCACTGAACTAGATGACTTGTGGTGGCATTTTGACAGTCTCAGATGAATGGATCTGTGCCTGTGTTCGAATTTTTATCGCAAGTTTTGATTTCTTCCTGTGTACTCGTCTTGAATTGAAAACATCAAAACAGAGTTTGTCTGCTTCCAGATGAGTGTTTATTCTCTGTCTCTGACTGGTTCTGGTTTTAGTCAGCTCTATTGTGTTCATTCTTGTCAGGTCGGGTAATTTCACCTGCAACTGTAAGCAGTAGGCAGTACAACCTGCGGCTGCCCTGCTGCCTTGCAGGTATGCTCAGGAGAGTAAAAGGCTAAGAGGGTACCCCAAAGTAAAACAACCCCACTGCCTTGTGGGTGAGACATTTGTTGATTTTATTGCAAGTTTTATTCTATTCAAATATCATTCACCTATCAATATTGACTTAGCTAGAGACGTTACATTTTGTGTTGGATGTTACAAACTGCAACCCCTTCCATGATGCACCAATTTAACTCTTTCCGTGCGTTTCGCCGCACTGTGCGCCACGCTCAATTTGATTAGTGAGAACGCCATCAAACCATATTCTTTTTACATGTCTTGTATCATTTTGGTATTGGTGAAATCTAATACCTTGTTCAATTATCGAAACATCCATATATAATATGTTATATGTTAGATAAATATGTAGATTGATTCTTAAAACCATGAACAATTTTGCCTCTGAAATCTCATCCGATGCGTCGATAAAAAGCTTCCGTACGGAAAGAGTTAAAGAGATGAGTGGAAACTTCTCAGCCTAGTCTTGATGCATCGACCCTACTGAGGACAAGAACTACCTGCTTCACTGAGCTAGGAGGGTACTAACAGCAAGGAAAGACACTGGGTCTTCTCCCCTATCCCAAGTTTTCAAAATGATGTACATTATATGTTAAAGTTTAATATATCAGTTGTTAGGTTGTTTTTTTTAAATGGGGATTTCTCTGAAAAGAAAGTTTGCCCCGTATGTATGTTAAAGCTTTGGTGTTTAGTGCCAAGATCTTTCTACCATCAACATATTTTTTGAGTAATGTTAACATTACACCATGTTTTAAGCATTACACCATGTTAACATTATACCATGTTAGCATTAAGCTGTAATGTTACAGTTACACCATGCTGTTGGCATTACATCATATTGTTAACATTATATATGTGCCCTACTGCCATTTCCAGCATTTCTCAAAGTCTATGCAGACTGATTGTTCCTGTAAGATTATAAATACATCTATTCCCACTAAACACTCTGGATCAACCAGATCTCTTTCCCACCTCTAGACTCCCCAGTCTCTCAATATATACATCATTGTCCCACCTCTAGACTCCCCAGTCTCTCAATATATACATCATTGTCCCACCTCTAGACTCCCCAGTCTCTCAATATATGCATCATTGTCCCACCTCTAGACTCCCCAGTCTCTCAATATATACATCATTGTCCCACCCATTCTTCTCCTCTTTTCTAAATGAATGAAGAACAAACTTGGCGATACCCTTTTTGTCCAGAGTAAGGTCTCACTCAGTGCCAGAGCTAACACAGAGCTTATCGGCTGTTTCATTGCCGTGTGCATCAGCATGCACTGGACAGTACACCCAGGTTAATGCGCTAAATTTAGAGCCATTCAAAAGCTGCTTCCTCTTCTGCCGTAGACACTATCAATCTTCTGTAGCGTGCTTTACGAGTCAGTCACCAAGACAGTGTAATCCACGTTCTGTGTAAGCATCCATGTTATCGCCGCTGTTGCTGCTTCTATCTCTATTCTCATACTTGACACTGTAATGCTACACTTTCTGTGTAACCAACCCTGTTATTGCCACCGTTGCTGCTTCTATCTCTATTCTCATACTTGACAATGTAATGCTACACTTCCTGTGTAACCAACCATGTTATTGCCACCGTTGCTGCTTCTATCTCCATTCTCATCCTGGACACTGTAATGCTACACTTCCTGTGTAACCAACCATGTTATTGCCACCGCTGCTGCTTCTATCTCCATTCTCATGCTGGACACTGTAATGCTACACTTGCCAGATTTCCTAGCCTCTCTTTTGCCATGTTTATTTCATGGATTCATGTCCACAAAAAATTAAATGATGTCCTAGAAGTAAAAGTAGGGAATGTGGCCGTTATATCTCAGAAATGAACAAAGAGATTTAAATTGAACATCTTTTAATATCTAGAGTAAACATCGTGCCCAACAAGAAGTACTTACTTATAAAACCTTTTCTAGGTATCAGATACAAGTATTGGTGGATATCATCATCATCATCATCATCATCATCGAGTGCCTTCTCTGCAACGAAGGTTGGCTACCATGGATCGCCATTCTACTCTGTTTCTTGCTTTGATGGTGCAGGCTGTCTATGTTTAATCGCTCTGCTCCTACCATTAGATTTTCTAATTTTCCTTGTTGGTATAAGGTCCTAACATTCCATGTAGCTAATTTTAATTCGTTCTTAATACAGTAGTTAGAATTTCTCTCCATGGCTTTCTTTGGAGTGTTACGTGATGAGGCTCCAATCTCTTTCACAGTGGTCTGCCATATTCATCTTTCGTGTTCTGAATATGCCTCATGTGTACCACACACTTTGCTGTTTTCGCCTTCTGAGCCGTTGATCATTTTCGATTCCTCCGCCTCATCCACTGACACAGACTTTTTATATTCGGGTTGAACATACCCGGCGGTGATTTTTTTTGTCGAACCATGTGCTTGACTATTGAACCGCGAACACACTACACAAAGAAGAATAAATCATATTCCACTTAAATATCAGTAATCACAGTTTATCCACACGTCCGAAATAAAACATACTCCAAACATGGAATAGCAACACATAATTTCATAACTCGACTGTCACGCAAATCATTTAAATATATCGGCAAGAGCCGAAATATAAAAACAACTGCACGAAGCCACCATGACACCGGAATTGGTGGATATATAAAACCAAAATCTGCTCTGCCAATAAAATATTCAACCATACCTGTCAGAACTGAGCAGTTAATGGTCTGGAATGTTTCAAATGCTCTGAGTTATTCATTCTACAATGTTGAGATTTAACACTTGTAGTTGACCTTCACCTTCATGTGTACACTAAGACAACTCTTTCCTCCACATTCAGCCCTCAGCAAGAGTTTGTGGACTTTGATGCTGAAAGAGTTGCTCAAGTACACCATCAAGTCTCCATATACCTACATGAGTGGTCTGCTCATTATCTCAGAGTTACTGCCCCTGCCATTTCCCCTACATACAAAAGCAGTAAGTATTTTGTTGTCTGTTATAGGAGTCACTCTGCAACACAAGCTTCATGTGCCACCGGTGTCAGATGCTAGACTCTACATAAAATAAACATAAAATGGCATGGAACTGCTGAACTAACAGAAATAAAAGGTAAACTGAAATGTTTTGATAAAAACCTTCATCAGGTGTAACAAACAAACTATACAAATTAAACACATAAATCTAAGCCAGATAACACTATAAAAAAAAGTAAAGTACCTCCGACACTCAAGTGGCGTATAGGGAATATGGTGTTAGTGACCATAAATTTTACAGACCCTCAGCACATGATTTTTGGGGTAATACCGACCACATTACCTACAAAGAGATGTCTACAAAGCAGTAAAAGCAGCAAGAGACTTGTACAAAGCAGTAAAAGCAACAAGAGACTTGTACAAAGCAGTAAAAGCAACAAGAGACTTGTACAAAGCAGTAAAAGCAACAAGAGACTTGTACAAAGCAGTAAAAGCAACAAGAGATGTCTACAAAGCAGTAAAAGCAACAAGAGATGTCTACAAAGCAGTAAAAGCAACAAGAGATGTCTACAAAGCAGTAAAAGCAGCAAGAGACTTGTACAAAGCAGTAAAAGCAGCAAGAGACTTGTACAAAGCAGTAAAAGCAACAAGAGACTTGTACAAAGCAGTAAAAGCAGCAAGAGACTTGTACAAAGCAGTAAAAGCAGCAAGAGACTTGTACAAAGCAGTAAAAGCAACAAGAGACTTGTACAAAGCAGTAAAAGCAACAAGAGATGTCTACAAAGCAGTAAAAGCAACAAGAGACTTGTACAAAGCAGTAAAAGCAACAAGAGATGTCTACAAAGCAGTAAAAGCAACAAGAGATGTCTACAAAGCAGTAAAAGCAACAAGAGATGTCTACAAAGCAGTAAAAGCAACAAGAGATGTCTACAAAGCAGTAAAAGCAACAAGAGATGTCTACAAAGCAGTAAAAGCAACAAGAGATGTCTACAAAGCAGTAAAAGCAACAAGAGATGTCTACAAAGCAGTAAAAGCAACAAGAGATGTCTACAAAGCAGTAAAAGCAACAAGAGATGTCTACAAAGCAGTAAAAGCAACAAGAGATGTCTACAAAGCAGTAAAAGCAACAAGAGACTTGTACAAAGCAGTAAAAGCAACAAGAGACTTGTACAAAGCAGTAAAAGCAACAAGAGATGTCTACAAAGCAGTAAAAGCAACAAGAGATGTCTACAAAGCAGTAAAAGCAACAAGAGATGTCTACAAAGCAGTAAAAGCAACAAGAGATGTCTACAAAGCAGTAAAAGCAACAAGAGATGTCTACAAAGCAGTAAAAGCAACAAGAGATGTCTACAAAGCAGTAAAAGCAACAAGAGATGTCTACAAAGCAGTAAAAGCAACAAGAGATGTCTACAAAGCAGTAAAAGCAACAAGAGATGTCTACAAAGCAGTAAAAGCAACAAGAGATGTCTACAAAGCAGTAAAAGCAACAAGAGATGTCTACAAAGCAGTAAAAGCAACAAGAGATGTCTACAAAGCAGTAAAAGCAACAAGAGATGTCTACAAAGCAGTAAAAGCAACAAGAGATGTCTACAAAGCAGTAAAAGCAACAAGAGATGTCTACAAAGCAGTAAAAGCAACAAGAGACTTGTACAAAGCAGTAAAAGCAACAAGAGACTTGTACAAAGCAGTAAAAGCAACAAGAGACTTGTACAAAGCAGTAAAAGCAACAAGAGACTTGTACAAAGCAGTAAAAGCAACAAGAGATGTCTACAAAGCAGTAAAAGCAACAAGAGATGTCTACAAAGCAGTAAAAGCAACAAGAGATGTCTACAAAGCAGTAAAAGCAACAAGAGATGTCTACAAAGCAGTAAAAGCAGCAAGAGACTTGTACAAAGCAGTAAAAGCAGCAAGAGACTTGTACAAAGCAGTAAAAGCAACAAGAGACTTGTACAAAGCAGTTAAAGCAGCAAGAGACTTGTACAAAGCAGTAAAAGCAGCAAGAGACTTGTACAAAGCAGTAAAAGCAACAAGAGACTTGTACAAAGCAGTAAAAGCAACAAGAGATGTCTACAAAGCAGTAAAAGCAACAAGAGACTTGTACAAAGCAGTAAAAGCAACAAGAGATGTCTACAAAGCAGTAAAAGCAACAAGAGATGTCTACAAAGCAGTAAAAGCAACAAGAGATGTCTACAAAGCAGTAAAAGCAACAAGAGATGTCTACAAAGCAGTAAAAGCAACAAGAGATGTCTACAAAGCAGTAAAAGCAACAAGAGATGTCTACAAAGCAGTAAAAGCAACAAGAGATGTCTACAAAGCAGTAAAAGCAACAAGAGATGTCTACAAAGCAGTAAAAGCAACAAGAGATGTCTACAAAGCAGTAAAAGCAACAAGAGACTTGTACAAAGCAGTAAAAGCAACAAGAGACTTGTACAAAGCAGTAAAAGCAACAAGAGATGTCTACAAAGCAGTAAAAGCAACAAGAGATGTCTACAAAGCAGTAAAAGCAACAAGAGATGTCTACAAAGCAGTAAAAGCAACAAGAGATGTCTACAAAGCAGTAAAAGCAACAAGAGATGTCTACAAAGCAGTAAAAGCAACAAGAGATGTCTACAAAGCAGTAAAAGCAACAAGAGATGTCTACAAAGCAGTAAAAGCAACAAG
Source organism: Megaustenia siamemsis (assembly GCA_032433765.1). Classification (NCBI taxonomy): domain Eukaryota; kingdom Metazoa; phylum Mollusca; class Gastropoda; order Stylommatophora; family Ariophantidae; genus Megaustenia; species Megaustenia siamemsis. The sequence goes on along the minus strand of JAVIAB010000025.1, from coordinate 37,363,306 downwards.
AGATGTCTACAAAGCAGTAAAAGCAACAAGAGATGTCTACAAAGCAGTAAAAGCAACAAGAGATGTCTACAAAGCAGTAAAAGCAACAAGAGATGTCTACAAAGCAGTAAAAGCAACAAGAGATGTCTACAAAGCAGTAAAAGCAACAAGAGATGTCTACAAAGCAGTAAAAGCAACAAGAGATGTCTACAAAGCAGTAAAAGCAACAAGAGATGTCTACAAAGCAGTAAAAGCAACAAGAGACTTGTACAAAGCAGTAAAAGCAACAAGAGACTTGTACAAAGCAGTAAAAGCAACAAGAGACTTGTACAAAGCAGTAAAAGCAACAAGAGACTTGTACAAAGCAGTAAAAGCAACAAGAGATGTCTACAAAGCAGTAAAAGCAACAAGAGATGTCTACAAAGCAGTAAAAGCAACAAGAGACTTGTACAAAGCAGTAAAATCAACAAGAGATGTCTACAAAGCAGTAAAAGCGGCAAGAGACTTGTACAAAGCAGTAAAAGCAACAAGAGATGTCTACAAAGCAGTAAAAGCAACAAGAGATGTCTACAAAGCAGTAAAAGCAACAAGAGCGAAAAAAAAAACCACTATCCTACAGAGCTGATAAATGACAAAGGCGGACAGTCAATATCAAACAACCAACATGTGCAACAGAAATGGAAAGAATATTTAAAAGACCTTTTAAACATGACACCAACGACCAATAACACAACAAAATTGTGCTAAATGCATGACAGAAAATAGTCTGAGAGGTAAGATCAGAAGTGAAGGATTAAGAAAGAAGCTCTGAATTATGCCCACAGTTGAATTGAATAAAGAAACAACAGATAAAATAATTTCACTTTGTGATGAGGCAGAAAGATCAAAACAACACAACGTGCCTTCACCAGAAACTACGAGAACACCATACCCAAGGTTAAACCATGAAAAGATGGATTGATGGAATGTTAGAAACACTAGGTAACATAACAGTAGGAGAGGTCAACAGAAGAACAAAAGATGGATTGATGGAATATTAAAAACACAAGGTAACATAACAGTAGGAGAGGTCAACAGAAGAGTAAAAGATGGATTGATGGAATATTAGAAACACAAGGTAACATAACAGCAGGAGAGGTCAACAGAAGAGCGAAGGACTGCAAATCATATCTCCACTCGACACTCGATGCTGAAAAATAAATGAGAAAGGAGAGAAGAGTAATATCTGTCCTCAAATCTGGAGCAGTTACATCCCTCGGACACAGAACTGTGGATTGGTCTGTGGCCCATAGTGGCTTCTTGTGGGGCTAAAATTAATTCCCTTAACTCCAAATGAGGCTGACTTTCACAGAGTGCCCTATGTCTGGCTTGATTGCATTAAATCTTTGAAATCATGCATCTCTTGATTTGTAGACACATTCTGCATTTCTGTTGTTCATTTTCTCTCCCTTATCTCTTCCTATCTGCTATTTTTATTCTCATTTTTGTCTGTCACCCTCATTGTCTACATCTTTCTCTCTCTCTCCGTATCTCTCTCTTTGTATCCCTCTCTCTTTCTCACACTTTCTGTCTCTCTCTCTCTGTCTCTTTTTTTCTCTCTTTCTTTTTTCGGTGTCTCGATCTTTCTTTGTTTCTCCCTCAGTCTGTCTTTTTTTTAAAATCTCTCCTCTCTGTCTTTCTCTCAGTCTGTCTTTTTTTTTTAATCACTCTCTGTTTTTCTATCTCTGTCTCTCGCTCACTCTTTCTCTCTCTCTCTCTCTGTTCCTAACTCTCTCTCTGTCTCTATCTTTATTTCTCTCAACCAAATAAATAATACCAGAGTTGACAGAATCAAAGTTGCATTTCCGTTTGCCACCAGCCATTGACGGATGAAGAAATGGATGCAGCAATCATGTCCAGGAAACTGTGGAGTGTCCACCTCCAGTCCGCCACACCGGAGCTCTTTGCTGTCCTGGACACCCTCTCAGGGACAGGCTGTCAGCCACTACAACATCTCATGAGGAGAGTCTGTTGGCAGATTGCTGACCTGGCTGCTCCATCTTCTCTTAGAATTACCAAGTATGTCCAAATGTCATGTACTACTGAAAATGTTATATACCGAAAGTTTCATGTACTACTGAAAATGGCATTTACTGCTGAAAATGATATGTACTGCTGAAAATGTTATATACCAAATGTTTCATGCACTACTGAAAATGTTATATACCAAATGTGTCATGTACTACTGAAAATGTTATATACCGAATGTGTCATGTACTACTAAAAATGTTATATACCAAATGTGTCATGTACTACTGAAAATGTTATATACCAAATGTGTCATGTACTACTGAAAATGTTATATACCAAATGTGTCATGTACTACTGAAAATGTTATATACCAAATGTGTCATTTACTACTAAAAATGTTAGATACCGAATGTGTCATGTACTACTGAAAATGTTATATACATACACTACTCAAAATGTTATATACCAAATGTGTCATACACTACTGAAAATGTTATATACCAAATGTGTCATACACTACTGAAAATGTTATATACCAAATGTGTCATACACATCTGAAAATGTTATATACCAAATGTGTCATACACTACTGAAAATGTTATATACCGAATGTGTCATACACTACTGAAAATGTTATATACCGAATGTGTCATACACTACTGAAAATGTTATATACCGAATGTGTCATACACTACTGAAAATGTTGTATACCGAATGTGTCATACACTACTGAAAATGTTATATACCGAATGTGTCATACACTACTGAAAATGTTATATACCGAATGTGTCATACACTACTGAAAATGTTATATACCGAATGTGTCATACATTACTGAAAATGTTATATACCCAATGTGTCATACACTACTGAAAATGTTATATACCGAATGTGTCATACACTACTGAAAATGTTATATACCGAATGTGTCATACACTACTGAAAATGTTATATACCTAATGTGTCATACACTACTGAAAATGTTATATACCGAATGTGTCATACACTACTGACAATGTTATATACCGAATGTGTCAAACACTACTGAAAATGTTATATACCGAATGTGTTATACACTACTGAAAATGTTATATACCGAATGTGTCATACACTACTGAAAATGTTATATACCGAATGTGTCATACACTACTGAAAATGTTATATACCGAATGTGTCATACACTACTGAAAATGTTATATACCGAATGTGTCATACACTACTGAAAATGTTATATACTAAATGTGTCATGTACTACTGAAAATGTTATATACCGAATGTGTCATGCACTACTGAAAATGTTATATACCGAATGTGTCATACACTACTGAAAATGTTATATACTGAATGTGTCATGCACTACTGAAAATGTTATATACCGAATGTGTCATACACTACTGAAAATGTTATATACTGAATGTGTCATGCACTACTGAAAATGTTATATACTGAATGTGTCATGCACTACTGAAAATGTTATATACTGAATGTGTCATGCACTACTGAAAATGTTATATACCAAATGTGTCATACACTACTGAAAATGTTATATACCGAATGTGTCATGCACTACTGAAAATGTTATATACCAAATGTGTCATACATTACTGAAAATGTTATATACCGAATGTGTCAAACACTACTGAAAATGTTTTATACTGAATGTGTCATGCACTACTGAAAATGTTATATACCGAATGTGTCATACACTACTGAAAATGTTATATACTAAATGTGTCAAGTACTACTGAAAATGTTATATACCGAATGTGTCATGCACTACTGAAATTGGCATGTACTGCTGAAAATGTCATTTACTGCTAAAAATGCCATGTACTGAAAATGTCATGCACTACTGAAAATGTTACATACTACTGAAAATATAATGTACTGCTGAAAATGTCATGCACTGAAAAAGTAATGTTCTATTGAAAATATGTACTACTGAAATGTCATCTACTATAAATATCACATGCTACTGAAAATGTCATGTACTATTGAAAATGTCACGTACTGAAAGTGGCTAACATAATGTTTAAATTTTGGATTCACAACTAAAAAGAAAATGCACACAAACATATAAAACTGTTAGAGCTAAGATTCAAAATGTTTGTGGCTAAAATTGTTGCATTGCAGTTCCCTCTAGCTGTAGTACATTAGACTAGAAAACAGAACAGAAAATTGAAGCCTTTGAACTGTGGATTTATAGAAGAATAGGTAGAATATCAAAAAGACTAAAACTATGATCATAAACAAAAAAAATTCTCAAGAACTACAATTAACTAACACAGTTAATGGAATACATCTGGAGACAGTCCAGAGCTAGAACTACCTGGGATATACTATAACCAATGATGGAAAATGCAAAATTGAAATAAACAAAAGAATAGGTATGGCAAAAAGTAATTTTAATGCCATGAAAAATATACTAACAACAAAACAAATATCAGCAGGGCTAAAACTAAAAATGGCAAAATGTTACATCTTTCCTATATTCCTGTATGGTGCAGAAACATGGACATTAGACAAGAAAACAGAACAGAAAATTGAAGCCTTTGAAATGTAGATTTATAGAAGAATAGGTAGAATTGGATGGAAAGAAAAGATAACAAACGATGAAGTTTTAAAACAACTGAAAATAAAAAGAGAACTACTAAACACAATTAAGACAAGACAAATGAAATTTTGGGGCATGTTAAAAGACACAATAGCCTACTAAAAGTAATATTGAAAGGGAAAATACAAGGTAAAAGAGGCAGAGGCAGACCAAGACTAACATGGACGAGTAACATCAAAAGATGGACAAGCCAATCTATGACAGCCTGCACCATCAAAGCAAGAAACAGAGTAGAATGGCGATCCATGGTAGCCAACCTTCGTTGCGGAGAAGGCATTCGATGATGATGATGATGAGGTAGAATTGGATGGAAAGACAAAGAAAATCAACAATGAAGTCTTAAAACAACTTAAAATGAAAAGAAAACTACTAAACACAATTCAAACAAGACAAATGAGATTTTGGGCCATGTTAAAAGACACAACAGCTACTAAAAGTAACCTTGAAGGGAAAATACAAGGTAAAAGAGGCAGACTAAGACTAACATGAATGAGTAACATCAAATGATGGACAAGTCAACCTATGACAACTTGCACCATCAAAGCAAGAGACAGAGAGGAATGGTGCTTCATGGTGGCCAACCTTCGATGCGGAGACAGCACTCGATGATGATGATATATTAGAAGATGAAAAAGCAGACATACGAGCTTACCAAGGTGGTAGCTACAAGGAACAAGCATCATCTACCAACTGAAGGTCAGATTGATAAAAAGAACAGGAAGTATAATATCCTATATCTAACTGTCCCAGCAGTAGACACACACAGAATAAAGATGTTCTTAGTATGATCTTAATCACAGTTTTGATCACTAATCTTGATGCTAGCGGTCAGCTATGAGTTGCTGAATGCTGTCAGTTCAAGCTCTGGTGAACACCTTGGTCATGACATTTTGTTGCCTTGATCCCAGTAGAATTTTAACGGGCTCTAGAATCAATGGAGTGATATATACACATATATGCTATGGGACTACCTGTGATTTGATGACTGCGTGACTACCTGTGATTTGTTGACTGTGTGACTACCTGTGATTCGATGACTGCGTGGCTACCTGTGATTTGTTGACTGTGTGACTACCTGTGATTTGTTTACTGTGTGACTACCTGTGATTTGATGACTGTGTGACTACCTGTGATTTGTTGAATGCGTGACTACCTGTGATTTGATGACTGTGTGACTACCTGTGATTTGTTGACTGTGTGACTACCTGTGATTTGATGACTGCGTGGCTACCTGTGATTTGTTGACTGTGTGACTACCTGTGATTTGTTGACTGTGTGACTACCTGTGATTTAATGACTGCGTGACTACCTGTGATTTGTTGACTGTGTAACTACCTGTGATTTGATGACTGCGTGACTACCTGTGATTTGATGACTGCGTGACTACCTGTGATTTGTTGACTGCGTGACTACCTGTGATTTGATGACTGCGTGACTACCTGTGATTTGTTGACTGTGTGACTACCTGTGATTTGATGACTGCGTGACTACCTGTGATTTGATGACTGTGTGACTACCTGTGATTTGTTGACTGCGTGACTACCTGCCATTTGTTGACTAATTGACTACCTGTCATTTGTTTTCTGTGTGACTACCTGTCATTTGTTTTCTGTGTGACTACCTGTCATTTGTTTTCTGTGTGACTACCTGTCATTTGTTGGCTGTGTGACTACCTGTCATTTGTTGGCTGTGTGGCTACCTGCCATTTGTTGGCTGTGTGACTACCTGTCATTTGTTGGCTGTGTGACTACCTGTGATTTGTTGACTGTATGACTACCTGTCATTTGTTGACTGTGTGACTACCTGTAATTTGTTTTCTGTGTGACTACCTGTGATTTGTTGACTGTGACTACCTGTCATTTGTTGACTGATTGACTACCTGTCATTTGTTGACTGTGTGACTACCTGCCATTTTTGACTGTGTGACTACCTGCCATTTGTTGACTGTGTGACTACCTGTCATTTGCTGACAGTGCTACTACCTGCCATTTGCTGACAGTACGACTACCTGCCATTTGCTGACAGTACGACTACCTGCCATTTGCTGACAGTGCGACTACCTGTCATTTGTTGACAGTGTTAAGTTCAAGGTTATATTTGACAGGATACTATTGGACATTCTGATGCTGAACCTGAAACCAAAGAAACCAACACAGTCTGTGGAAGGAGAGAAGAAAGAAGGAGAGGAAGAAATGACAGCTGTTAGAACTGTCTCCATCCACACTGCCAAGACTCTCAACCTGTTGGCTTACCTGTTATCTCACCCTGGCATTAAGGGGGCAGTCCTACAACTCATTGGTACCAGGTGAGTGCATGTCCTACATGGTCAGTCTATCATTAAGGGAGCAGTCCTACAGCTCATTGGTACCAGGTGAGTGCATGTCCTACATGGTCAGTCTATCATTAAGGGAGCAGTCCTACAGCTCATTGGTACCAGGTGAGTGCATGTCCTACATGGTCAGTCTAGCATTAAGGGGGCAGTCCTACAGCTCATTGGTACCAGGTGAGTGCATGTCCTACATGGTCAGTCTAGCATTAAGGGAGCAGTCCTACAGCTCATTGGTGCCAGGTGAGTGCATGTCCTACATGGTCAGTCTAGCATTAAGGGGGCAGTCCTACTGCTCATTGGTACCAGGTGAGTGCATGTCCTACATGGTCAGTCTAGCATTAAGGGAGCAGTCCTACAGCTCATTGGTACCAGGTGAGTGCATGTCCTACATGGTCAGTCTAGCATTAAGGGGGCAGTCCTACTGCTCATTGGTACCAGGTGAGTGCATGTCCTACATGGTCAGTCTAGCATTAAGGGAGCAGTCCTACAGCTCATTGGTACCAGGTGAGTGCATGTCCTACATGGTCAGTCTAGCATTAAGGGGGCAGTCCTACTGCTCATTGGTACCAGGTGAGTGCATGTCCTACATGGTCAGTCTAGCATTAAGGGAGCAGTCCTACAGCTCATTGGTACCAGGTGAGTGCATGTCCTACATGGTCAGTCTATCATTAAGGGGGCAGTCCTACAGCTCATTGGTACCAGGTGAGTGCATGTCCTACATGGTAAGTCTATCATTAAGGGAGCAGTCCTACTGCTCATTGGTACCAGGTGAGTGCATGTCCTACATGGTCAGTCCATCATTAAGGGGGCAGTCCTACAGCTCATTGGTACCAGGTGAGTGCATGTCCTACATGGTCATCCTGACATTAAAGGTGCGGTCCTTCAGCTCATTGGTACCAGGTGAGTATGTCCTACATGGTCATCCTGACATTAAGGGGGTGGTCCTTCAGCTCATTGGTACCAGGTGAGTATGTCCTACATGGTCATTCTGACATTAATGGGGCGGTCCTACAGCTCATTGGTACCAGGTGAGTATGTCCTACATGGTCATCCTGACATTAAGGGGGCGGTCCTACAGCTCATTGGTACCAGGTGAGTGCATTCCGAAGGAGTGATTTTGACTCATGGTTGTCAAAATCTTGTGCATCTTGGAGGGCATTAATGATGTCTGTCTGATCCATTGATCGATCATCTTCGACGAAATCACAGTTAGCCAGCCTGTCCACTCTTTCATTTCCCCAGACACCCGCATGTTCAGGGACATAGACAAAGGTGACCCTGCTAATCATTGATTTCTGCATTAATGCAACCCACTGCTTGTGTATCTAATATTCTCAAAAGGGGTCTGAAAGATTGATTGATTGATTGTCTATTCTTCCACATTATGATGATGATCTGAAATAATAATTTGATATAAAAGGGGCTGGGTAGTCAGTCTAGAGGTAAGACCTCTACCTCCTGACAGGAACGTCCCAGGTTCAAAACCCACCACTTGCAGTAGGACTTTTTAAAAAATTGCATCAGTGGTTTCTTCAGAGTAATATCCTACCCTGGCCCTAGTGAGATTCAATGTCTAGCTCTCTTGGATAACAGCTAATAACACGAGGTCCCATATGCACTCGTGGATGGTACAGAACTCTTGACAGTTTTTTTTTTTAAAAAAGTATACCATAAATTGCCCGTGTGTTACCGGGGCCTCATTATGAGGGAGGTAAAGAATAGTGAATAATAATTATTTTTCTCCGGCTTGGTATTTAACCGTTGATCAGAGGTTTAACAAGCCGCTATCGTAAAAACGATGTTGTTAATGAAACGTTGACCTGATAATCAACTACTAATATCTTCAGTAATAAAGAAAAGACGATGGTCATACGTTGGACATGTGATGAGAAGAGATAATAATCGAATAGCAAAGCAAGCCCTCATATGGGAAACAACAGGTAAAAGAAAAAGAGGAAGACCCAGGGAGACACTGAGAAGAACATTGATGAGAGAGGCAAGAGCAGCAGGAATCGGCTCCCTCAATGAGATAGAACTGCTTGCACAGAACAGAGACAGATGGCGAGATTTGATAAAATATCTTTAAAAGAAAACTGCTAGAACAAAAAAATTCATATAGGAGAAGGTGTATCTTGGTCTACGCCCTATGGGCCGGTTACGGTTCGAAAGGTCAATAGATAGATAGATAGAAAGAATAGTGACACTGTGACCTTTCAGGCATGTCATAAGAGGTGACTAAGGAGGTTGATCGATGGCTTGACAAGCTGTCATTGTAAAAAGTATTGTTATGGAAACAGCGCCATAGATTTTAGAGCAGTGATCTCTGCAATATGTGCCATTTTGGCATGCAAGGTTTCTGTTTTTGAGATTGTGGTTCTGCCCTATGTGCCGTTTTCGGCTCGAAAGGACAATAGATAGATACCATAAATGGCCGCTGCCTGGGTAAAATTGTCAGAAAGATTTACTGACATTAATGGGTCGCAGGTCGTGCTATGGTGCACGTGCACACGTGTCAGAGTTTTCTACTCTTGAGTTTTCTACTCTTTAGTTTTCTCGATACCTCAAAGGCAAAATTGGCGCACCTAAAAATTTGTCTGGAGAGCGACGATGATGATTATAACATGAACAAAAAATCTTTATTTTATGTGTTACTTTGTTTTATCTCCAGTATCAACAACGATACCAAGTACAATGACTTCCTACCCATAATGCTTCAGTTGCTAAACCAGACTGCAGAAACGGCTGCAGAGATTCAGGCACAAGAAGGAATTGTGGTAAGTTGTTGTATGTCTGGTGGCCTTTTTCCTACAAAAAGTGTTGTGTTGATGGATTCAGTTGTGTTGTGTTGATGGATTAAGTTGTGTTGTGTTGATGGATTCAGTTGTGTTGTGTTGATGGATTCAGTTGTGTTGTGTTGATGGATTCAGTTGTGTTGTGTTGATGGAATAAGTAGTGTTTTGTTGATGGAATAAGTAGTGTTGTGTTGATGGATTCAGTTGTGTTGTGTTGATGGAATAAGTAGTGTTTTGTTGATGAATTCAGTTGTGTTGTGTTGATGGAATAAGTAGTGTTTTGTTGATGGAATAAGTAGTGTTGTGTTGATGGATTCAGTTGTGTTGTTTTGATGGAATAAGTAGTGTTTTGTTGATGGATTCAGTTGTGTTGTGTTGATGGAATAAGTAGTGTTTTGTTGATGGATTCAGTTGTGTTGTGTTGATGGAATAAGTAGTGTTTTGTTGATGAAATAAGTATTGTTTTGTTGATTGAATAAGTATTGTTTTGTTGATGAAATAAGTAGTGTTTTGTTGATGAAATAAGTATTGTTTTGTTGATTGAATAAGTATTGTTTTGTTGATGAAATAAGTAGTGTTTTGTTGATGAAATAAGTATTGTTTTGTTGATTGAATAAGTATTGTTTTGTTGATGAAATAAGTAGTGTTTTGTTGATGAAATAAGTAGTGTTTTGTTGATGGAATAAGTATTGTTTTGTTGATGAAATAAGTATTGTTTTGTTGATGAAATAAGTAGTGTTTTGTTGATGGAATAAGTATTGTTTTGTTGATGAAATAAGTAGTGTTTTGTTGATGGATTCAGTTGTGTTGTGTTGATGGAATAAGTAGTGTTTTGTTGATGAAATAAGTAGTGTTTTGTTGATGAAATAAGTAGTGTTTTGTTGATGAAATAAGTATTGTTTTGTTGATGAAATAAGTAGTGTTTATTAGAAGGTTTAGTTTGTGATTAATTAGTATTTTGTTGGAGAAATGATATTACTTGCATTAGTACTATATATAGTATGACATGAACATTTTGGGTAAAATATTTTTGGTGAGCTATAACGATTGGATGCTTTCAGTCAATGATCCAGAGCTTATGTGACCTGGAGGTATCCATGGTAAACACAGATCTCCCAGTTACTTTGGCCGAACATGTAAGTCTCCTTGTTTGACCAACTACTTACAACTCTAACATTTCAGTTTGCCCATCTGATCTAACTATCATCATCATCATCATCAAGTACCAGGCCTGCTGGCGTCATGTCTCTCCACAACTTTTGATCTCGACAGTTATTTATCATTTCTGTTGTTGACCTTCTGCCAAGGCACTCTCTTAAGCTGTCTGGTATCTTTTCTCTTTGCCTACCTCTATTTCTTCGTCCCTCAATTTTCCCAGTTGTTACAATATATTCCAGTTGTTCTCTTCTCGTTACATGGCCATAAAATTATGATTGTTTCTTCCTAATATTGGAAATTAGCTCTCTTTTTGCTTTGGCCTCTTTCAGAACGTTTTCATTACTCTTCTTAGCTGTCCATGGTATTCTCAACATTCTTCTGTAAAAGCACATATCTACAGACTCCAGTGATTTTCTTGTCTGTTGTCCTATTGTCCATGATTCACAACCATATGTTAAGACTGTCATGATCTAACTATATTAATATAAAATAAATAAAATATTACATTCAATGTGGGGCCATGAGTAGAGCTGCAGAGAACATTTTAAATAATTATAAAATTGTATCGAGCAGCTAAACTAGTGGAGAGACGAGACAAGCAACAACATTTCAGCAAAACCTTTCATCAGATACAAAAACAAAAAAAAAAATCTAGAGAACATGTAAAATTAATATGATATTATAGCTAATTAGCTGCAGTCCTGCTGTATTACTGACCATCTTTACATTCATTACAATCGATTTAAGGGCACTCCAAGTATTTTATATCAACTGATCTGTTGTACTTCAGATGAATTATTTCACCTTAAACCCAATCTGATTACATTCATCCAAGCCATCTTATTGTTGACTGAACCATTTTTCACTTCATGAGCTTTACCTTCAGTCTAGCCGTTTAAAACTTTTAAAAAATCATTTTATTTTCAAGCCAATAACTTTACTTTCACGCCGGCCATATTTTGTCTTTAACTATATAAGTGTATCTTCAGTCAATTCATTTTATCTTCAAGCCAATAACTTTACTTTCATGCCAGCCATATTTTGTCTTTAACTATATAAGTGTATCTTCAGTCAATTCATTTTATCTTCAAGCCAATAACTTTACTTTCACGCCGGCCATATTTTGTCTTTAACCATATAACTGTATTTTCAGTAAAATCATTTTATCTTCAAGCCAATAACTTTACTTTCATGCCAGCCATATTTTGTCTTTAACCATATAACTGTATTTTCAGTAAAATCATTTTATCTTCAAACCAATAACTTTACTTTCATGCCAGACATATTTTGTCTTTAACCATATAACTGTATTTTCAGTAAAATCATTTTATCTTCAAACCAATAACTTTACTTTCATGCCAGCCATATTTTGTCTTTAACCATATAACTGTATATTCAGTAAAATCATTTTATCTTCAAACCAATAACTTTACTTTCATGCCAGACATATTTTGTCTTTAACTATATAATTGTATCCCGTGTGTTACCGGGGCCTCATTATGTGGGAAGTAAAGAATAGTGACACTGTGACCTTCCAGGCATGTCGTAAGAGGCGACTAAGGAGGTTGATCGATGGCTTGACAAGCTGTCATTGTAAAAATCATTGTTATGGAAACAGAACCATAGATTTTAGAAGCAGTGATCTCTGCAATATGTGCCACTTCGGCACGCAGGGGTTTCTGTTTTTGAGATTGTAGTTCTGCCCTATGTGCCGTCTTCGGCTCGAAAGGACAATAGATAGATAGATAGATATAATTGTATCTTCAGTCAATTCATTTTACCATCAGTTCAACATTCTATCTTCAACCTAATATTTTTATCTTCAGTCAAATCATTTTACCTCGAGTTCATTAATTTTACCTCTAACCCAATAATTTTATCTTCAGTTCATTCATTTTCTATCTATTGACCTATTGAGCCGAAACTAGCCCATAGGGCGTAGTCAAAGATACTCCTTCTCTTATCTGAATTTTTGTTCTAGCAGTTTTCAATTCTTTTAAAGATATTTTATCAAATCCCGCCATTTGTCTCTGTTCTGTGCAAGCAGCTCTATCTCATTGAGGGAGCCGAATCCTGCTGCTCTTGCCTCTCTCATCAATGTTCTTCTCTGGGTCTTCCTCTTTTTCTCTTACCTGTTGTTTCCCACATGAGGGCTTGCTTTGCTATTCGGTTATTATCTCTTCTCATTACATGTCCAACATATGACCATCATCTTTTCTTTAATACTGAATATATTAGTGGTTGATTGGCGATTTCTCTAATTTCCTTGTTTGTTTTTAATCCGTTCCACGCTATACCAAGTATTTTCCTTAGACATTTATTTTCGAATGCGTTCAACTTTATTTCTATATCTCTTGTTGTTTTCCAGCTTTCACACGCATACGTAATGGTTGATAGTACATTTGATTTGAATATTCTAAGTTTTGTGTTTGTGCTGATGAGTTTTGATTTCCACAACCTTTCAAGGCTTCTGAAAGACATTGCTGCTTTAGCTATTCTTATTCTAATTTCTTTGCTTGTATCCCCTTCTCGATCAATGTGGCTTCTAAGATAGATAAAGTGATCGATCTCTTCCATTTCATTCATTTTACCTACAGTTAATTAATGTTACCTTCAGTAAAATATTTTTACCTGCGGCCCGATCATTTTATCTTCAACTGTATAAGTTTACCTTTATCCCAATTATTTTACCTTTATCCGCTGTCCCACCATTTATGGGAGAGCTGTGGTGGGGTGAAAGAAGAATAGTAGATGTGGATTAGAGGGGTGTGGTATAGAGTGAGGAGTGTAGAATAGGGTGGGGAGAGTTGGTATAGAGTGGGGAGTGTAGTATATGGTGGGAAGAGTTGGTATAGAGTGGGGAGTGTAGTATAGGGTTGGGAGAGTTGGTATAGAGTGGGGAGTACAGGGACTGGTTGGTCTGATTTGGGGAGTGTGGTATAGGGTGGGTAGTGTGGTGTAGGGAGGGGAGTGTGGTATAGGGTGGGTAGTATGGTGTAGGGAGGGGAGTGTGGTATAGGGTGGGTAGTGTGGTAGATTGGAGGGGAGTATGGTGTAGGGTGGGGAGTGGTGTAGATTGGAGGGGAGTATGGTGTAGGGTGGGGAGTGGTGTAGATTGGGAGGGGAGTATGGTATATGGTGGGGGGAGTGTGGTGTAGGGTGGGGAGTGGTGTAGATTGAAAGGGGAGTATGGTATAAAGTTATGATAGAGTGACAGGAATGGGGGAGTGTGGTATGGGATAATGGGAATGTGGTATGAAAGTGGGAGAACGCTTAATGTGGAGGAGTGTGATATGTGTTGGAGAGCTGCTGTACGGGTCAGTATTGTGAAGGAAAGTGATACGTGGAGTAGTGAATGTAGAATTACCTGTTAAGGGAAACAGAGATCAATGTTTAGCTCCGACTAACTCTGATGTTCTCCCATCCCCGACAGCTGGCCAACTCCCTCCCAGAGAGTGTGTTGATGGCCGACGTTGTGGCAGCCCTCCTGGAACATGTCGGCAACAGCACGCAGTCTTACGCCTCCATCCAGCCATGTCTGAGGACACTCATCATGCTCACGGATCATGATTATGGCTTCTTCCATATCAAAATGTCAGTCACCATTATTGATATTCTCTCACATCAAAATGTCAGTCACCATTATTGATATTCTCTCACATCAAAATGTCAGTCACCATTATTGATATTCTCTCATATCAAAATGTCAGTCACCATTATTGATATTCTCTCATATCAAAATGTCAGTCACCATTATTGATATTCTCTCACATCAAAATGTCAGTCACCATTATTGATATTCTCTCATATCAAAATGTCAGTCACCATTATTGATATTCTCTCACATCAAAATGTCAGTCACCATTATTGATATTCTCTCACATCAAAATGTCAGTCACCATTATTGATATTCTCTCATATCAAAATGTCAGTCACCATTATTGATATTCTCTCATATCAAAATGTCAGTCACCATTATTGATATTCTCTCATATCAAAATGTCAGTCACCATTATTGATATTCTCTCTCATCAAAATTTCAGTCCCCATTATTGATATTCTCTCATATCAAAATGTCAGTCACCATTATTGATATTCTCTCATATCAAAATGTCAGTCACCATTATTGATATTCTCTCACATCAAAATGTCAGTCACCATTATTGATATTCTCTCACATCAAAATGTCAGTCACCATTATTGATATTCTCTCATATCAAAATGTCAGTCACCATTATTGATATTCTCTCATATCAAAATGTCAGTCACCATTATTGATATTCTCTCACATCAAAATGTCAGTCACCATTATTGATATTCTCTCATATCAAAATGTCAGTCACCATTATTGATATTCTCTCACATCAAAATGTCAGTCACCATTATTGATATTCTCTCACATTTTCCCCACCACCTCACATTTCTCCCACCACCACCTCACATTTCTCCCACCACCACCACCTCATATTGCTCCCACCACCACCTCACATTTCTCCCACCACCTCACATTTATCCCACCACTACCTCACATTTATCCCACCACCACCTCATATTGCTCCCACCACCTCACATTTCTCCCACCACCTCACATTTCCCCCACCACCTCACATTTCCCCCACCAACACCTCACATTTCTCCCACCAACACCTCACATTTCTCCCACCACCACCACACATTTCTCCCACCACCACCTCACATTTCTCATACCACCACCACACATTTCTCCCACCACCACTACACATTTCCCACACCAACACCACACATTTCTCCCACCACACATTTCTCGCATCAAGACCTCACATTTCTCCCATCAACACCTCACATTACTCCCATCAACACCTCATATTTGTCCCACCACCACCTCACATTTCTCCCACCTCACATTGCTCCCATCAACACCTCACATTTCTCCAACCACCACCTCACATTTTGATCCCACCACCACCTCACTGCTCCCACCACCACCTCACATTTCTCCCACCGCCACCTCACATTGCTCCCACCACCACCTCACATTTCTCCCACCTCACATTGCTCCCACCACCACCTCACATTTCTCCCACCACCACCTCACATTGCTCCCACCACCACCTCGCATTTCTCCCACCACCACCTCACATTTCTCCAACCACCACCTCACATTGCTCCCACCACCACCTCACATTTCTCCCACCACCACATCACATTTCTCCCACCACCACCTCACATTTCTCCCACCACCACCTCACATTGCTCCCACCACCACCTCACATTGCTCCCACCACCACCTCACATTTCTCCCACCACCACCTCACATTTCTCCAACCACCACCTCACATTTCTCCCACCACCACATCACATTTCTCCCATCACCACCTCACATTTCTCTCACCACTACCTCACATTTGAACAGTGGTCTACAAATTCTTCATCACAAACTTGCCCCCCCAAATCAACTTCCCACATTTCCATCTCCCAGTGGCCTGGAACGTAATGTGACAACAATTCACGCCCTGCTCAACCGCCTCAACACAACTTTCAGCAAAGACAGCCCTGACTGCCTGTCTACACTCTCGGACGTTCTGGAATTGCTGCGTCTGATGACCACTTTTGATGTTGGAGAGGACATGGCCTTGACTCGCACAAAGGTTATCAGCCGAGATGACCTGCGACAGTTTCTGCTGTGGGAGCCTGACGTCAGACATCCACTGGAAGAACTGGAGGTTGGTAGCTTATTTTGGTGTCTTTTCTGTTCTATGTTCTAGATATATTTCATTTTGGTGTCTTTTCTGTTCTATGTTCTAGATATATTTCATTTTGGTGTCTTTTCTGTTCTATGTTCTTGATATATTTCATTTTGGTGTCTTTTCTGTTCTATGTTCTTGAAATATTTCATTTTGGTGTCTTTTCTGTTCTATGTTCTTGATATTTTTCATTTTGGTGTCTTTTCTGTTCTATGTTCTTGATATATTTCATTTGGTGCTTTGTCTGTTTTGTTCTTGAAATATTTAAAATGGTGTCTTTTCTGTCTTATGTTCTTGTGATATTTCATTTTGCCATATAGTAAATGTGATAGTTATGTTTCCGGTTGTTTCCAAAGTGAAGGAATTATTTTTCTCCGGCTCGGTATAGAACCGTTGATCAGAGGTTTAACAAGCCGCTATCGTAAAAATGATGTTGTTAATGAAACGTAGACTTGATACCGAAAGGAAGACCCAGAGAAACACTGAGAAGAGCATTGATGAGAGAGGCAAGAGCAGCAGGATTCGGCTCCCTCAATGAGATAGAGCTGCTTGCACAGAACAGAGACAAATGGCGAGATTTGATAAAATATCTTTAAAAGAATTGAAAACTGCTAGAACAGAAATTCAGATAAGAGGAGTATCTTGGTCTACGCCCTATGGGCTGGCTATGGCTCGAAAGGTCAATAGG
This sequence comes from Megaustenia siamemsis, assembly GCA_032433765.1. NCBI lineage: Eukaryota > Metazoa > Mollusca > Gastropoda > Stylommatophora > Ariophantidae > Megaustenia > Megaustenia siamemsis. Next base: position 37,346,013 of record JAVIAB010000025.1, on the reverse strand, counting down.
TAGATGGATAGAAATGTGACAGTGTTAAGACATGTCAATGCTATCAAATACCTGGGATCGGAGACGCTTGGTGGTCCAGAGGTAAGGTGGTCTTGTCTGACTCACTGTAGAACAATTGGTGTTTGTTTTAGTCTTGTCTGACTCCCTATAGAACAATTGTTGTTTGTTTTAGTCTTGTCTGACTCACTGTAGAACAATTGTTGTTTGTTTTAGTCTTGTCTGACTCACTGTAGAACAATTGTTGTTTGTTTTAGTCTTGTCTGACTCCCTATAGAACAATTGTTGCTTGTTTTAGTCTTGTCTGACTCCCTATAGAACAATTGTTGCTTGTTTTAGTCTTGTCTGACTCACTATAGAACAATTGTTGTCTGTTTTAGTCTTGTCTGACTCACTATAGAACAATTGTTATTTGTTTTATTCTTGACTGAGTCACTATAGAACAATTGTTGTCTGTTTTAGTCTTGTCTGACTCACTATAGAACAATTGTTGCTTGTTTTAGTCTTGTCTGAGTCACTGTAGAACAATTGTTGTTTGTTTTAGTCTTGTCTGACTCACTATAGAACAATTGTTGTTTGTTTTAGTCTTGTCTTACTCACTATAGAACAATTGTTGTTTGTTTTAGTCTTGTCTGACTCACTATAGAACAATTGTTGCTTGTTTTAGTCTTGTCTGACTCACTGTAGAACAATTGTTGTTTGTTTTAGTCTTGTCTGACTCACTATAGAACAATTGTTGTTTGTTTTATTCTTGACTGAGTCACTATAGAACAATTGTTGTTTGTTTTAGTCTTGTCTTACTCACTGTAGAACAATTGTTGTTTGTTTTAGTCTTGTCTTACTCACTATAGAACAATTGTTGTTTGTTTTAGTCTTGTCTGACTCACTATAGAACAATTGTTGCTTGTTTTAGTCTTGTCTTACTCACTGTAGAACAATTGTTGTTTGTTTTAGTCTTGTCTTACTCACTGTAGAACAATTGTTGTTTGTTTTAGTCTTGTCTTACTCACTGTAGAACAATTGTTGTTTGTTTTAGTCTTGTCTTACTCACTGTAGAACAATTGTTGCTTGTTTTAGTCTTGTCTGACTCACTGTAGAACAATTGTTGTTTGTTTTAGTCTTGTCTGACTCACTATAGAACAATTGTTGTTTGTTTTAGTCTTGTCTTACTCACTGTAGAACAATTGTTGTTTGTTTTAGTCTTGTCTGACTCACTATAGAACAATTGTTGTTTGTTTTAGTCTTGTCTTACTCACTATAGAACAATTGTTGTTTGTTTTAGTCTTGTCTTACTCACTGTAGAACAATTGTTGTTTGTTTTAGTCTTGTCTGACTCACTGTAGAACAATTGTTGTTTGTTTTAGTCTTGTCTTACTCACTGTAGAACAATTGTTGTTTGTTTTAGTCTTGTCTTACTCACTATAGAACAATTGTTGTTTGTTTTAGTCTTGTCTTACTCACTGTAGAACAATTGTTGTTTGTTTTAGTCTTGTCTGACTCACTGTAGAACAATTGTTGTTTGTTTTAGTCTTGTCTTACTCACTATATAGAACAATTGTTGTTTGTTTTAGTCTTGTCTGACTCACTATATAGAACAATTGTTGTTTGTTTTAGTCTTGTCTGACTCACTGTATAGAACAATTGTTGTTTGTTTTAGTCTTGTCTTACTCACTGTAGAACAATTGTTGCTTTTTTTAGTCTTGTCTGACTCACTATATAGAACAATTGTTGTTTGTTTTAGTCTTGTCTGACTCACTATATAGAACAATTGTTGTTTGTTTTAGTCTTGTCTGACTCACTGTAGAACAATTGTTGTTTGTTTTAGTCTTGTCTAACTCACTATATAGAACAATTGTTGTTTGTTTTAGTCTTGTCTGACTCACTGTAGAACAATTGTTGCTTTTTTTAGTCTTGTCTGACTCACTATATAGAACAATTGTTGTTTGTTTTAGTCTTGTCTGACTCACTGTAGAACAATTGTTGTTTGTTTTAGTCTTGTCTAACTCACTATATAGAACAATTGTTGTTTGTTTTAGTCTTGTCTGACTCACTGTAGAACAATTGTTGCTTTTTTTAGTCTTGTCTGAGTCACTATATAGAACAATTGTTGTTTGTTTTAGTCTTGTCTGACTCACTATAGAACAATTGTTGCTTGTTTTAGTCTTGTCTGACTCACTGTAGAACAATTGTTGCTTGTTTTAGTCTTGTCTGACTCACTATAGAACAATTGTTGCTTTTTTTAGTCTTGTCTGACTCACTGTAGAACAATTGTTGCTTGTTTTAGTCTTGTCTGACTCACTATAGAACAATTGTTGCTTTTTTTAGTCTTGTCTGACTCACTGTAGAACAATTGTTGTTTGTTTTAGTCTTGTCTGACTCACTATAGAACAATTGTTGTTTGTTTCAGTCTTGTCGGACTCACTATAGAACAATTGTTGCTTGTTTCAGTCTTATCTGACTCACTATATAGAACAGTTGTTGTCTGTTTTAGTCTTGTCTGACTCACTATAGTACAGTTGTTGTCTGTTTTAGTCTTGACTGACTCACTATAGAACAATTGTTGTCTGTTTTAGTCTTGTCTGACTCACTATAGAACAATTGTTGCTTGTTTCAGTCTTGTCTGACTCACTATAGAACAGTTGTTGTCTGTTTTAGTCTTGTCTGACTCACTATAGAACAATTGTTGTCTGTTTTAGTCTTGTCTGTCTCACTATAGAACAGTTGTTATGTTTTAGTCTTGTCTGACTCACTATAGAACAATTGTTGTCTGTTTTAGTCTTGTCTGTCTCACTATAGAACAGTTGTTATGTTTTAGTCTTGTCTGACTCACCATAGAACAATTGTTGTCTGTTTTAGTCTTGTCTAACTCACTATAGAAGAATTGTTGCTTGTTTCAGTCTTGTCTGACTCACTATAGAACAATTATTCTAGTCTTGTCTAACTCACTATAGAACAATTGTTGTTTTTCTTAGGGGCTGTCCAGAGACGAAGAGTCACTGGAGAACAACCTGCAAACAATAACAGCCTTGACTTCCATACTGAGGAACACATCAGATGCTCCTCCAGATGGAGACACGAGTAAGTAAACTCCAGTTCTTGTCATCGTATGTCAGTCATGTAAGGAATCCTTCAGCTGTGACTCGACTGAAATGGATTTCCTTCCTCCACTTGTCTTTATGATATTTTCTGTTTGATATTGTCAATCTCTTAATTTGACTCTCCCTCCATCGTCTATCTCTTGATGTTACTCTCCCTCCATTGTCCATCTCTTGATGTTACTCTCCCTCCATTGTCCATCTCTTGATGTTACTCTCCCTCCATTGTCCATCTCTTGATGTTACTCTCCCTCCATTGTCCATCTCTTGATCTTACTCTCTCTCCATTGTCCTTCTCTTGATGTTACTCTCTCTCCACTGTCCAGCTCTTGATGTTACTCTCTCTCCATTGTCCATCTCTTGATCTTACTCTCTCTCCATTGTCCAACTCTTGATGTTACTCTCTCTCCATTGTCCAGCTCTTGATGTTACTCTCCCTCCATTGTCCAGCTCTTGATGTTACTCTCTCTCCATTGTCCATCTTTTGATCTAACTCTCTCTCCGTTGTCCTTCTTTTGATCTTACTCTCTCTCCATTGTCCAGCTCTTGATGTTACTCTCTCTCCATTGTCCAGCTCTTGTTGTTACTCTCTCTCCATTGTCCATCTTTTGATCTTACTCTCTCTCCATTGTCCAGCTCTTGTTGTTATTCTCTCTCCATTGTCCAGCTCTTGTTGTTACTCTCTCTCCATTGTCCATCTTTTGATCTTACTCTCTCTCCATTGTCCAGCTCTTGTTGTTACTCTCTCTCCACTGTCCAGCTCTTGATGTTACTCTCTCTCCATTGTCCATCTTTTGATGTTACTCTCTCTCCGTTGTCCAGCTCTTGATGTTACTATCTCTCCATTGTCCAGCTCTTGATGTTACTCTCCCTCCATTGTCCAGCTCTTGATGTTACTCTCTCTCCATTGTCCAGCTCTTGATGTTACTCTCTCTCCATTGTCCATCTTTTGATGTAACTCTCTCTCCGTTGTCCATCTTTTGATCTTACTCTCTCTCTCCATTGTCCAGCTCTTGATGTTACTCTCTCTCTCCATTGTCCATCTCTTGTTGTTACTCTCTCTCCATTGTCCATCTTTTGATCTTACTCTCTCTCCATTGTCCATCTCTTGACGTTACTCTCTCTCCATTGTCCATCTTTTGATCTTACTCTCTCTCCATTGTTCAGCTCTTGATGTTACTCTCTCTCCATTGTCCATCTTTTGATCTTACTCTCTCTCCATTGTCCATCTCTTGTTGTTACTCTCTCTACATTGTCCATCTCTTGATGTTAATATCTCTCCATTGTCCTTCTCTTGATGTTAATCTCTCTCTCCATTGTCCAGCACTTGTTGTTACTCTCTCTCCATTGTCCATCTCTTGTTGTTACTCTCTCTACATTGTCCATCTCTTGATGTTAATCTCTCTCCATTGTCCAGCTTTTGATGTTATTCTCTCTCCATTGTCCTTCTCTTGATGTTACTCTCTCTCCATTGTCCATCTCTTGATGTTACTCTCCCTCCATTGTCCAGCTCTTGATGTTACTCTCGCTCCATTGTCCAGCTCTTGATGTTACTCTCTCTCCATTGTCCAGCTCTTGATGTTACTCTCTCTCCATTGTCCAGCTCTTGATGTTACTGTCTCTCCATTGTCCATCTCTTGACGTTACTCTCTCTCCATTGTCAAGCTCTTGATGTTACTCTCTCTCCATTGTCCATCTCTTGATGTTACTCTCTCTCCATTGTCAAGCTCTTGTTGCTACTCTTTCTCCATTGTCAAGCTCTTGATGTTACTCTCTCTCCATTGTCCAGCTCTTGTTGCTACTCTCTCCATTGTCCATCTCTTGATGTTACTCTCTCTCCATTGTCCAGCTCTTGTTGTTACTCTCTCTCCATTGTCCAGCTCTTGTTGCTACTCTCTCCATTGTCCAGCTCTTGATGTTACTCTCTCTCCATTGTCCATCTCTTGATGTTACTCTCTCTCCATTGTCCATCTCTTGATGTTACTCTCTCTCCATTGTCAAGCTCTTGTTGCTACTCTCTACATTGTCCATCTCTTGATGTTACTCTCTCTCCATTGTCCATCTCTTGATGTTACTCTCTCTCCATTGTCAAGCTCTTGTTGCTACTCTTTCTCCATTGTCCAGCTCTTGTTGCTACTCTCTCCATTGTCCATCTCTTGATGTTACTCTCTCTCCATTGTCCAGCTCTTGTTGCTACTCTCTCTCCATTGTCCAGCTCTTGTTGCTACTCTCTCCATTGTCCATCTCTTGATCTTACTCTCTCTCCATTGTCCATCTCTTGATGTTACTCTCTCTCCATTGTCCATCTCTTGATGTTACTCTCTCTCCATTGTCCATCTCTTGATGTTACTCTCTCTCCATTGTCCAGCTCTTGTTGTTACTCTCTCTCCATTGTCCATCTCTTGATGTTACTCTCTCTCCATTGTCAAGCTCTTGATGTTACTCTCTCTCCATTGTCAAGCTCTTGATGTTACTCTCTCTCCATTGTCCATCTCTTGATGTTACTCTCTCTCCATTGTCCATCTCTTGATGTTACTCTCTCTCCATTGTCAAGCTCTTGATGTTACTCTCTCTCCATTGTCCATCTCTTGATGTTACTCTCTCTCCATTGTCAAGCTCTTGATATTACTCTCTCTCTATTGTCCATCTCTTGATGTTACTCTCTCTCTCCATTGTCCATCTCTTGATCTTACTCTCTCTCCATTGTCCAGCTCTTGTTGCTACTCTCTCTCCATTGTCAAGCTCTTGATGTTACTCTCCCTCCATTGTCCATCTCTTGATGTTACTCTCTCTCCATTGTCCATTTTTTGATCTTACTCTCTCTCCATTGTCAAGCTCTTGATGTTACTCTCTCTCCATTGTCCATCTCTTGATGTTACTCTCTCTCCATTGTCCATCTCTTGATATTACTCTCTCTATTGTCCATCTCTTGATGTTACTATCTCTCTCCATTGTCCATCTCTTGATGTTACTCTCTCTCTCCATTGTCCAGCTCTTGATCTTACTCTCTCTCTCCATTGTCCATCTCTTGTTGCTACTCTCTCTCCATTGTCCAGCTCTTGATGTTACTCTCCCTCCATTGTCCATCTCTTGATGTTACTCTCTCTCCATTGTCCATCTTTTGATCTTACTCTCTCTCCATTGTCCAGCTCTTGATGTTACTCTCCCTCCATTGTCCATCTCTTGATGTTACTCTCTCTCCATTGTCAAGCTCTTGATGTTACTCTCCCTCCATTGTCCATCTCTTGATGTTACTCTCCCTACATTGTCTATCTCTTGATGTTACTCTCTCTCCATTGTCCATCTCTTGATGCTACTCTCTCTCCATTGTCAAGCTCTTGATGTTACTCTCCCTCCATTGTCCATCTCTTGATGTTACTCTCCCAACATTGTCCATCTCTTGATGTTACTCTCCCTACATTGTCCATCTCTTGATGTTACTCCCCTCCATTGTCCAGCTCTTGATGTTACTCTCCCTCCATTGTCCATCTCTTGATGTTACTCTCCCTACATTGTCCATCTCTTGATGTTACTCTCCCTACATTGTCCATCTCTTGATGTTACTCTCCCTCCATTGTCCAGCTCTTGATGTTACTCTCCCTCCATTGTCCATCTCTTGATATTACTCTCTCTCCATTGTCAAGCTCTTGATGTTACTCTCCCTCCATTGTCCATCTCTTGATATTACTCTCTCTCCATTGTCCATCTCTTGATGTTACTCTCTCTCCATTGTCAAGCTCTTGATGTTACTCTCCCTCCATTGTCCATCTCTTGATGTTACTCTTTCTCCATTGTCCAGCTCTTGTTGCTACTCTCTCCATTGTCCATCTCTTGATGTTACTCTCTCTCCATTGTCCAGCTCTTGTTGCTACTCTCTCTCCATTGTCCAGCTCTTGTTGCTACTCTCTCCATTGTCCATCTCTTGATCTTACTCTCTCTCCATTGTCCATCTCTTGATGTTACTCTCTCTCCATTGTCCATCTCTTGATGTTACTCTCTCTCCATTGTCCATCTCTTGATGTTACTCTCTCTCCATTGTCCAGCTCTTGTTGTTACTCTCTCCATTGTCCATCTCTTGATGTTACTCTCTCTCCATTGTCAAGCTCTTGATGTTACTCTCTATCCATTGTCAAGCTCTTGATGTTACTCTCTCTCCATTGTCCATCTCTTGATGTTACTCTCTCTCCATTGTCCATCTCTTGATGTTACTCTCTCTCCATTGTCAAGCTCTTGATGTTACTCTCTCTCCATTGTCCATCTCTTGATGTTACTCTCTCTCCATTGTCAAGCTCTTGATATTACTCTCTCTCTGTTGTCCATCTCTTGATGTTACTCTCTCTCTCCATTGTCCATCTCTTGATCTTACTCTCTCTCCATTGTCCAGCTCTTGTTGCTACTCTCTCTCCATTGTCAAGCTCTTGATGTTACTCTCCCTCCATTGTCCATCTCTTGATGTTACTCTCTCTCCATTGTCCATTTTTTGATCTTACTCTCTCTCCATTGTCAAGCTCTTGATGTTACTCTCTCTCCATTGTCCATCTCTTGATGTTACTCTCTCTCCATTGTCCATCTCTTGATATTACTCTCTCTATTGTCCATCTCTTGATGTTACTATCTCTCTCCATTGTCCATCTCTTGATGTTACTCTCTCTCTCCATTGTCCATCTCTTGATCTTACTCTCTCTCTCCATTGTCCATCTCTTGTTGCTACTCTCTCTCCATTGTCCAGCTCTTGATGTTACACTCCCTCCATTGTCCATCTCTTGATGTTACTCTCTCTCCATTGTCCATCTTTTGATCTTACTCTCTCTCAATTGTCCAGCTCTTGATCTTACTCTCTCTCCATTGTCCATCTCTTGATGTTACTCTCTCTCCATTGTCAAGCTCTTGATGTTACTCTCCCTCCATTGTCCATCTCTTGATGTTACTCTCCCTACATTGTCTATCTCTTGATGTTACTCTCTCTCCATTGTCCATCTCTTGATGCTACTCTCTCTCCATTGTCAAGCTCTTGATGTTACTCTCCCTCCATTGTCCATCTCTTGATGTTACTCTCCCAACATTGTCCATATCTTGATGTTACTCTCCCTACATTGTCCATCTCTTGATGTTACTCCCCTCCATTGTCCAGCTCTTGATGTTACTCTCCCTCCATTGTCCATCTCTTGATGTTACTCTCCCTACATTGTCCATCTCTTGATGTTACTCTCCCTACATTGTCCATCTCTTGATGTTACTCTCTCTCCATTGTCCATCTCTTGATGTTACTCTCTCTCCATTGTCCATCTCTTGATGTTACTCTCTCTCCATTGTCCATCTCTTGATGTTACTCTCTCTCCATTGTCCATCTCTTGATGTTACTCTCTCTCCATTGTCCATCTCTTGATGTTACTCTCTCTCCATTGTCCAGCTCTTGTTGTTACTCTCTCTCCATTGTCCATCTCTTGATGTTACTCTCTCTCTCCATTGTCAAGCTCTTGATGTTACTCTCTCTCCATTGTCAAGCTCTTGATGTTACTCTCTCTCCATTGTCCATCTCTTGATGTTACTCTCTCTCCATTGTCCATCTCTTGATGATACTCTCTCTCCATTGTCAAGCTCTTGATGTTACTCTCTCTCCATTGTCCATCTCTTGATGTTACTCTCTCTCCATTGTCAAGCTCTTGATATTACTCTCTCTCTATTGTCCATCTCTTGATGTTACTCTCTCTCTCCATTGTCCATCTCTTGATCTTACTCTCTCTCCATTGTCCAGCTCTTGTTGCTACTCTCTCTCCATTGTCAAGCTCTTGATGTTACTCTCCCTCCATTGTCCATCTCTTGATGTTACTCTCTCTCCATTGTCCATTTTTTGATCTTACTCTCTCTCCATTGTCAAGCTCTTGATGTTACTCTCTCTCCATTGTCCATCTCTTGATGTTACTCTCTCTCCATTGTCCATCTCTTGATATTACTCTCTCTATTGTCCATCTCTTGATGTTACTATCTCTCTCCATTGTCCATCTCTTGATGTTACTCTCTCTCTCTCCATTGTCCAGCTCTTGATCTTACTCTCTCTCTCCATTGTCCATCTCTTGTTGCTACTCTCTCTCCATTGTCCAGCTCTTGATGTTACACTCCCTCCATTGTCCATCTCTTGATGTTACTCTCTCTCCATTGTCCATCTTTTGATCTTACTCTCTCTCCATTGTCCATCTCTTGATGTTACTCTCCCTCCATTGTCCATCTCTTGATGTTACTCTCTCTCCATTGTCAAGCTCTTGATGTTACTCTCCCTCCATTGTCCATCTCTTGATGTTACTCTCCCTACATTGTCTATCTCTTGATGTTACTCTCTCTCCATTGTCCATCTCTTGATGCTACTCTCTCTCCATTGTCAAGCTCTTGATGTTACTCTCCCTCCATTGTCCATCTCTTGATGTTGCTCTCCCAACATTGTCCATATCTTGATGTTACTCTCCCTACATTGTCCATCTCTTGATGTTACTCCCCTCCATTGTCCAGCTCTTGATGTTACTCTCCCTCCATTGTCCATCTCTTGATGTTACTCTCCCTACATTGTCCATCTCTTGATGTTACTCTCCCTACATTGTCCATCTCTTGATGTTACTCTCTCTCCATTGTCTATCTCTTGATGTTACTCTCTCTCCATTGTCCATCTCTTGATGCTACTCTCTCTCCATTGTCAAGCTCTTGATGTTACTCTCCCTCCATTGTCCATCTCTTGATGTTACTCTCCCAACATTGTCCATATCTTGATGTTACTCTCCCTACATTGTCCATCTCTTGATGTTACTCCCCTCCATTGTCAAGCTCTTGATGTTACTCTCCCTCCATTGTCCATCTCTTGATGTTACTCTCCCTACATTGTCTATCTCTTGATGTTACTCTCTCTCCATTGTCCATCTCTTGATGCTACTCTCTCTCCATTGTCAAGCTCTTGATGTTACTCTCCCTCCATTGTCCATCTCTTGATGTTACTCTCCCAACATTGTCCATATCTTGATGTTACTCTCCCTACATTGTCCATCTCTTGATGTTACTCCCCTCCATTGTCCAGCTCTTGATGTTACTCTCCCTCCATTGTCCATCTCTTGATGTTACTCTCCCTACATTGTCCATCTCTTGATGTTACTCTCCCTACATTGTCCATCTCTTGATGTTACTCTCTCTCCATTGTCAAGCTCTTGATGTTACTCTCTCTCCATTGTCCATCTCTTGATGTTACTCTCTCTCCATTGTCAAGCTCTTGATATTACTCTCTCTCTATTGTCCATCTCTTGATGTTACTCTCTCTCTCCATTGTCCATCTCTTGATCTTACTCTCTCTCCATTGTCCAGCTCTTGTTGCTACTCTCTCTCCATTGTCAAGCTCTTGATGTTACTCTCCCTCCATTGTCCATCTCTTGATGTTACTCTCTCTCCATTGTCCATTTTTTGATCTTACTCTCTCTCCATTGTCAAGCTCTTGATGTTACTCTCTCTCCATTGTCCATCTCTTGATGTTACTCTCTCTCCATTGTCCATCTTTTGATCTTACTCTCTCTCCATTGTCCAGCTCTTGATGTTACTCTCCCTCCATTGTCCATCTCTTGATGTTACTCTCTCTCCATTGTCAAGCTCTTGATGTTACTCTCCCTCCATTGTCCATCTCTTGATGTTACTCTCCCTACATTGTCTATCTCTTGATGTTACTCTCTCTCCATTGTCCATCTCTTGATGTTACTCTCTCTCCATTGTCCATCTTTTGATCTTACTCTCTCTCCATTGTCCAGCTCTTGATGTTACTCTCCCTCCATTGTCCATCTCTTGATGTTACTCTCTCTCCATTGTCAAGCTCTTGATGTTACTCTCCCTCCATTGTCCATCTCTTGATGTTACTCTCCCTACATTGTCTATCTCTTGATGTTACTCTCTCTCCATTGTCTATCTCTTGATGCTACTCTCTCTCCATTGTCAAGCTCTTGATGTTACTCTCCCTCCATTGTCCATCTCTTGATGTTACTCTCCCAACATTATCCATATCTTGATGTTACTCTCCCTACATTGTCCATCTCTTGATGTTACTCCCCTCCATTGTCCAGCTCTTGATGTTACTCTCCCTCCATTGTCCATCTCTTGATGTTACTCTCCCTACATTGTCCATCTCTTGATGTTACTCTCCCTACATTGTCCATCTCTTGATGTTACTCTCCCTCCATTGTCCAGCTCTTGATGTTACTCTCCCTCCATTGTCCATCTCTTGATATTACTCTCTCTCCATTGTCCATCTCTTGATGTTACTCTCTCTCCATTGTCAAGCTCTTGATGTTACTCTCCCTCCATTGTCCATCTCTTGATGTTACTCTCTCTCCATTGTCCATCTCTTGATGTTACTCTCTCTCCATTGTCCATCTCTTGATGTTACTCTCTCTCCATTGTCCATCTCTTGATGTTACTCTCTCTCCATTGTCCATCTCTTGATGTTACTCTCTCTCCATTGTCCATCTCTTGATGTTACTCTCTCCATTGTCCAACTCTTGATGTTACTCTCTCTCCATTGTCCATCTTTTGATCTTACTCTCTCTCCATTGTCCATCTCTTGATGTTACTCTCTCTCCATTGTCCATCTCTTTGATCTTACTCTCTCTCCATTGTCCATCTCTTGATGTTACTCTCCCTCCATTGTCCAGCTCTTGATGTTACTCTCTCTCCATTGTCCAGCTCTTGATGTTACTCTCTCTCCATTGTCCATCTTTTGATGTAACTCTCTCTCCATTGTCCATCTTTTGATCTTACTCTCTCTCTCCATTGTCCAGCTCTTGATCTTACTCTCTCTCCATTGTCCATCTCTTGATGTTACTCTCTCTCCATTGTCCATCTCTTGATCTTACTCTCTCTCCATTGTCCATCTCTTGATATTACTCTCTCTCCATTGTCCATCTCTTGATGTTACTATCTCTCCATTGTCTAGCTCTTGATGTTACTCTCTCTCCATTGTCAAGCTCTTGATGTTACTATCTCTCCATTGTCAAGCTCTTGATGTTACTCTCTCCATTGTCAAGCTCTTGATGTTACTCTCTCTCCATTGTCAAGCTCTTGATGTTACTGTCTCTCCATTGTCCATCTCTTGATCTTACTCTCTCTCCATTGTCCATCTCTTGATGTTACTCTCTCTCCATTGTCCATCTCTTGATGTTAATCTCTCTCCATTGTCCAGCTTTTGATGTTATTCTCTCTCCATTGTCCTTCTCTTGATGTTACTCTCTCTCCATTGTCCATCTCTTGATGTTACTCTCCCTCCATTGTCCAGCTCTTGATGTTACTCTCGCTCCATTGTCCAGCTCTTGATGTTACTCTCTCTCCATTGTCCAGCTCTTGATGTTACTCTCTCTCCATTGTCCAGCTCTTGATGTTACTCTCTCTCCATTGTCCATCTCTTGACGTTACTCTCTCTCCATTGTCAAGCTCTTGATGTTACTCTCTCTCCATTGTCCATCTCTTGATGTTACTCTCTCTCCATTGTCAAGCTCTTGATGTTACTCTCCCTCCATTGTCCATCTCTTGATGTTACTATCTCTCCATTGTCCAGCTCTTGTTGCTACTCTCTCCATTGTCCATCTCTTGATGTTACTCTCTCTCCATTGTCCATCTCTTGATGTTACTCTCTCTCCATTGTCCAGCTCTTGTTGTTACTCTCTCTCCATTGTCCAGCTCTTGATGTTACTCTCTCTTCATTGTCCAGCTCTTGATGTTACTCTCTCTCCATTGTCCAGCTCTTGATGTTACTCTCTCTCCATTGTCCAGCTCTTGATGTTACTCTCTCTCCATTGTCCAGCTCTTGTTGTTACTCTCTCTCCATTGTCCAGCTCTTGATGTTACTCTCTCTCCATTGTCCAGCTCTTGATGTTACTCTCTCTCCATTGTCAAGCTCTTGATGTTACTCTCTCTCCATTGTCCAGCTCTTGATGTTACTCTCTCTCCATTGTCCAGCTCTTGATGTTACGATCTCTCCATTGTCAAGCTCTTGATGTTACTCTCTCTCCATTGTCCAGCTCTTGATCTTACTCTCCCTCCATTGTCCATCTCTTGATATTACTTTCACTCAGTCGCTGCCTTAACCTGATAGCCCAACTGTACACTAAAGTGTTCAAACAAACTGCCGTTATCTTCACCCAATGATGTATGGCCTTGCCATAATGATGGATCCTGTGACCTTGGCTGGCAAGATTAAATACAACGCATGACATTAGCCTGCCATTATCTAGGAGGTCAAGTGTGTACTTGAAGTCTGGTATGAAATAATGAGGGAGGAGACAAATAATAATAAATGAATATTATTATAGAGGGAAACTTCCGAGGCGATAATCAGCGAATCAATTCAGAGGAAGAGGTATGTTTACAGCACTCGGAAAAATTGACAAATAATCAACAACAGAAAAAATATGGACCAAAGCAGGATCGAACCCGTACTCAGTGGCACAGCACCTCGCCACTGAGTACGGGTTCGATCCTGCTTTGGTCCATATTTTTTTCTGTTGTTGATTATTTGTCAATTTTTCCGATTCTATTAAATAATGAGCTTGGCAACTTAGCTAGATTGCATTGTCACAAGAATGTCCTCGTAGATAACTCTGTATTTGTTTTCAGAATGACACAAGAAGATATTTGTCTGGATCGTGAGCTGTGTGCAGCAGATAAATTGTGCATACATGACATGCTAACATTTCTGGGACAAGAACTAAAGTGTATCTTTTTGTCTGGACCAAGAACCATGCATTGATAGAACCTTCCACCTGTGGAGATGTTGGAGATTTAATGAAGATGTGTTTTAGATACTTTCATCTACTTTATCATGCTTGTCAAATAGGGAGAGAGGGACCAGACCATGCAACATGACAAAAAATCTGGCATGGGTGGTCAATAAGGGGAGATAAGATGATGACGAGGACAGGGTTAGACATAATCAGGTATTAAGATAAATACCAGAGGCAAGCACCTACTGCGGCTTGGCCTGGTGTTGTATAATGTAACAACTACTTCAACTATACATGGGACATTCGGCTAACTCATTTTTTATCAAATTTTTTTTTACATTAACTTTTTCCTCTCTCTCTCTACATGTAATATAATAAGTCTTAGTGTCTAGCCCCCAGCTCAAAGGGTTAAAACCATTTGTCAAATTGACTTTTTAATGTCACATATTGCAGATCTAGAAGAAATAATACTGCCACCACCAGCATCCCTGACCGAGCTCTTCAACCAGCGAGCTGTGTACACCATCCTTGACACTGAGGATGAGAGGCTCAGCCCTAACTACTGGCTGGCTAATCCTGCAGCCGATGAGCCTGATGCCAAGCCTGAAGTTTTGAGGTGTGACCTGCAGGCAATTTGTGAGCAGCATCTTCCAAACTTTAACCTGGAGGAGGAACTCAAGAAGGAGGCGTCGTCTGCAGAAGAGGACATTGTCAGGCCGAAGCGTCCAAAGTCAGTTCTTCTTACTTACAGTTCTCACATGGTTCCATTTACGTTTTTACAAGAATATTTGTAAATTGTAATGTGCACATTTGTGTGTTTCATCTGTTTCATTTGTGTGTTTCATCTGTGTTTCATTTGTGTGTTTCATCTGTTTCATTTGTGTGCTTCATCTGTGTTTCATTTGTGTGTTTCATCTGTTTCATTTGTGTGTTTCATCTGTTTCATTTGTGTGCTTCATCTGTGTTTCATTTGTGTGTTTCATCTGTGTGTTTCATTTGTGTGTTTCATCTGTGTTTCATTTGTGTGTTTCATTTGTGTTTCATCTGTGTGTTTCATTTGTGTGTTTCATTTGTGTGTTTCATCTGTGTTTCATTTGTGTTTCATCTGTGTGTTTCATTTGTGTGTTTCATTTGTGTGGTTTCATCTGTGTGTTTCATTTGTGTGTTTCATTTGTGTGGTTTAATTTGTGTGTTTCATTTGTGTGTTTCATCTGGATGCTGTTTCTATATTCAGATTGCTTACAATGAATGGTGATATCGTTTGATGAAGGACAGTTCAGTGTCGATGCTATAATACTCCATATATCTTTTGACCTGTGCTGTGTTTGTTATGATGGGGACTGCAACTGCCTTTCATTGTTTGGATATTCGATGAGATGTTGATTCGGATGATTCCACTGGCATGGGCAGTTGAGCAATTATAGATTTCTATTTTGTTTGCTGTGACACCTTTGAAAAATCATAACAATGTACACATTTTTAGATCCGAGTGTCTGGTCAAAGCCTTATTTGTAACAGTTGAAATTCAGGTCAAGATATTTTGTAAATTGTAACGTGCACTTTTGCAGACCAAAATTGGTTTCTGTCTGATCAAAGTCTCACTTGTAACAGTTGACATTCGGGTCAAGACTTTTTGTAAATTGTAATGTAAAATTTTGCTGACTGAAATATAAACTAAAAGTTAAAATAGACAGGTAGAAATATTTGTTTTAGGTCGAAAGACTCCCATGTAAGCTAAGGGTTAAAACAGACAGGTAGAAATACAGTCGAACCTGGTCTTAGGACCACCTGTTTAAAGCGTTTCCCTGGTTATAGGACCGGGTCTACAATTTCCCCGAGTTTTTTACTATATGCTAACACTGATTACGGCGCTCACCGTATGACGCGACCAGAGACCAGGCTAATTAACCGCCGCCAATGTTATTTATCCCGTTTACGACGACCAGCCAGTCCTTCGTCTCGCTGGGAGCCATAAACGATCGACACAGGTGTCTACAGGTGTTGATGTTTTCCCGTATTTAGTGAGTCCCAGATTACAGTGGGACGTGTTACGTTTATCAGTCAATACTGGTGCAGACACAGATCTATGATTCGTGAAGTGACATCACTTCGCGGTTCCGTCTAGACCAGAGTAGACCATTGCGTGGCCCGTATAAATTACAGGAATTAACTAAAGAATTAGTCATTGCCCGCTTAGAGTGTATTCATGTACATGTACAGTATCTCAGTGAATTATTTTTGTGGATTTTAAAAGTGTTACACACAATATAGGAAATGGCCAGTGTCAAAAGTGTAAAACCAAAAGCATTAACGCTGGAAGAACGAATATCAGTGATTCGACAAAATCAGCAAGGTAAAAGTTCGCGATTATTGGCAGAACAGTTTGGAGTGGGAAAGACACAGATTTTACGTACGTTAAAGAGAAAAGCCGAGTATATGAATGACTTTGAAAATAATGCACCAAGTATGAAAGAAGGAATAGCAGGAAAACGGGAAATGAAGACATAAATACACTTTGTTGGAAATGGTGTCAATCAGCACTTGCACGAAAAATTCCGTTATCTGGGCCGATGATCAAAGAACGAGCTTTACAGTTTGCAAAAGAATTGGAAAACTCAGTCTTTAAAGCATCGAACGGCTGGTTAGAACATCATTAAAAGACACAATCTTGTGTTTGGTAAGCAATGTGGCGAAGTCGGTGATTCAGATATGAGTGCTGCGGCTGACTGGACTTCTAAATTATCCGAGATATGCTATGGTTACGCTGCTCAAGACATTTTTAATTTAGATGAAACCGGGTTATTTTTCAAAGCGACTACGGACAAAACATTTTTTGTCAAAGGAGAAAAATGCGCTGGGGGTAAAAAAAGCAAAGAGCGAATAACAGTGATGCTATGCACTAACATGTTGGGGGAACAAGAACCGGCTTTAGTGATTGGGAAAGCAGCTAACCCTAGGATTTTTAAAAACATCAACATAAACACACTGCCAGTGATTTACAGAAACAACAAAAAGGCATGGATGACTGCAGCTATATTTGAAGATTGGCTGAAAAGTTTTGACCGTAAGATGCAGAAAAAAAAGCGCCACATTATTTTATTTGTTGACAACGCTACCTGTCATCCCAAGATCGAACTACAGAATGTTAAGCTGCAGTTTCTGCCACCCAACACAACTGCATTAGTTCAACCCCTAGACCAGGGTGTCATTCAGACATTTAAATTAAAGTTTAGACAAAAACAGCTTCTACATCTTATCACAGTCATGGAATCAAACAAGGATGCTTCCGGAACCGAACTCATGAAACAGGTCAATTTACTGGATGTAGTCTACTGGATTGCTGCAGCATGGAAAGAAGTGGACAACTCAACCATCCTTAAGTGTTTCTGTAAAGCAGGTTTTCATTGTCCTGCTGAAACACACGCATATTCTCTGACGCACATGGAATCTGCATCAAAGACCGACGTGCAAATTGTTTCTACTGCAATTTCTACTGCTTTGGATAACCTTTCAAAAGAATTGTTTGGATACCAATTGACAGACATCTCCATGATTGATTCAGGGCTCCAAACTTGCAACACAATAGAAACAAACTGGGATCTTCCTGCCACTGCAATTTTAGCTGCTGAGGATGTGAATAGTGAATCAGACAACGAACAAGATTCTACTGACATTGAGAAAACATACACTATCGCAGATGCACATAATGCTTTGGAGCTTCTGCGCACCTATTCAATAACAAACGGGAGATCTGACATACTAGACGTTATCATGGACTTGAGAGAAAAATTGAACTTATCGTTTATTTCATCTGTCAAACAACAGACTACCATATTGGATTTTTTTTCAAGTCAAAAGTGATACATGTACAGTATAAGTGGAATCTGTGTATGTGTGTTTTATTTTTGTGTGTTTAACTATCGTGTTTTATGAAAAGTGTCCAACCAGTGGCTATTGTAGACCGACATGTGCACTATGTTCTACTCATGGATTACGCTGATTTGCAGGTTAGTTTTCATAGTGCTTAGGATAAAATTTTTTTTATCGCTCTATTTATTATGTGAAACCTGTGAGGCAGGACCACCTGTCCTATGGGACCAGTTTTTGAAAGTCCCGTGAATGGTCGCCTTAGACAGGTTCGACTGTATTTGTTTTAGGTCGAAAGACTCCCATGTAAGCTAAGGGTTAAAATAGACAGGTAGAAATATTTGTTTTAGGTCGAAAGACTCCCATGTTAGCTAAGGGTTAAAACAGACAGGTAGAAATATTTGTTTTAAGACACATGGTAATGAGAGGGTACGTGGATGTGTATTTATGGTTATTTTGTTTCATTGGCAGAGATCGTCGGATATCACATGAGATCATCAACATCAACAGAGGCAAAGCTGGCAGGTTTGGTAAGTGCATCAAATTAGATAATCTAATATTAGAAGTTTGGTAAGTGCATCAAATTAGATAATCTAATATTAGAAGTTTGGTAAGTGCATTGTATTAGATAATTTAATATTAGAAGTTTGGTAAGTGCATCGCATTAGATAATTTATTATTAGAAGTTTGGTAAGTGCATCGCATTAGATAATTTAATATTAGATGTTTGGTAAATGAATCACATTAGATAATTTATTGTTAGAAGTTTGGTAAGTGCATCGCATTAGATAATTTAATATTAGAAGTTTGGTAAGTGCATCACATTAGATAATTTAGTATTAGAAGTTTTGTAAGTGGGGGGGGGGGGGGGGTTGTTGAGGCACACACATATCCTGATCAAGTCTACAGACCAGAGATACACTGATGATACAAAATCATGGAGAAATCAATGATATACTGAGGATAGCAGCTCAGACAAGTGTGGAAACAAAGAGCCGAACTGTTGATGGTTTGTGTAAGCCTCTCCTTCTCACAACAGATGGAGAGAAAATGAAAGTCAGTCTGTACAAGTGAGATACAGACCAGAAAGGGAACAGGTGGTGTTAATAGTATCACAGTGTTTGTTGCCAATTCTCAAATCTCATCGTACAATCGGGGAAACAACGCAATTTAATTTGTAGCACTAGGGTTAGGGTTCAAGACTTATGCAGAAATAAGAGAAATGACAGAGCATAAAAAAATAATTCACCTATAATCAAGAGAAGAAGGTGGTCATATGTTGGCCATATGATGGCCATATGATGGGAGAAGACAATAAGAGAAGGTGGTCATTTGTTGGCTATATGATGGGAGAAGACAATAAGAGAAGGTGGTCATATGTTGGCTATATGATGGGAGAAGACAACAAGAGAAGGTGGTCATATGTTGGCTATATGATGAGAGAAGACAACAAGAGAAGGTGGTCATATGTTGGCTATACGATGAGAGAAGACAACAAGAGAAGGTGGTCATATGTTGGCTATATGATGGGAGAAGATAACAAGAGAAGGTGGTCATATGTTGGCTATATGATGGGAGAAGACAACAAGAGAAGGTGGTCATATGTTGGCTATATGATGGGAGAAGATAACAAGAGAAGGTGGTCTAATGTTGGCTATATGATGAGAGGAGACAACAAGAGAAGAAGGTGGTCATATGTTGGCCATGTGATGAGAGGAGACAACAAGAGAAGAAGGTGGTCATATGTTGGCCATGTGATGAGAAGAGACAACAAGAGAAGAAGGTGGTCATATGTTGGCCATGTGATGAGAAGAGACAACAAGAGAAGAAGGTGGTCATATGTTGGCTATATGATGAGAGGAGACAACAAGAGAAGAAGGTGGTCATATGTTGGCCATGTGATGAGAAGAGACAACAAGAGAAGAAGCTGGTCATATGTTGGCTATATGATGAGAGGAGACAACAAAGGATGAAGGTGGTCGCATGTTGGCTATATGATTATAGGAAACAACAAGAGAAGAAGGTGGTCATATGTTGGCTATATGATGAGAGGAGACAACAAGAGAAGAAGGTGGTCATATGTTGGCCATGTGATGAGAAGAGACAACAAGAGAAGAAGCTGGTCATATGTTGGCTATATGATGAGAGGAGACAACAAAGGATGAAGGTGGTCGCATGTTGGCTATATGATGATAGGAAACAACAAGAGATGAAGATGATGGGGAAGACGTGGAATGATCTTAAAATTTTAAGAATGTCAAGAAACATAATGACTTGGAAAGTGTTTGTTGAAGACCTATGCTCCACAGGGAGCTGAAAGTGTTTGTTGAAGACCTATGCTTCACAGGGAGTTGAAAGTGTTTGTTGAAAATCTATACCCCACAGGGAGTTGAAAGTACTTGTTGATGACCTATGCTCCACAGGGAGCTGAAATTGCTTGTTGATGACCTATGCTCCACAGGGTGTTGAAAGTTTTTGTGGAAGATCTATGCTCCACAGGGAGCTGAAAGTGTTTGTTGAAGACCTATGCTCCACAGGGAGTTGAACATTTTTGTGGAAGATCTAGGGAGTTGAACGATTTTGTGGAAGATCTAGGGAGTTGAACGATTTTGTGGAAGATCTAGGGAGTTGAAAGATAGAAGAATAGGAAGATGATGACTCAAATGTTGTGTTTGTGATGATGACTCACATGTTGTTTCTATTTATAATTTGTATTTTGTTGATTAACACTAGAGTGAGAGGGAGAGAGAGAGAGCACTAGAGTATGGACAATGTCTCATTGTAAGAAATTATATTTTACATATCTTAACAGTTGCACCTATGAGAGGCCGTGGTATAATATCACATGGGATGATTTCAAATCGAAGCAATGACCCGTTCAGGACCAGGGTCTCAAACACTTCCAGGCCCCCATCCATGCATGTTGATGACTTTGTCAAGATGGAAAACAGCCAGCAACAGCCGGCCCTGCGACCACCACAGACACCACCAATGGTGCCCAGTGGCAGAGACAACAACGAAGAGGTGGGTACTTGTCTTGTTGCATTTTAAGAGTGGTTACCAGTTGTAGTAGTAGGCACCTGAAATATTGGCTAGAATAGTACACACTACACCAAGCCTTCAATTAGAAATAGAACAATTTATTATCTTCATCATTAGCATGTGCCATATCGGTTCTTCTACCTTTTAGCTCCCGGTGGAGCATAGGTCTTCAACAAACACTTTCCAAGCCGTTCTGTTTCTTGCCATTCTTTTAAGATCATTCCATGTTTTCACCATCATCTTCATTTCTGCTTCTATCTGTCTTCTCCAAGAATTCCTTGGTCTTCCTCTTTGTCTTTTCCCTTGGGGATTCCAAAAAAGGGCCTGTTGTGTAATACTCTCAGTTGGCTTCCGCAGTGTGTGTCCTATCCAGCGTCATCGTCTTCGCTGTATCTCTTTATCCACTGGTAATTGACTAGTACATTTCCATAATTCTATGTTAGTGATTTTGTCCTGCCATTTCCATCCTTTTATTCTGTGTAAGCATCCATTAATGAAAGTCTGTATCTTCATGATTGTTGTTCTCCATGTTTCACAGCCATATAATAGGACTGACTTAACATTGGAGTTGAAAATTTGTATTATATTCCAAGCCTTACCAAGACCTATTTGGAAAGATAAGAACATTACTCACAATTCTAAAAATCTGGCTGATGTGTGCACCCTTGTTTTATCAATTTTTCTATCCAATTATGAGACAAATGTACATCTGAAATAAATAAAAGAATAGGAATGGCAAAAAGTAATTTCAATGCCATGAAAAATATACTAACATCAAAACAAATAACACCAGGGCTGAAACTAAGAATAGCAAAATGTTACATCTTCTCAATATTCCTGTATGGTGCAGAAACATGGACATTAGACCAGAAAACAGAACAGAAAATTGAAGCCTTTGAAATGTGGATTTATAGAAGAATAGCTAGAATTGGATGGAAAGAAAAGATAACAAACGATGAAGTTTTAAAACAACTAAAAATGAAAATAGAACTACTAAACACAATTAGAGCAAGACAAATGAAATTCTTTGGTCGTGTTAAAAGACACAACAGTCTAATAAAAGTAATATTAGAAGGGAAAATACAAGGTAAAAGAGGCAGAGGCAGACCAAGACTAACATGGACGAGTAACATCAAAAGATGGACAAGTCAGCCTATGACAATCTGCACCATCAAAGCAAGAGACAGAGTGGAATGGCGCTCCATGGTAGCCAACCTTCGATGCGGAGAGGGCACTCGATGATGATGATGAATTGTGAAACATGGACCCTTACAGCAGTTACAGAAGAAAATATGGGCTATGAAGATGGAATCTTATTGTAAGGTTTTGGACATCTCTTACTCACTGGTTCATGTTCTCATCACTCTACAACCTATTAAAGAGGATGGGAATAAAGAGGGGACTGTGAACAAGAACAATGAAGGTTATTGCTGAGTCAGCTGAAAGGCCATCATGCTGATTCTGGTGAAGCTGGGACATATCAACAATCTCAGTATAATCTGAGGCTCATACAAGTAGACAACCCAATTTACATATCGACCACTCCAGACTCCCCACTTATGTGAACAGAACATCGACAGTTTGTCATTGAATATCAGTGGTACCCCAATAGCCCCCAGGTTGACAAAGTCTGTCAGTGGTGCCCCAATAACCCCCAGGTTGACAAAGTCTGTCAGTGGTACCCCAATAACCCCCAGGTTGATGTCTGTCAGTGGTGCCCCAATAACCCCCAGGTTGATAAAGTCTGTCAGTGGTACCCCAATAACCCCCAGGTTGACAAAGTCTGTCAGTGGTACCCCAATAACCCCCAGGTTGACAAAGTCTGTCAGTGGTGCCCCAATAACCCCCAGGTTGACAAAGTCTGTCAGTGGTACCCCAATAACCCCCAGGTTGACAAAGTCTGTCAGTGGTACCCCAATAACCCCCAGGTTGACAAAGTCTGTCAGTGGTGCCCCAATAACCCCCAGGTTGACAAAGTCTGTCAGTGGTACCCCAATAACCCCCAGGTTGATGTCTGTCAGTGGTGCCCCAATAACCCCCAGGTTGATAAAGTCTGTCAGTGGTACCCCAATAACCCCCAGGTTGATAAAGTCTGTCAGTGGTACCCCAATAACCCCCAGGTTGATAAAGTCTGTCAGTGGTACCCCAATAACCCCCAGGTTGATAAAGTCTGTCAGTGGTACCCCAATAACCCCCAGGTTGACAAAGTCTGTCAGTGGTACCCCAATAACCCCCAGGTTGATGTCTGTCAGTGGTACCCCAATAGCCCCCAGGTTGACAAAGTCTGTCAGTGGTGCCCCAATAACCCCCAGGTTGACAAAGTCTGTCAGTGGTACCCCAATAGCCCCCAGGTTGACAAAGTCTGTCAGTGGTGCCCCAACAACCCCCAGGTTGACAAAGTCTGTCAGTGGTGCCCCAACAGCTCCCAGGTTGACAAAGTCTGTCAGTGGTGCCCCAACAACCCCCAGGAAAGTCTGTCAGTGGTGCCCCAACAGCTCCCAGGTTGACAAAGTCTGTCAGTGGTGCCCCAACAACCCCCAGGTTGACAAAGTCTGTCAGTGGTGCCCCAACAGCTCCCAGGTTGACAAAGTCTGTCAGTGGTACCCCAATAGCCCCCAGGTTGACAAAGTCTGTCAGTGGTGCCCCAACAACCCCCAGGTTGACAAAGTCTGTCAGTGGTACCCCAATAACCCCCAGGTTAATAAAGTCTGTCAGTGGTGCCCCAACACCCCCAGGTTGACAAAGTCTGTCAGTGGTGCCCCAACAACCCCCAGGTTGACAAAGTCTGTCAGTGGTGCCCCAATAACCCCCAGGTTGACAAAGTCTGTCAGTGGTACTCCAATAACCCCCAGGTTGACAAAGTCTGTCAGTGGTGCCCCAACAACCCCCAGGTTGACAAAGTCTGTCAGTGGTGCCCCAATAACCCCCAGGTTGACAAAGTCTGTCAGTGGTGCCCCAACAACCCCAGGTTGATAAAGTCTGTCAGTGGTGCCCCAATAACCCCCAGGTTGACAAAGTCTGTCAGTGGTACCCCAATAACCCCCAGGTTGATAAAGTCTGTCAGTGGTGCCCCAAACAACCCCCAGGTTGACAAAGTCTGTCAGTGGTGCCCCAATAACCCCCAGGTTGACAAAGTCTGTCAGTGGTACCCCAATAACCCCCAGGTTGATAAAGTCTGTCAGTGGTGCCCCAATAACCCCCAGGTTGATAAAGTTTGTCAGTGGTGCCCCAATAACCCCCAGGTTGATAAGGTCTGTCAGTGGTACCCCAACAACCCGCAGGTTGACAAAGTCTGTCAGTGGTGTCCCAACGACCCCCAGGTTGACAAAGTCTGTCAGTGGTGTCCCAACGACCCTCAGGTTGACAAAGTCTGTCAGTGGTGCCCCAATGATCCTAGGTTAACAAAGTCTGTCAGTGGTGCCCCAATGACCCTAGGTTAACAAAGTCTGTCAGTGGTGCCCCATTATTATGGGATGAAGAAGAATAGTAGTTGTTTATGTCTCAGATCATCATCATGTTCCATGCTATATAACATTAATGGTCAGTTCCTTCCACACCTCTCTGTTATATGTGATCTCAGTTACTTCACCAGGGCTACATCTCATGGATCTTAGTGGGTTGCTATGTAACTTTGGTCACATGTCTCAGAGATGATGACCTGATTACAGCTGACACCTAGGAGAAGATGACCTGATCACAACTTACACCTCAGAGAAGATGGCATGATCACAGCTTACACCTCAGAGAAGATGGCCTGATCACAGCTTACACCTAGGAGAAGATGACCTGATCACAACTTACATCTCAGAGCAGATGGCCTGATCACAGCTTACACCTCAGAGAAGATGGCCTGATCACAGCTTACACCTCAGAGAAGATGGCTTGATCACAACTGACACCTCAGAGAAGATGACCTGATCACAGCTTACACCTCAGAGAAGATGGCCTGATCACAGCTTACACCTCAGAGAAGATGGCCTGATCACAGCTTACACCTCAGAGAAGATGGCCTGATCACAACTTACACCTCAGAGAAGATGACCTGATCACAACTTACACCTCAGAGAAGATGGCCTGATCACAGCTTACACCTCAGAGAAGATTGCCCGATCACAGCTTACACCTCAGAGAAGATGGCCTGGTCACAGCTTACACCTCAGAGAAGATGGCCTGATCACAACTTACACCTCAGAGAAGATGGCCTGATCACAACTTACACCACAGAGAAGATGGCCTGATCACAGCTTACACCTCAGAGAAGATGGCCTGATCACAACTTACACCACAGAGAAGATGGCCTGATCACAACTGACACCTCTAGAGAAGATGGCCTAATCACAACTGACACCTCAGAGAAGATGGCCTGATCACAGCTTACACCTCAGAGAAGATGACCTGATCACAGCTTACACCTCAGAGAAGATGTAATAATGAGCAGTGACTTTATATAATAAAAATCACAACCCTATAACATGTGTTGGAAATGCAGGGTTATGATCTCCATTTTGTGTTTCCAGGAGGTTCCAAGAGGTAGAGGAGGGTTTGACAGGGGTCCTGCGTTTGGGATGCCAATGAGAAATCGTTACTTCACTCCCCAGCGTCCTACAGGCAGGAACTGGTACTACATGACCCGCTTCCACCTCCACCACCTGGGCCTCATCCACCACATAGAGGAGGTAAGTGGAGGTTTAGAGTGGGTAGAGTTGTTTGTTGTTGGTGGAAGGGATGTAAGTGGAGGTTTAGTAGAGTGGATAGAGTTGTTTGTTGTTGGTGGAAGGGAGGTAAGTGAATGTTTGGAGTGGATAGAGTTGTTTGTTGTTGGTGGAAGGGATGTAAGTGGAGGTTTAGTAGAGTGGATAGAGTTGTTTGTTGTTGGTGGAAAGGAGGTAAGTGGAGGTTTAGTAGAGTGGATAGAGTTGTTTGTTGTTGGTGGAAGGGAGGTAAGTGGAGGTTTAGTAGAGTGGATAGAGTTGTTTGTTGTTGGTGGAAAGGAGGTAAGTGAATGTTTAGAGTGGATAGAGTTGTTTGTTGTTGATGGAAGGGATGTAAGTGGAGGTTTAGTAGAGTGGATAGAGTTGTTTGTTGTTGATGGAAGGGATGTAAGTGGAGGTTTAGTAGAGTGGATAGAGTTGTTTGTTGTTGATGGAAGGGATGTAAGTGGAGGTTTAGTAGAGTTGGATAGAGTTGTTTGTTGTTGATGGAAGGGATGTAAGTGGAGGTTTAGTAGAGTGGATAGAGTTGTTTGTTGTTGATGGAAGGGAGGTAAGTGAATGTTTGGAGTGGATAGAGTTGTTTGTTGTTGATGGAAGGGATGTAAGTGAATGTTTGGAGTGGATAGAGTTGTTTGTTGTTGATGGAAGGGAGGTAAGTGAATGTTTGGAGTGGATAGAGTTGTTTGTTGTTGGTGGAAAGGAGGTAAGTGAATGTTTAGAGTGGATAGAGTTGTTTGTTGTTGATGGAAGGAGGTAAGTGGAGGTTTAGTAGAGTGGATAGAGTTGTTTGTTGTTGATGGAAGGGATGTAAGTGGAGGTTTAGTAGAGTGGATAGAGTTGTTTGTTGTTGGTGGAAAGGAGGTAAGTGAATGTTTAGAGTGGATAGAGTTGTTTGTTGTTGGTGGAAGGGATGTAAGTGGAGGTTTAGTAGAGTGGATAGAGTTGTTTGTTGTTGATGGAAGGGATGTAAGTGGAGGTTTAGTAGAGTGGATAGAGTTGTTTGTTGTTGATGGAAGGGATGTTAGTGGAGGTTTAGTAGAGTGGATAGAGTTGTTTGTTGTTGATGGAAGGGATGTAAGTGGAGGTTTAGTAGAGTGGATAGAGTTGTTTGTTGTTGATGGAAGGGATGTAAGTGGAGGTTTAGTAGAGTTGGATAGAGTTGTTTGTTGTTGATGGAAGGGATGTAAGTGGAGGTTTAGTAGAGTGGATAGAGTTGTTTGTTGTTGATGGAAGGGATGTAAGTGGAGGTTTAGTAGAGTTGGATAGAGTTGTTTGTTGTTGATGGAAGGGAGGTAAGTGGAGGTTTAGTAGAGTGGATAGAGTTGTTTGTTGTTGGTGGAAAGGAGGTAAGTGAATGTTTAGAGTGGATAGAGTTGTTTGTTGTTGGTGGAAAGGAGGTAAGTGAATGTTTAGAGTGGATAGAGTTGTTTGTTGTTGATGGAAGGGAGGTAAGTGGAGGTTTAGTAGAGTGGATAGAGTTGTTTGTTGTTGGTGGAAAGGAGGTAAGTGAATGTTTAGAGTGGATAGAGTTGTTTGTTGTTGGTGGAAAGGAGGTAAGTGAATGTTTAGAGTGGATAGAGTTGTTTGTTGTTGGTGGAAGGGATGTAAATGGAGGTTTAGTAGAGTGGATAGAGTTGTTTGTTGTTGATGGAAGGGATGTAAGTGGAGGTTTAGTAGAGTGGATAGAGTTGTTTGTTGTTGATGGAAGGGATGTAAGTGGAGGTTTAGTAGAGTGGATAGAGTTGTTTGTTGTTGATGGAAGGGAGGTAAGTGAATGTTTGGAGTGGATAGAGTTGTTTGTTGTTGATGGAAGGGATGTAAGTGAATGTTTGGAGTGGATAGAGTTGTTTGTTGTTGGTGGAAGGGAGGTAAGTGGAGGTTTAGTAGAGTGGATAGAGTTGTTTGTTGTTGATGGAAGGGATGTAAGTGGAGGTTTAGTAGAGTGGATAGAGTTGTTTGTTGTTGATGGAAGGGATGTAAGTGGAGGTTTAGTAGAGTGGATAGAGTTGTTTGTTGTTGGTGGAAGGGAGGTAAGTGAAGGTTTAGAGTGGATAGAGTTGTTTGTTGTTGATGGAAGGGAGGTAAGTGAATGTTTGGAGTGGATAGAGTTGTTTGTTGTTGATGGAAGGGAGGTAAGTGAATGTTTGGAGTGGATAGAGTTGTTTGTTGTTGATGGAAGGGAGGTAAGTGGAGGTTTAGTAGAGTGGATAGAGTTGTTTGTTGTTGGTGGAAGGGAGGTAAGTGGAGGTTTAGTAGAGTGGATAGAGTTGTTTGTTGTTGGTGGAAGGGAGGTAAGTGGAGGTTTAGTAGAGTGGATAGAGTTGTTTGTTGTTGGTGGAAGGGAGGTAAGTGGAGGTTTAGTAGAGTGGATAGAGTTGTTTGTTGTTGGTGGAAGGGAGGTAAGTGAAGGTTTAGAGTGGATAGAGTTGTTTGTTGTTGATGGAAGGGATGTAAGTGGAGGTTTAGTAGAGTGGATAGAGTTGTTTGTTGTTGGTGGAAGGGAGGTAAGTGAAGGTTTAGAGTGGATAGAGTTGTTTGTTGTTGGTGCAAGGGAGGTAAGTGGAGGTTTAGTAGAGTGGATAGAGTTGTTTGTTGTTGATGGAAGGGATGTAAGTGGAGGTTTAGTAGAGTGGATAGAGTTGTTTGTTGTTGGTGGAAGGGAGGTAAGTGAAGGTTTAGAGTGGATAGAGTTGTTTGTTGTTGATGGAAGGGAGGTAAGTGAATGTTTGGAGTGGATAGAGTTGTTTGTTGTTGATGGAAGGGATGTAAGTGAATGTTTGGAGTGGATAGAGTTGTTTGTTGTTGATGGAAGGGATGTAAGTGGAGGTTTAGTAGAGTGGATAGAGTTGTTTGTTGTTGATTGAAGGGATGTAAGTGGAGGTTTAGTAGAGTGGATAGAGTTGTTTGTTGTTGATGGAAGGGATGTAAGTGGAGGTTTAGTAGAGTGGATAGAGTTGTTTGTTGTTGATGGAAGGGATGTAAGTGGAGGTTTAGTAGAGTGGATAGAGTTGTTTGTTGTTGATGGAAGGGATGTAAGTGGAGGTTTAGTAGAGTTGGATAGAGTTGTTTGTTGTTGATGGAAGGGATGTAAGTGGAGGTTTAGTAGAGTGGATAGAGTTGTTTGTTGTTGATGGAAGGGATGTAAGTGGAGGTTTAGTAGAGTGGATAGAGTTGTTTGTTGTTGGTGGAAAGGAGGTAAGTGAAGGTTTAGAGTGGATAGAGTTGTTTGTTGTTGATGGAAGGGATGTAAGTGGAGGTTTAGTAGAGTGGATAGAGTTGTTTGTTGTTGGTGGAAGGGAGGTAAGTGAAGGTTTAGAGTGGATAGAGTTGTTTGTTGTTGATGGAAGGGAGGTAAGTGAATGTTTGGAGTGGATAGAGTTGTTTGTTGTTGATGGAAGGGATGTAAGTGAATGTTTGGAGTGGATAGAGTTGTTTGTTGTTGATGGAAGGGATGTAAGTGGAGGTTTAGTAGAGTGGATAGAGTTGTTTGTTGTTGATGGAAGGGATGTAAGTGGAGGTTTAGTAGAGTGGATAGAGTTGTTTGTTGTTGGTGGAAAGGAGGTAAGTGAATGTTTAGAGTGGATAGAGTTGTTTGTTGTTGGTGGAAGGGATGTAAGTGGAGGTTTAGTAGAGTGGATAGAGTTGTTTGTTGTTGATGGAAGGGATGTAAGTGGAGGTTTAGTAGAGTGGATAGAGTTGTTTGTTGTTGATGGAAGGGATGTAAGTGGAGGTTTAGTAGAGTGGATAGAGTTGTTTGTTGTTGATGGAAGGGATGTAAGTGGAGGTTTAGTAGAGTGGATAGAGTTGTTTGTTGTTGATGGAAGGGATGTAAGTGGAGGTTTAGTAGAGTTGGATAGAGTTGTTTGTTGTTGATGGAAGGGATGTAAGTGGAGGTTTAGTAGAGTGGATAGAGTTGTTTGTTGTTGATGGAAGGGATGTAAGTGGAGGTTTAGTAGAGTGGATAGAGTTGTTTGTTGTTGGTGGAAAGGAGGTAAGTGAATGTTTAGAGTGGATAGAGTTGTTTGTTGTTGGTGGAAGGGATGTAAATGGAGGTTTAGTAGAGTGGATAGAGTTGTTTGTTGTTGATGGAAGGGATGTAAGTGGAGGTTTAGTAGAGTGGATAGAGTTGTTTGTTGTTGATGGAAGGGATGTAAGTGGAGGTTTAGTAGAGTGGATAGAGTTGTTTGTTGTTGATGGAAGGGAGGTAAGTGAAGGTTTAGAGTGGATAGAGTTGTTTGTTGTTGATGGAAGGGATGTAAGTGGAGGTTTAGTAGAGTGGATAGAGTTGTTTGTTGTTGATGGAAGGGAGGTAAGTGAATGTTTAGAGTGGATAGAGTTGTTTGTTGTTGGTGGAAGAGAGGTAAGTGAATGTTTAGAGTGGATAGAGTTGTTTGTTGTTGGTGGAAGAGAGGTAAGTGAATGTTTAGAGTGGATAGAGTTGTTTGTTGTTGATGGAATGGAGGTAAGTGAATGTTTAGAGTGGATAGAGTTGTTTGTTGTTGATGGAAGGGAGGTAAGTGAATGTTTAGAGTGTCAGTTAAATATGTAAAACAGCACAAAGTAGAATGTTGGTTAAATATACAACACAAAGTAGAATGTTGGTATATTTATAGAATACAAAGTAGAATGTTGGTTAAATATACAATACAAAGTAAAATGTTGGTTAAATATAGAACAGAAAGTACAATGTTGGTTTTTTTGTAGAGTAAAAAGTAGGATGTTGGTTAAATGCAACAAGAAATGTTGGTTAAACAATCACCTGTTGTCTCTGTCACATTTCGCCAGGATCTAGAGGAGGTCTCCTATCACTTGACAGAGCCAGACCCAACTTCATCGCACCCAGGCCGTTTGCTCGCGGGTGAGTCTTGTTGTCGATCTGCAGGTCAGGCTGAAGTTATTAATTTTTTAAAATTGTTTCATGATCAACACCTTGTGGTGCTATAGAGGGCAACAACAAAATCTTCAAATCTTTACATGGTCAATGGCCATTGCTCTAGGATCCTCTAGGTCGGGCTAGTGCTGGTCTATGATGGTGATGGGACAAGTACTCACAACCCTATGATGGTGATGGGACAAGTACTCACAACCCAGTGGTGGTGATGAGACAAGTACAAACACAATCCTATGGTGGTGATGAGACAAGTACACACACTCTTATGATGGTGATGAGACAAGTACACAATCCTATGATGGTGATGAGACAAGTACACAAGCCTATGATGGTGATGAGACAAGTACACACAATCATATGATGGTGATGAGACAAGTACACAACTCTATGATGGTGATGAGACAAGTACACAACCCAATGATGGTGATGAGACAAGTACATAACCCTATGATGGTGATGAGACAAGTACACACAATCCTATGATGGTGATGAGACAAGTACACAACCCAATGATGGTGATGCGACAAGTACACAACCCAATGATGGTGATGAGACAAGTACACAACCCTATGATGGTGATGAGACAAGTACACAACCCTATGATGGTGATGAGACAAGTACACAACCCAATGATGGTGATGAGACAAGTACACACCCCTATGATGGTGATGAGACAAGTAACACAACCCTATGATGGTGATGAGACAAGTACACAACCCTATGATGGTGATGAGACAAGTACACAACCCTATGATGGTGATGAGACAAGTACACACAATCCTATGATGGTGATGAGACAAGTACACAACCCAATGATGGTGATGAGACAAGTACACAACCCAATGATGGTGATGAGACAAGTACATAACCCTATGATGGTGATGAGACAAGTACACACAATCCTATGATGGTGATGAGACAAGTACACAACCCACTGATGGTGATGAGACAAGTACACAACCCAATGATGGTGATGAGACAAGTACACAACCCAATGATGGTGATGAGACAAGTACACAACCCTATGATGGTGATGAGACAAGTACACAACCCAATGATGGTGATGAGACAAGTACACAACCCAATGATGGTGATGAGACAAGTACACAACCCTATGATGGTGATGAGACAAGTACACAACCCAATGATGGTGATGAGACAAGTACACAACCCAATGATGGTGATGAGACAAGTACACAACCCAATGATCGTGATGAGACAAGTACACAACCCAATGATGGTGATGAGACAAGTATACAACCCAATGATGGTGATGAGACAAGTACACAACCCAATGATGGTGATGAGACAAGTACACAACCCAATGATGGTGATGAGACAAGTACACAACCCAATGATTGCAGTGAGAACAACAGCCTTTCTTGTATCAAGTTCTCCTTTAAAAACGAATATCTATCACAAAAGCCCTCATTCATATCCAACAGTGATGATCGTCATGGTCACAATAAATTATTTGATATTTTCTGTCCAACAGTCATGATCATCACGGTCACAATAAATTATTTGATATTTTCTGTCCAACAGTCACGATCATCACGGTCACAATAAATTATTTGATATTTTCTGTCCAACAGTCACGATCGTCACAGTCACAATAAATTATTTTGAAATAGGGTATAGCAGTGATAAATTGAATGAAGGCAAAAGGGGGAGTTAGGTAGTAAACAAAGGGAGATAATGAAGGGGAGTGACAGGTGTTCAAGTGCTCGTGGAAGTTAGGTGAACACAGCAAGAGTCACGAGGGGCAGAAGCAAGGCGAGAGAATTAGGTGAACACAGCAAGAGTCACGAGGGGCAGAAGCAAGGCAAGAGAATTAGGTGAACACAGCAAGACTCACAAGGGGCAGAAGCAAGGCGAGAGAATTAGGTGAACACAGCAAGAGTCACGAGGGGCAGAAGCAAGGCAAGAGAATTAGGTGAACACAGCAAGAGTCACGGGGGGCAGAAGCAAGGCAAGGGAATTAGGTGAGCACAGCAAGAGTCACGAGGGGCAGAAGCAAGGCAAGAGAATTAGGTGAGCACAGCAAGAGTCACGAGGGGCAGAAGCAAGAGAATTAGGTGAACACAGCAAGAGTCACGAGGGGCAGAAGCAAGGCAAGAGAATTAGGTGAACACAACAAGAGTCACGAGGGGCAGAAGCAAGGCAAGAGAATTAGGTGAACACAGCAAGAGTCACGAGGGGCAGAAGCAAGGCAAGAGAATTAGGTGAACACAGCAAGAGTCACGAGGGGCAGAAGCAAGGCAAGAGAATTAGGTGAACACAGCAAGAGTCACGAGGGGCAGAAGCA
Organism: Megaustenia siamemsis; assembly: GCA_032433765.1. Taxonomy (NCBI): domain Eukaryota; kingdom Metazoa; phylum Mollusca; class Gastropoda; order Stylommatophora; family Ariophantidae; genus Megaustenia; species Megaustenia siamemsis. The sequence goes on along the minus strand of JAVIAB010000025.1, from coordinate 37,313,365 downwards.
AGGCGAGAGAATTAGGTGAACACAGCAAGAGTCACGAGGGACAGAAGCAAGGCAAGAGAATTAGGTGAACACAGCATGAGTCACGAGGGGCAGAAGCAAGGCGAGAGAATTAGGTGAACACAGCAAGAGTCACGAGGGGCAGAAGCAAGGCGAGAGAATTAGGTGAACACAGCAAGAGTCACGAGGGGCAGAAGCAAGGCGAGAGAATTAGGTGAACACAGCAAGAGTCACGAGGGGCAGAAGCAAGGCAAGAGAATTAGGTGAACACAACAAGAGTCACGAGGGGCAGAAGCAAGGCAAGAGAATTAGGTGAACACAGCAAGAGTCACGAGGGGCAGAAGCAAGGCAAGAGAATTAGGTGAACACAGCAAGAGTCACGAGGGGCAGAAGCAAGGCAAGAGAATTAGGTGAACACAGCAAGAGTCACGAGGGGCAGAAGCAAGGCGAGAGAATTAGGTGAACACAGCAAGAGTCACGAGGGACAGAAGCAAGGCAAGAGAATTAGGTGAACACAGCATGAGTCACGAGGGCAGAAGCAAGGCGAGAGAATTAGGTGAACACAGCAAGAGTCACGAGGGGCAGAAGCAAGGCAAGAGAATTAGGTGAACACAGCAAGAGTCACGAGGGGCAGAAGCAAGGCAAGAGAATTAGGTGAACACAGCAAGAGTCACGAGGGGCAGAAGCAAGGCGAGAGAATTAGGTGAACACAGCAAGAGTCACGAGGGACAGAAGCAAGGCAAGAGAATTAGGTGAACACAGCATGAGTCACGAGGGGCAGAAGCAAGGCGAGAGAATTAGGTGAACACAGCAAGAGTCACGAGGGGCAGAAGCAAGGCGAGAGAATTAGGTGAACAAAGAATAGGTTAAGGGGCAAGGTAGATGATTCGCAACCGGGCAGTGGTTCAGTGCAGGCGTCTGTAGTCAGATACAGCCGATACCGTGAACTAGGGAGTTAGTTGGACTGTCAGTGAGTAAGTTAGTTAGGAAGTACCCGTCGAGTTGGTCAGATGTGAATTCCAGAGATGTGATATTAGATGTGATTTATTGTGACACTAGAGTAAGATAGTCATAAAAGCGTAATACGGCAATTAGCAGATAGAAGTTAATGTTACCACTATTTGCAAGAACTTTAGTAGATCATGTGTGATTGTAACATTATGAGACTTAGTGTAGGTAGTGAAGAGACATTAGCAGAGCTAGTAGAGCTCCAACAGGTGCAGAAACTTTATTTAGATCATGAGTGATCTCCCCATTATGAGACTTAGTATAAGTCGTGAAGAGACATTAATAGAGCTTGTAGAGCTATCATCATGTGTAGAGACTTTATTGAGATCATGTGTGATCGTCCCATTATGAGACTTAGTATAAGTCGTGAAGAGACATTAATAGAGGGAGTTAAAGCTACAACCAGGTGCAGAGACTTTATTGAGATCATGTGTGATCGTCCCATTATGAGACTTAGTATAAGTCGTGAAGAGACATTAATAGAGGGAGTTAAAGCTACAACCAGGTGCAGAGACTTTATTGAGATCATGTGTGATCGTCCCATTATGAGACTTAGTATAAGTCATGAAGAGACATTAATAGAGGGAGTTAAAGCTACAACCAGGTGCAGAGACTTTATTGAGATCATGTGTGATCGTCCCATTATGAGACTTAGTATAAGTCATGAAGAGACATTAGTAGAGGGAGTTAAAGCTACAACCAGGTGCAGAGACTTTAGGTAGATCAGGTATGATCACAAGACTATGAGACTGATGATCAGTCTGAAGAGTCTAGTGATGAATAAATGCAGGGGTCGCTCTGAACCAAAGAAATCACAACGCGAAGTCAATGGAGAATCGATCAACGGGATAGAGGGCGAGGCCGAGATGAAGAGGTGTTCTACCAGTGCAGGCCAGAGTCCACAGGTGAGGGCTTAGGTCCTTACGAGCCATCATGTGAGCTGCAGAGTGTGAAGTAGTGGCACACTGAACAGGAAGGAGACCTGTGCAAGCGGGGTTCCATATTGGTTGAGTCAAGGCGGCGGCAATAAGGCGGAACGACCCGTCTTTACTTCATGTAGGCTATCGGCCTGCTGTATGTCATCAACCTGTCAATCCTCAGCCAGCCAGTACAACTGGTGGGGGTTGGCCAACGCTGTCATGGCTAGCTTCATTGCTTGAGTCAAGGTAGCTGTGTCATAGGGTGGCCGAACAACGGAAGGTTTGAACCTGAACCTCGGGATGGAGCACGATCTCGATAACAGCATCAGTGTTATTATCAATGTGAATATCAACTCTCAAGGGCAACAACAAGAACAAAGCTGGTATTGGTTCCAGCTAGGGTCGAGTACATGATGTGCTCGATATAAGTCGAAGTGTCCAGCGGCCAGCGACAAATTGAGTTCAAAGGGAGATAAATCAATCAAGTCCATCCATCATCAGCCATTTCAATAATGTTCAAATTCAACATCAAATACATCAAAGAGAGATATTCAAATATCAAGTAAGACAAGAGAGAAAAGTATATATCCAAGATATATATATTTAACATGAAAGAAAATAGGTCCTCTTTTTACAATTTGATATTTTCTGTCCAAAAGTCACAATCGTCATAGTCACAATAAATTATTTGACAATCATCATAGTCACAATAAATTATTTGATATTTTCTGTCCAAATGTCACAATCGTCACAGTCACAATAAATTATTTGATATTTTCTGTCCAACAGTCACGATCGTCACAGTCACATAAATTATTTATTTTCTGCTCAACAGTCACGATCGTCACAGTCACATAAATTATTTATTTTCTGCTCAACAGTCACGATCGTCACAGTCACAATAAATTATTTGATATTTTCTGTCCAACAGTCACGATCGTCAAGGCCATCCTCAGATGGACAGACACGGGGGAAGAAATGGCAGGTTCTCACCAGGAGGAAGGGGAGGAAGGGGAGGTCAGTGGGGAAGAGGAAGAGACATGGGAGAGCCTGGGTGAGTACTTAGTGTGTGGTCAGTGAATCTTGGTTATGTTAGTGAATGGTCAGTGAATCTTGGTAATGTTAGTGTATGTTCAGTGAATCTTGGCAATGTTAGTGAATGTTCAGTGAATCTTGGTTATGTTAGCGAATGTTCAGTGAATCTTGGTTATGTTAGTGAATATTCAGTGAATCTTGGTTATGTTAGTGTATGTTCAGTGAATCTTAGTTATGTTAGTGTATGTTCAGTGAATCTTAGTTATGTTAGTGTATGTTCAGTGAATCTTAGTTATGTTAGTGTATGTTTAGTGAATCTTAGTTATGTTAGTGTATGTTCAGTCAATCTTAGTTATGTTAGTGTATGTTCAGTGAATCTTGGTTATGTCAGTGTATGTTTAGTGAATCTTGGTTATGTCAGTGTATGTTTAGTGAATCTTGGTTATGTTAGTGTAAGTTCAGTGAATCTTGGTTATGTTAGTGTAAGTTTAGTGAATCTTGGTTAGGTTAGTGTAAGTTTAGTGAATCTTGGTTATGTTAGTGTATGTTTAGTGAATCTTGGTTATGTTAGTGTAAGTTCAGTGAATCTTGGTTATGTTAGTGTAAGTTCAGTGAATCTTGGTTAGGTTAGTGTAAGTTTAGTGAATCTTGGTTATGTTAGTGTATGTTTAGTGAATCTTGGTTATGTTAGTGTAAGTTCAGTGAATCTTGGTTATGTTAGTGTAAGTTTAGTGAATCTTGGTTAGGTTAGTGTAAGTTCAGTGAATCTTGGTTAGGTTAGTGTAAGTTCAGTGAATCTTGGTTATGTTAGTGTAAGTTCAGTGAATCTTGGTTAGGTTAATTTAAGTTCAGTGAATCTTGGTTATGTTAGTGTAAGTTTAGTGAATCTTGGTTATGTTAGTGTAAGTTTAGTGAATCTTAGTTATGTTAGTGTAAGTTCAGTGAATCTTGGTTATGTTAGTGTAAGTTTAGTGAATCTTGGTTAGGTTAGTGTAAGTTCAGTGAATCTTGGTTAGGTTAGTGTAAGTTCAGTGAATCTTGGTTATGTTAGTGTATGTTCAGTGAATCTTGGTAATGTTAGTGTAAGTTCAGTGAATCTTGGTTATGTTAGTGTATGTTCAGTGAATCTTAGTTATGTTATATATGGTCAGGGAATCTTGGTTATGTTAGTGTATGTTTAGTGAATCTTGGTTATGTTAGTGTATGTTCAGTGAATCTTAGTTATGTTAGTGTATATTTAGTAAATCTTGGTAATGTTAGTGTAAGTTCAGTGAATCTTGGTTATGTTAGTGTATCTTGGTTATGTTAGTGTATGTTCAGTGAATCTTGGTAATGTTAGTGTAAGTTCAGTGAATCTTGGTTATGTTAGTGTATGTTCAGTGAATCTTGGTTATGTTAGTGTAAGTTCAGTGAATCTTGGTTATGTTAGTGTATGTTCAGTGAATCTTGGTTATGTTAGTGTAAGTTCAGTGAATCTTGGTTATGTTAGTGTATGTTCAGTGAATCTTGGTTATGTTAGTGTAAGTTCAGTGAATCTTGGTTATGTTAGTGTATGTTCAGTGAATCTTGGTTATGTTAGTGTAAGTTCAGTGAATCTTGGTTATGTTAGTGTATGTTCAGTGAATCTTAGTTATGTTAGTGTATGTTTAGTAAATCTTGGTAATGTTAGTGTAAGTTCAGTGAATCTTAGTTATGTTAGTGTAAGTTCAGTGAATCTTGGTTATGTTAGTGTATGTTCAGTGAATCGTAGTTATGTTAGTGTATGTTCAGTGAATCGTAGTTATGTTATATATGGTCAGTATTCTTCTGTTATGTTAGAATATGCTTCAGCAAAAAGAAAACACCGTTCTTTTCTATGTAATTTTTTTAGTAATAAGAACATATGGTTATAATAAATTGTTATGTCCAGTAACGAGAGTTAACGTACGCGCAGGTGATACTTTGGCACATAGAAGATCATATTGAAGAGATGCTGTTATGACAGGACTTAACTTAGTTATATAGCACTTCTTGTGTAAAATTTTGGAAAATAATGCAGAACATCTGCTATAGATCTTTGTGAAATAATATAGAACTTCTTGTGTAGAATTTGGGAAAATAATGCAGAACATCTGCTATAGATCTTTGTGAAGTAATATAGAACTTCTTGTGTAGAATTTGGGAAAATAATGTAGAACATCTGCTATAGATCTTTGTGAAGTAATATAGAACTTCTTGTGTAAAAACCTGTAGTGTCATAGAACTTTGTTTAGTATAAAACTTCTAATATATAGAATTTTGTTAAGTGATTAAGAACATCGCAAAAACAGAGGCTATGAGAATAAGCAAATTAAAACACCCATTAAACATTAAGATCAAAGATAAAGAAATAAAACAAGTAGAGGAATTCAAGTATTTAGGCACAATGTTCACAGAAGATGGAAAACTAGACAGAGAAATTGACATGAGAATACAAAAAGCAAATACTGTCACATACCAGCTTTCACCATTACTAAAACATCCAAACATTTCTATAACAGCTAAACAACAAATGATAAATAGCATCTTCATACCAACTGTGTGCTATGAAAGTCAAACATGGACCCTTTCTAATCACAATTAAGAAAGATAAATACATGTGAGATGCGATGCTTGAGAAAAGTAACAAACAACACAAGAAGAGATAGAAATACCAAATGAAACCATAAGATAAATGATAGGAACAAAACCCTGCCAAGAATATATAGAACAACAACTTAAATGGTTTGGCCACCTGGTCAGAATGAATCCTCACCAATCACCATCAAGGTCGTCCTTCTCGAGACTGCATGGAAAAAGACCAAGAGGAAGACCCAGAAGAAGATGGATAGATGCTGTGACAGTAACATGTAACAAAGGAAAATCACTAATTCAGACAGTTTGAGCAGCTCAAAAACGACAAATGATATAAACCACAATACCTTTCAGGTATCAGTGAAAAGAGAAAATAAGAAGAAGATTAAGAACATCCATTATAAATCTTATTAAAATAATACAGAGCTTATGTCTTTTATAGAGCGTGGAAAAATATAGGTTTGTTATGTGATGTAGGACATATTTACAGCTCTACTTCCTCAGAAGTATCTAGTTGTATTCATTGGTCGATGTGTTTCCCTCCAAATTTCAGACGTTTTGCGGGCGGTGGATTCAGAGGCAGACGTGATGGGGGCAGACATGTCCGCTCCTTCACAAAGTAGAGCCAAGTGGATCTGTGTGTCTGTCAGATTTTCTGTTACAGGTTGAAGAATGTGTTTGATTGTTGATCTTAATGTGAGAAAAAATAACTTTCTCCTACAGACTGTCTGGATTGTTGATCTTAATGTGAGAAATAACTTTCTCTTAGACTGTCTGGATTGTTGATATTAATGTGAGAAATAAATAACTTTCTCTTACAGACTGTCTGGATTGTTGATCTTAATGTGAGAAAAAATAACTTTCTCCTACAGACTGTCTGGATTGTGGATTTATTTTCATGAGGGTTGACTGTATGTTTTTTTTTTCATCTTCAATGAAGGCACACATCATGACATTGACATATTAGTTCCCATTAAACATAAACACACATGATGACATTGACATATTAGTCCCCGTTAAACATAAACACACATCATGACATTGACATATCATCAGTTTCCATTAAACATAAACACACATGATGACAATGGCATATTAGTTCCCATTAAACATAAACACACATCATGACATTGACATATTATCAGTTCCCATTAAAAATAAACACACATCATGACATTGACATATTAGTTCCCATTAAACATAAACACACATGATGACAATGCCATATTAGTTCCCATTAAACATAAACACACATCATGACATTGACATATTATTAGTTCCCATTAAACATAAACACACATGATGACATTGACATATTAGTTCCCATTAAACATAAACACACATCATGACATTGACATATTATTAGTTCCCATTAACCATAAACACACATCATGACATTGACATATTATTAGTTCCCATTAAACATAAACACACATCATGACATTGACATATTAGTTCCCATTAAACATAAACACATATGAGGACAATGACATATTAGTTCCCATTAAACATAAACACACATGATGACAATGACATATTAGTTCCCATTAAACATAAACACACATCATGACATTGACATATTATTAGCTCCCATTAAACATAAACACACATCATGACATTGAAATATTAGTTCCCATTAAAAATCAGTCACACACATCATGACATATGTCATTACAATAACTAATATCACAAGTCCTCCGATAAAGTCGATGTGCAGTGAAGATATTTGTGAAATGACAGGAAATGATAACACAAATTTGTATTACTCATCTCGACACTACTGCTCTTGGCTGGCCTGTATTGGGTAAAGTGGCTGTTCACACGATGATGTTGTATCTACAGCATGTCTTCAAAATGTCCATCATGGGCCTCAAGACATTTGTTGACTCGTCTCTCCGTGTTTTCAAAAACCTTCTGGATAATGACTGGTAATATTTTTGTTGGATTTGGGTGATGATTTTTGTTGGATTTGGGTGATGATTTTTGCCTATAGGTCGTTAACTGTTTGTGGATGACACACAATGACCTCGGTGTGGAAAAATCTAGGTATTGGTTATGGAAGGCCTCGGTATCGCTGCAAACAAATTAAAATCCATAATTGCTCAACCGCCCGTGCCAGTGGAATCATCCGAATTACTAACATATCTCCCAAACAAAGAAAGGTAACTGTAGTCCCCATCGTAGCAGTCTCAGCACACGCCAAAAGACATAAGGCGAAACCGTGCAGAAAGTGAACACGGCCAACTGTTCCCTGTCATGCGATATCTTCATTCATCGTAAACAAGCGGGATATCGAAACAGGATCAAAATGGATGAGACACAGCTCTAGGTATGTGGGCTGTATGCGCACATCTATGTGTGTGCCTGTATATGTATGTATATATATATATATATATATATATATATGTATGTATGTGTGTGTACGTATATGTGTTGGTGTGGTTGTATGTATGTGTATATATGCATGTGTGTATGTGCAGGGTATTACCCTGGGAAGGTGAGGAATGTCGCCTCGCATCTGAGTTTCGATGCTTGAGGCGACACTATACAGAAATCTCCGAACATTTCTGGATAGGCGGCCGAGCACATATGGGTGGAAACTCACGTGCTAAGACGCCAGTTCAAGTCTCGTACTTTACCTTTACGTATGTATGGACATTGCCGGTGGCGTTGTAGTCGAGGCAGCCTAGACAGTGCCCCCTTCACCTCACATATTTTTAGAACCCTTTACATGTTGTTGACCCTCCCACTGGTAGGGTATTTACAGTACACACCTGCGAATCCTTCTTTCTCCTTCTGACTACGGTCCACGACACAGGGAAGAAGAAATTTGTGTTTCTTAAACCAGTTTCGATTATTTTGTTTTGGATGCTTCATTAATAGTTAGTATTAGTTTTATTCACTTACATATCTGTGTGTATGTGTTGTTTGTTTGTTCCTGCTGAAGGCCTATTGAGCTGAAACGTTCAAATTCATGTCATCCATCAATTACATAAAGTTTTAACCACACCATTTTTTTGTTCAATTATCCATCACATTTAGCTTTACTACAGCTTCACATTTTTATGCATTCATTTGCTCTGGACCCTCCTCCTTTTCTACCGTGTTGTTTGTAGAGTTTTGTTGTTGTTGTCGACTGTTCTATGTTTGTTGTGCTCTACTTTGTATTAAAGTGCCAACTTCTCAATTCCTGACCCTTTCCTTTGATGGTCTAATTGTAAATAAATGTGGCGAGTGTGTTCTTGTGTTGTTCAAGATTCTCACCTGCAGTTCAGTTATCATGAAAAATCCCACAGTTGTACCTATGCTGTAATGGTTGCTACACAACTTCTACTATGGATAGAATAGGTTTATTAAGGATCCGTTACAGAAATTACTGCAGTGGATTCTCAATGTAAAGTTGAACGCATTCGAAAATAAATGTCTACGGTAAATACTTGGTATAGCGTGGAACGAATTCAAAACAAACGAGGAAATTAGAGAAATCGCCAATCAACCACTAATATCTTCAGTAATAAAGAAAAGACGATGGTCATATGTTGGACATGTGATGACAAGAGATAATAACCGAATAGCAAAGCAAGCCCTCATATGGGAAACAACAGGTAAGAGAAAAAGAGGAAGACCCAGGGAGACACTGAGAAGAACATTGATGAGAGAGGCAAGAGCAGCAAGATTCGACTCCCTCAATGAGATAGAGCTGCTTGCACAGAACAGAGACCGATGGCGAGATTTGATAAAATATCTTTAAAAGAAAACTCAAAAATTCAGATAGGAGAAGGTGTATCTTTGTCTACGCCCTATGGGCCGGCTACGGCTTGAAAGGTCAATAGATAGATAGATAGATAGATTCTCTATGTAGAGTAACAGAAAGGCTGGACGAAGACATTACTGTCACGGCAGAAGTTTAAAATTTGGAGCTATCTGAGACTAACCTGTCAGATCTGAAAAAAGTTGTCACTAACATCTGGGTTATCACTGGTAAGGTTGAGTTATCATTTATAGACCTTGTTTATCACTGAGAAATCTGGGTTATCATTGATTAGGTTGAGTTATCACTTACATGCCTTGGCAGGTCTGGGTTATCATTGAGAGGTCTGTACTGTGACAGAATGGAGTTATTCAGCTACAGTCAGGGACAGAATCGCTGCAGCAAAGTTGAGCATTTCCTACAAGTTCTAGTCACAGAACAGAGTGGTGCATACTCTAGAACAACAAACTCCAGTCACAGAACAGAGTGGTGCGTACTCTAGAACAACAAACTCCAGTCACAGAACAGAGTGGAATGTACTCTACAACAACAAACTCCAGTCACAGAACAGAGTGGTGCGTACTCTAGAACAACAAACTCCAGTCACAGAACAGAGTGGAATGTACTCTAGAACAACAAACTCCAGTCACAGAACAGAGTGGTGTGTACTCGAGAACAACAAACTTCAGTCACAGAGGTATGGTAAAGTATGAGACTTCAACCAGCGTCTTAGCACGCGAGTTTCCACCCATATGTGCTCGGTCGCCTATCCATAAATTTCTAGATAGTGACGCTTCAAGCATCGAAACTCACGATGCGAGGTGACATTCCTCACCTTCCCAGGGAAATACCCTGGTACCCATTTCTGCCAATGGCTGGGTCGACCGTGGGGGTATTTTTTTTTTCCCAACCACGAGTACAATTCACACTGCTCCCAGCGGGAATCGAACACGGGTTGTCCGAACGTCGGTAGTCCAGTCGGGTGGTTTTCCCAACTAGGCTACCGAGGCCCACATTCAGTCACAGAACAGAGTGTAATGCACCCTACAACAACAAGCTCCAATCACAGAACAGAGTGGAGCGTACTATACAACAACTAGCTCCAATCACAGAACAGAGTGGAGCGTACTATACAACAACTAGCTCCAATCACAGAACAGAATGGAGCATACTATACAACAAACTCCAGTCACAGAACAGAGTGGAGCATACTATACAACAACAAACTCCAGTCACAGAACAGAGTGTATAATATATAGATAAGCCTTAAATAAATAGAGTGAAAAATAATCATTGCATGAGCTGTTTATATTTTCATGTTACTATTAGCATTTTTTGGTGGAGTAACATGGATAACATTCTGCTAAAACAAGCCTTCAATAAAACACATGGACTCAGGTCACACAACACCCTCACAGCAATAAACGAGAATAGTTCCTTATTTGTGGTTTAATATCCAATTACTCACTGCTATCATTGGTTATCTCATTGTTAAGATTTCCAATGTAATAGTAGCAACTGAAGGAAAAATAAAATAACTCCTTTATTCAAAGAGATGGACACCAAATAACATAATCCTGTGTCATTTCTAAATTTAAGGTCGGCTACTATGGAGTGACATTTCACTCTGTCTATTACCTTAATGGTACATGCTGTCATAAGTTCTCTTGTCTACCTCTTAATGTTGTCAGCCCACTTTAGTCTTGGTATGTCCCTACCTTAATGTTACATGCTGTCTCAAGTTCTGTCTACCTTTTAATGTTGTCAGCTCACTTTAGTCTTGGTATGTCTCTACTTTAATGGTACATGCTGTCATAAGTTCTCTTGTCTATCTCTTAATGTTGTCAGCCCACTTTAGTCTTGGTATGTCTCTACCTTAATGGTACATGCTGTCTCAAGTTCTCTTGTCTATCTCTTAATGTTGTCAGCTCACTTTAGTCTTGGTATGTCTCTACTTTAATGGTACATGCTGTCATAAGTTCTCTTGTCTATCTCTTAATGTTGTCAGCCCACTTTAGTCTTGGTATGTCTCTACCTTAATGGTACATGCTGTCTCAAGTTCTCTTGTCTATCTCTTAATGTTGTCAGCTCACTTTAGTCTTGGTATGTCTCTACCTTAATGGTACATGCTGTCTCAAGTTCTCTTGTCTATCTCTTAATGTTGTCAGCTCACTTTAGTCTTGGTATGTCTCTACCTTAATGGTACATGCTGTTGCAAGTTCTCTTGTCTACCTCTTGATGTCATCAGCCCACTTTAGTCTTAATCTGTTTCCACCTCTACATTTGAAGGATCAGATACTTGCCAACCAACAGTAATCACCATGCCATGCAGATGACACCAAATGATGTTTACCAACAGTAGTCCACATGCCATACTGCTGACACCAAATAATGTTCACCAACAGTAGTTTTCATGCCATGCAGTTGACACCAAATGATGTTTACCAATAGCAGCCCCATGTCATGCAGCTGACACCAAATAGTATTTACTATTACTATTGATGGGTCCTGAGAGTGCTAATTTCATTCCAAAATTAAAATGGCCACAGACTTTTATTAAAACAAAGTATTTGAGAAGTTAATCCACTGATTGATGAACTGATTACACAGTTTTCGTCAAGCTCTTTTATTCAATCTCTTGCCGCAACCAGTAACGATTCCTTCAAATCATACTATTGCAGCACAAACACTCATAAATTCAGTTTCATGTTGAATTTGCTTGTCATAAATGTACCCTAATTTCAAGATGAATCTGAGTTAATGACATAGACAAAGACTTTGTGTTCTGTGGCCACAAATATACTGGAGTTTGTCACTCTAATGCCGAGAATTACGTCTGGAGAGCAGTCAATTGCTAGAACCTGTTGCTTCGCAATGCTGCTGACTTGCTGCCCAGTTTTCCTATTTCGGAGAGGTGTCATAACGGTAACCTTTTGTCTGTAGAGGTATACGTGACGCTGGGATTCTGCGATGACAGCAAATGACATGTTGGGAGCGCAGGTGCAGAATCGCCGTTGTTGCTTGGAGGCTATGACGTAACCAATCGCGTTGAGCACACCAATGTGCTCCCAGGGGCACCTGTCTGGTGCAACTGTCGGAGACCCCTGCCACAGGAATGCATCGACATCATGTCTTAAACACAATGCTGGTGTACTGTCCGGGTTGGTGCTGACGCTAAATAAGAACTGGTTGCCAGACATAACCTGTTATTTTCAAAAATAAATAACAATAAATTAATAACAATAAATTAAAAAAATTAATAACAAAAAATTTAAAAAATAATAAATTAAAAAAATTAATAACAATAAATTAAAAAAATTAATAATAAATTAAAAAAATTAATAACAATAAATTAAAAAAATTTAATAACAATAAATTTAAAAAATAAAGAACAATACATTTTTTAAAAATTAATAACAAATGAAAATAATATCTCAGAAGAAGGGACAAATGTAACAAACAAAAGAAAATAACAAAAGCACAAAGAATAAACCAACAAAGGGAAAATAACATAAAAATCACTGATCCGAAGATGGAAAACAGTGCAATGTAGACAAGTAATGGAGTTTTGAAGATATAAATCTCAAAAGTATAAAAAAATAAATTAACAAGGGAAACAAGATAAGTAAAGAAATACAAAGAATAAACTAAATGGAAACATTATAAACAAAGAAATACCAAAAAATATTTAATTTAAACATCACAAACTAACAAATACAAAGAATTAATCAAAATGGAAACATAAACAAAGCAATACAAAGAATGAATTAAAATGGGAACATAAAGAAATACAAAGAATGAATTAAAATTGGAACATAAACAAAGCAATATAAAGAATGAATTAAAATGGAAACATAAATAAAGAAATACAAAGAATGAATTAAAATGGAAACATAAACAATGAAATAGAAAGAATAAACATAGGAAGGATGTAATCACAGAAGTACAATTGACGAGCGAAGAAGGTACGTTTACTGCCCACCTCATTAAGAAATTACACCCGGGCTGATGGCTCGTACCAACACATTTTAAGGCATCACTGATAGCTTCACCACGAAGTGAACACCAACGTCGTTACCATTCCACTAACTGAAGGTTGACCTACCTTGTGTGAAATCCTGTGTGTCTCTCCATCTATCCTTATGATGTTCACCCCTTCATACACTGCATCACATTCCTCCAACATTTGGGAGTTGTACGGCTTTTCCTTTCCATCTGGACTTGGGTTCTGGATCAGAAAATAATTCCTTTCAGTGAGAAAACTTCATCCCTTTCTCTACAGAAGCTTTTCTTCAATTGAAGAGATTTCAAAAGTTTTCATGGTTTTAAGAATCAATCTATATATTTATGTAATATAACATATTGCTTACGAGAATGGCTTGGCAGAAATGATAAATAACTGTTGAGATCGAAAGTTGTGGAGAGACATGATCACCTACACCAGCAGGTATGGTACTTGATGATGATGATAACATATTATATATGAATGTTTAGATAATTGAACAAGGTATTAGATTTCACCAATACCAAGATGATACAAGACATGTAAAAAAGAATATGGTCTGATGACAGTTTACATTAATCAATCTGAGTGACGCACTATGCAGTGAAACGTATGTGGTTGAAATCAGCATGGCTCACAGTGCGCCAAAACGTGCAGTAAGAGTTAATCATAAACAAGTGCCACATATTAAATACTTGGGCACATAATGACATGAGATGGGCAGTGCCCCACAGAAATATAAAGCAAAATAGCTCATCCCAAAACAGTATTTCAAAAACTAAAAAATGACTTATGCAAGAAGTCTATATCAATAGGAGTTAGAAAGAGGCCAGTGGTGAGGAGTGTAGAACACTCCAAGGTATGAAGACAGCTTCACAAGGGAGGAACACAACACAATACTGACGTTTCGGCCAGGGGCCTTTTTCAGAGTTCAAGGACAACAAAAACAAACGATGAAACACAATTATCTATAAATACATGATCAGAAGAAGAGGATAGAAAAGAAAAAAGTAGGATGATGAAAAAATAAAAAAAGAAAAGAGCTAAGATAAGAATATAGAAAGAATATGAGAATATATGTATAATTAAAATATATAATACAGAATCACTTAGCTTGAACGACTGGTTAATCCGCCGGGAACCAAACGAAAGAATGACTACAAAAGGACCTCCCGAGGCGGGAAAATGGAAACGAGGCTATGACTGACCAGAGTTCATACACCTGAAGAAAGAACTAGAAACCCAAACAACAGCTTCTACAGCTAATGTCGTACAAGAAAAAAAAAAGGGGGGGGGGGGGATATAAGGTAACAAGAAATAACGGCACCTAACAAGAAGGGGGGGAGAGGGGGGGGGGAGAAATGAAAAAGACTGAGAGAGTCCGGAATGGGGAATATGAGGAGAGGAAGTGAAAGAAAGAAGGAACGAAAGAAGTAGGGCCCGGAGAGACTCAGGAGGATACTAGGAATATATATACAAAGAGGAGTATACATCAGAGGAGGACAGGTAAAAGATAGGATGAGAAGCGGAGGGGATACACAGAGAATAATACGCTGGCAGGAGTGCCTGGAGAGGAAAGGAAAGAGTTAGAAAGAGAGTTGGTTGGTGCTATATCGAGCCAATTCTGACCTATGGAAGAGAATCACAGACAGTAGACAACAAATGAAAGGGCAATTAGAGGCCTCAGAGATGGGATTTTTGTCAGAAGAATGTTAGAATTCCCTGGACAGCTAAAAAGACCAACAATGAAATTCTCAAAGAGGCCAACACAAAATGGGAGCTCCCAATAAACATCAGAAAGAACAATCCTCATTTTTTTTTTGGGGCACATCATGAGAAAAGGAAAGTTGGAATATTTGGTTACAACTGGTAAAATAGAGAGAATGTGTTTGACAAAGACAAAAGATACTAGATAGTTTGGTGTCATGGCATGGGAAACAATCAGCAACAGAACTGATGTATGATGTACTGAGGATTGAGAATTGTGGAAGGACATGGTCGCCTACGTCAACCAGTATGGTACATGATGATGATGAAGCAGGAAAGTTGATAAACTTTAACAGCGAACCAATTAAAATCTCTTTTGAGGTCATAGGTTATGGACTACTTGACAATTTATTAAAATGTAAACAATTTATGGATACTTCTATCCCTTTCTGATGTCCAACAGCTAACTACTAAAGGAATGGATAGTTGGATAGACCTCTTCATCATTCATTCTTAAAAGGACATTAAGTGGCCATAGATGAGTTATATTGTGGTTTATGTGTCTTTTGGCCAAACACATCCGACTTCACTTAGACATTTTTGAGACTGAATTGCCTTCCCTCTTCGATCCCTTCTCACTCTCAGGCCAGGCTAGATTGGTTAATCTGTTACTAGAGGTACTACCATGAGGCGGAGTATGGTCTGGATGGTCCTTGTTCACAGATCTTAACTCAAATCATCAGCTCTATGTGTTGCTGACAATGTCCCCAGCTGTGTTGCTGACAATGTAATGTCCCCAGCTGTGTTGCTGATACTGTCCCCAGCTGTGTTGCTGACAATGTCCCCCGCTGTGTTGCTGACAATGTCCCCAGCTATGTTGCTGATACTGTCCCCAGCTATGTTGCTGACAATGTAATGTCCCCAGCTGTGTTGCTGACAATGTAATGTCCCCAGCTGTGTTGCTGATACTGTCCCCAGCTGTGTTGCTGACAATGTCCCCCGCTGTGTTGCTGATACTGTCCCCAGCTGTGTTGCTGACAATGTAATGTCCCCAGCTGTGTTGCTGACAATGTAATGTCCCCAGCTGTGTTGCTGACAATGTCCCCAGCTGTGTTGCTGACAATGTCCCCAGCTGTGTTGCTGACAATGTCCCCAGCTGTGTTGCTGAAACTGTCCCCAACTGTGTTGCTGACAATGTCCCCAGCAGTGTTGCTGTCCAGCACTTTGCCTCCAGATCATCATCATGTGCCATGCCAGTTGGCGTAAGTGATCATCTCTCTCCACATCACTCGGTCCTTCATCCTTCTTCTTTCCTTTCTCATTTGCCTTTCAGCGCCGAAGGTGCTTGGTCCTTTTTACACGTCATATTTTCAATCAGTGATCTTTTATTTCACCATTTGGATAAGCTGTTCAATATTTTTTCTCTTGGTTTTCCTCTGCTCTTCTTTCTATTCATTCTGCCTGTTGTTATATTATTCTCAATGCCTTCTTTTCGCATTACATGTCCAATAAATGTTGATTGTCTCTTCCTTCCTATTTTTTTTTGCTGTTTACCAGCTTTTACCTCTGGCAATGTCCCTAGAGACTAGCAACCATGTGCACAGGGGTCCCTCACCACATAGGCAGATAACTCCATCTTCGGAGCAATCTCTTCTTTATGATATTTCTGGTTTTTCTAGTTCGTCTCAAACGTTTTTCGTTTGTAATTTCTGCTACCCATAGAATTCGTAGCATTCATCAGATAAACCACATCTCAGCTGCCTCTAATGTTCTCTGTGATGTCTTACTTATAGTCCGTGACTCACTTCCATGTAGTAAAACAGGTTCGATGTAGCACTTCAGGACATGTTTTCTTACATTGACAATATTTTGTTACATAGGATGTTTTTCATTCAATAGAATGATGTTTTTGCTTGTCCTATTCTGCTTCTAATTTCAGCTCTACATCTGCCATCTAATATTATTGATCCCAGCTATTTGAATCTACTCACTTGTTTTAGAATTTTCCCTTTTAGTTTTACTCTACATTCTTGTGTGTTTGTTTTCTTTGACATTGTCATAAGTTTCTTGTCTTTTTGATGTTGAGAGTCAGGCCTTTTTGTCACAATTGCATGTAAAAGATTGTGTTGGTCTTGTTGTCTGCTATCAATGCTATGTTATCTGCATGTCTGATATTGTTTATGTTGCTTCCCCCTACTGATCCTCCAGATGGATATCATTGAACAAATAACAACATTTATATCACAGCTTGCTTCAAATCACAACACAACAGAGCTACACTCATTTTATGCTTACTTAAACCCCTTGACAGCGAAAAGGTTAAAGGTGGGTGATAAAGAGGAGATATCATCGGATGATAAAGAGGAGATATCATTGGATGATAAAGAGGAGATATCATCGGATGATAAAGAGGAAATATCATTGGATGATAAAGAGGAGATATCATCGGATGATAAAGAGGAAATATCATCGATGATAAAGAGGAGATATCATTGGATGATAAAGAGGAGATATCATCGGATGATAAAGAGGAAATATCATCGGATGATAAAGAGGAAATATCATCGGATGATAAAGAGGAGATATCATTGGATGATAAAGAGGAGATATCATCAGATGATAAAGAGGAGATATCATCAGATGATAAAGAGGAGATATCATCGGATGATAAAGAGGAGATATCATTGGATGATAAAGAGGAGATATCATCGGATGATAAAGAGGAGATATCATTGGATGATAAAGAGGAGATATCATCGGATGATAAAAAAAGAAGATATCAGATGATAAAGAGGAGATATCATCGGATGATAAAAAGAAGATATCAGACGATAAAGAGGAGATATCATCGGATGATAAAAAGAAGATATCATCAGATGATAAAGAGGAGATATCATCGGATGATAAAAAAGAAGATATCATCGGATGAAAGTAGAAAAACAATACAACCATTAAAAACATAATTTTTAACACTTTCAAAATGGCCTACCCAGTCATCAGACGTCAGGTGTGATAACTTCTCATGTATTGCACTGATCTGCTCAGGGCTCATAACCAGCTGCCCTCTGGTGTCTCCCACGATTACAGTTGGCCACAAAGCTTCTTCCACTTTCTGAAGAGTCACTTCCAATCTAGGCAGACAAATAAACGTGCATGGAGATTTGCCTAAAAATATTTTATTTTATTCAAGAAACCAGTTTCACTGCAGTCAGGAATTCCCCATATTCCCTCCCACATGTCACAGCATTTCCCAAAAATGCATCAGTAAATTCTGTTGATAAAGTCGCTCTGTATATGTCCTACTCAATTGCACAATGACGATTCCAAACCTCCTTAGTTACCTCTTACAACATGTGGCAGATACCAGTGACTCTATTCTTCTCCCTTCACTGTGGGGGAGCCACACAGGGTTAGAATATTACTACAGTCTAGTAGGGTTCTACACAAACCTTGCTGATTATTGACTGAATCATAATCCCAGCTTCGGGGCAAGCACACAGGTGCTCGGTCCTTTTATTAAATGGTCATGATGTATAAGGGTCCACATGAAAATGGCACATTAAACTGAATTAGCATTTAGTTTAGTTGTCAGGTCATCTATTGCAGTGATATGGTAGTGCTAGGTGGAATAGGCATGATATTATATTAGAGTGTGTAGTGTAGAGTCATGAACAGTTAGAGACAATGGAAGAAATAGTCTTAGTGATTATGCTTGAACATTACGTGTGATATTTAGTAGTGCTGTGTAATTTAGCAGAGAGGGAAAAAAACATTTAGCGATAGTGAACAGAACAGTGTTCCAGTGTCACGCTGGCAAATAAGCACGATATTAAATTAGAGCGGAGCAGTGTAGCTTCATGAACAGTTAGAGACAATGGAAGAAATAGTCTCAGTGATTATGCTTGAGCCTACTTAGAGAGTTGTACTTCTGTCAAAGTTCTTTGTTCAACGCATCTCTCGTTGATTGTTCGAGATATCAATTAAAGAATTTATGTTTTTGGTGCTAGTGCCAACAGGCACATGTTGTGATAAGCCATGGCCAGATTTTCCCAAAGAAACAAACAATTGTTACCTGCGACCATCTAGTGTCCACGTACTTGACTCCACTTCAACACGGGCATGCAAGCTCCCCTTGACCATGTCGACCCCATTCTTGACAGAGATCTCCAGCCGACTCCCAGAGATATCCACATTTAAGTTTGCCTTGGCAAGACCCTCAGGAACAGTAACCTGTACAGACAAGTCGCTGGGTGACTGGCTCCAGGTGTACAGAGATTTGGAGGCTATAGAATATTCAAATGGTTGGTCATCAGACTTGAGTATCAGGTTGTATCTCCATTAACAACCACACAAATTTATACAGGTAATATATCTCCATTAACAACCACACAAATTTATACAGGTAATATATCTCCATTAACAACCACACAAATTTATACAGGTAATATATCTCCATTAACAACCACACAAATTTATACAGGTAATATATCTCCATTAACAACCACACAAATTTATACAGGTAATATATCTCCATTAACAACCACACAAATTTATACAGGTAATATATCTCCATTAACAACCACACAAATTTATACAGGTAATATATCTCCATTAACAACCACACAAATTTATACAGGTAATATATCTCCATAACAAACACATATTTATACAGGTAATATATCTCCATAACAAACACACAAATATATACAGGTAATATATCTCCATAACAAACACACAAATATATACAGGTAATATATCTCCATAACAAACACACAAATATATACAGGTAATATATCTCCATAACAAACACAAATTTATACAGGAAATACATCTCCATTAACAAACACAAATTTATACAGGTAATATATCTCCATTAACAAACACATATTTATACAGGTAATATATCTCCATTAACAAACACATATTTATACGGGTAATATATCTCCATTAGCAAACACAAATTTATACAGGTAACATATCTCCATTAGCAAACACATATTTATACAGGTAAGGTAATACATCTCCATTAACAAACACAAATTTATACAGGAAATACATCTCCATTAGCAAACACAAATTTATACAGGTAATATATCTCCATTAGCAAACACATATTTATACAGGTAATATATCTCCATTAACAAACACAAATTTATACAGGTAATACATCTCCATTAGCAAACACATATTTATACAGGTAATACATCTCCATTAACAAACACAAATTTATACAGGTAATACATCTCCATTAGCAAACACATATTTATACAGGTAAGGTAATACATCTCCATTAACAAACACAAATTTATACAGGTAATATATCTCCATTAACAAACACATATTTATACAGGTAATACATCTCCATTAACAAACACAAATTTATACAGGTAATATATCTCCATTAACAAACACAAATTTATACAGGTAATACATCTCCATTAACAAACACAAATTTATACAGGTAATATATCTCCATTAACAAACACATATTTATACAGGTAATACATCTCCATTAACAAACACAAATTTATACAGGTAATATATCTCCATTAACAAACACATATTTATACAGGTAATATATCTCCATTAACAAACACAAATTTATACAGGTAATATATCTCCATTAACAAACACAAATTTATACAGGTAATATATCTCCATTAACAAACACATATTTATACAGGTAATATATCTCCATTAACAAACACATATTTATACAGGTAATATATCTCCATTAACAAACACAAATTTATACAGGTAATACATCTCCATTAACAAACACATATTTATACAGGTAATACATCTCCATTAACAAACACAAATTTATACATATATTATTTTTGATCTCCCATAGAAGTCTAGCTACCAGCAGATTGTAAAAAGATAAGTTGATCCCCCCTAGAGGTCCAATTGCTTTGAACCCATAACTATATATAAATTAATTCTTTTGGACCCATAACTATATATAAATTAATTCTTTTGGACCCATAACTATATATAAATTAATTCTTTTGGACCCATAACTATATATAAATTAATTCTTTTGGACCCATAACTATATATAAATTAATTCTTTTGGACCCATAACTATATATAAATTAATTCTTTTGGACCCATAACTATATATAAATTAATTCTTTTGGACCCATAACTATATATAAATTAATTCTTTTGGACCCATAACTATATATAAATTAATTCTTTTGGACCCATAACTATATATAAATTAATTCTTTTGGACCCATAACTATATATAAATTAATTCTTTTGGACCCATAACTATATATAAATTAATTCTTTTGGACCCATAACTATATATAAATTAATTCTTTTGGACCCATAACTATATATAAATTAATTCTTTTGGACCCATAACTACATATGAATGTTCACATATATGTATCTTCTTCTTCTTTCCTTCCTCATCTGCCTTTCAGCGTCGAGGGGAGATATAGTTTGTGGTCTTTTGCTCTTCTGTTCGCCTCTGCTGCTGTTATATTTCCTAGTGCTTCTAATACTCCATCGACCCATCTTTTTCGTGGTCGACCCTTGGGTCTGGTGTTCTCACAACGTTTGAAGAAAGCTCATTGTGTTGTGTTTTGTTCACGTGGCCAAACCATTTTATCTGTTGTTTCCTTATATATTCTATGGCAGGGGCTATTCCTAGCTTTTTTCTCAGTTCTTCCTTTTCTGATCTTATCTCTCAGACTGTTTCCTGTCATTCGTCTAACACATTTAATCTCCGTAGAGGTTATTTTTCTTATTGTTCTTGCATCTAGGGTCCAGGTCTGGCATTGGTAGCACAACATTGGGATGAAGATTGTATTGTATAGTGCTCATTTATTTTGCCTCCAGAGTTATTTCCTTGTTGGACAATAGTGGTAATAACTGTCTGATGATTTGACAAGCTTTGTTGCAGCTTGATTCTATCTCTGCTGTTTGAGAATTATCATTTGTCATTAGACTTCCTAGGTATTTGAATTCCTCTACTTGTTTTAGTTGTCTGCCTTCTATAGTTATGTTGATGTTCTGTTTATTTTTGGCAACATTCATGACTTCTGTTTTGTTGATATTGATTTCCATGTTGTATTTAGTGCCTTAGATGTTGAGTTTGTTTAAGTGTTCTTGTAGGTCTTCTATTGTTTCATGTATTAGTGCCTGATCGTCTGCAAATAAAAGCTCGTTGATCTCCTCTGTCTCTGATGGGTTGGCTAGCTTGCATATATGGTCCATGTATGTAATAAACAGTAGGGGGATAGTACGCACCCCTGTCTTACACCTGATCTAACTTCAAAGTGGCCT
Organism: Megaustenia siamemsis; assembly: GCA_032433765.1. Lineage (NCBI taxonomy): Eukaryota > Metazoa > Mollusca > Gastropoda > Stylommatophora > Ariophantidae > Megaustenia > Megaustenia siamemsis. Next base: position 37,291,050 of record JAVIAB010000025.1, on the reverse strand, counting down.
GTGTAGCCTGCTGCTGTTCTGACCCTGCAGCTGCTGTTGACGTAGAGACTTTTAATAAGGTTGGTTAGATGTTGGCTTACTCTGTATGTTGTTAGTATCTCCCACAGTTGTTCTCTGTTTACTCTGTTGAATGCTTTTTCCTGGTCAATGAAGGCTATGTATAAGTTTTGATTGTGTTCTGTCGTTTTTTCTGCAAGCTGTTTTAATGTGAATAGTGTGTCGGTACATCCTCTGTTTCATATATGTATGATATATACATATATGAAAATTCACAGCCGTCAGTCGCTGGACACTGCGGGACTTGCAGAGGAAGGGATCTAAGCACCTAAGGACATGTTTGGAGTGCAATGACAACGACCCGCAAATAACTCAATGAATTTTGGGCACATAACTACATTTGGAAGTTTCTGGGCAACCACTAGCTGGACATCACAACATATGGTATTTACAGCTGCTACACCAACTGACATCCAGCAGCTTAATTTTTTTCCGATCCACAAAAACTAGAGTACATCATAAAACTTCTCCTTAGATAGAGAAATAAAATATAACTTTCCTTACCTGCTTGCTCTGCACTCACTGAATGCATATCACTGTTGACAGCTTTCAGGGAATCTTCAACCATCGTAAATTCATCCACTGAAGCAATATACAAAGATGTTCCCTTGCGATCCAAACTGGCATATTCAATAGGGTGTGAACCTTCTAGACGCCTTGTTCTCTCAATATTCCACAGTTTCTCATCAACTGGAAAAGAGATACAAAAGTGATATTAATCTTAACGCCTGTTTGTTTGTTTTTAATTTTCTACATACTGGCAAATTATTTCAAAAATAGAAATCAAACATTTTTGTTAACATTTAAGTTAGGATTTTAAAGTAAGGTCACTAACTCTATGTGGTCTACAGAGCTTCTCTGACCTGCTTACACAGAGAATGCACATCACAGGTCAAGCAGACTGACGTGCACAATGTGCATGTCACACGTTCCCATTACAAGGCCTTTACTTTCCATGAACTCTTGTGTAACTTCAGTAATATATCCACACAAGTTTCTTTCTTCTTTAAAGATTGAACGCGCCATGTAACAGAATAACCCACTTTCTTGGTTTTTCTCCGAATAAAAAAATTTGTAAATCCAGCTCGACACTTAATTTGATTCTCAAAAGAAGATCATAAAAAATGAAATAAGACGAGATAATAGCTCCACAAGAATGTCCTTGACTCGGATATTTACCTGACAGTAAGGTAACCCAGGTGAGAACAGTTACCCATGGCGATCCAAGCTTTTCTTTAACTTCTCCCTCCACCTCCTCCACGGAGGCAAGAAGACACTCCACCCTGTGGCTCTCCCCTTCTGTCCACTTTATACTGTCTACCACAATGCCAGTTTGGCCTGCCACTGGAGCAGTCACACTAAGTAGCACCTGGCCAATAAAAGAATTCAAAATATCAAATGATCATTAAAAAGATGTATCTTAAAAATGAAAACTATCACCACAGAGTTTATATTTCACAAAATAAGACATAAAGGATAACTATAGTCTTATATTGAAAATACTTAGTAACATTTAAAAAAGGAATAAATTACAAAGAAATACATCATTTTTTAAAATGTAAACACAAAGCAAATTATATTTCAAATAGAATGTTGATAGTTTAAATGTGCTGAAACGAAGCTGGTCAAGTCAATCATTCAAACAGTGAATCTACATCTCCATCATACTGAAAGAGCAGTGAGTTAAAAAGGAACAAACCAGACAAAAATGTTACTGTGAGGGATCAGAAAGGATGAAACCAGACAAAAATGTTACTGTGAGGGATCAGAAAGGATGAAACCAGACAAAAATGTTACTGTGAGGGATCAGAAAGGATGAAACCAGACAAAAATGTTACTGTGGAGGTAGAAAGGAAGAAACAACAGACAAAAGTTTGAGAGCCAAATAAAACTAGTGCCAACACAAAGTTGGTGTCACTAGCCACTACAAAAGAGATCTGAAACGTGCATTTGTTCAACACACATAAGGATGACGTGATGACTGATTAAATTTTTCAAATATTTGTTTTGACGACCGATTAAATATTTCAAATATTTGTTTTGACGACCGATTAAATATTTCAAATATTTGTTATTTGATGTGAAGAAAAAAATAGTCGTAACATTTTGTTGCATATACAATGCAACCGCAGCATTTGTTCCCTTAAGCCAAGAACATACAACTTCAACATGTCAATTGGGACCAGATTTGCTTTCCATATTCAATCTCAACACTTGACTGATGTCAGGGCCAACACTTGGAGGACAGGTAATTTACTGGTTAGCCCTGAGATGTCAATAGTCACCTATCAAGTTCATGGTCCTATTTCAAATTGATCATCATCACGAGCCGTTTATTGAAGCAGCCAGTGACTCATAGTTGACTGTTGGCATTTGGATAAGTGGGGGAAAAAAATGGATTAACATCCCATTTAGGCACTTTATGATGTATCTGAAAGTAGACTAACCAGTAGAGGCAAGGTGTCTGACAGCAAAAACTGCTGGAAGCTTCAGCAAATCATAGTTGGTGGCTTGTGCCAGGATGAGTGAACAATCCAGACTCTACCCCCCCCCCCTCTTCACATTGTTTCTATAAACATTCTAATTTGGCTAAGTGAGTAGGGATCAAAGAGGGAAGGCAACCCTGTACCCAAAAAATATTGTGCTGAAGTCAGATGTGTTGGGCTAAAAGGTGCAAATATCACAGGTCTACTGCAAACTTCAACACAACACAACTATGCCTTCTACGGATGGATGACGACCAGGCCTATCATCTCCTTTAATAGTCTCATCAGGTGAACACCAGAAGAAATGGAGATTAACCATTGGAGCAAAGTCTGCAGAGATAACTATGACATTTAATATGACTAAAATTGACAGTTTTGTTGACTTTTAATTACATGTACGAGCTTTCCATATTATAGTGTACATATAAAAGAAGGGAAGCATTTGTCAGCCATAACAATACCTTCCATTTACTCTCTCGATGTCTGTCTCCTGTCTCCAAAAGATAGAGCTGGTCGGAACCATTAATGATAACTGCCAAGCTGGCGCTGGGGAAACTTACGGAGACATTAAATCTGGCAGGTTTCAACCTCAAGTTGGCAGCTTCTGGAACTTGGAAAAGTTGGTCCCACAGCTCAGGCTTGCCACTCTTTATAGAACAAGAAAATTATAGAGAAGGTGTTAGAAGATAACTGTACAGAAGGTGTTAGAAGATAATTGTAGAGAAGGTGTTAGAAGATAATTGTAGAGAAGGTGTTACAAGATAATTGTAGAGAAGGTGTTACAAGATAATTGTAGAGAAGGTGTGCTAAATAATTGTAGAGAAGGTGTTACAAGATAATTGTAGAGAAGGTGTTACAAGATAATTATAGAGAAGGTGTGCTAAATAATTGTGGAGAAGGTGTTACAAGATAATTGTACAGAAAGTGTTACAAGATAATTGTAGAGAAGGTGTGCTAAATAATTGTAGAGAAGAAGGTGTTACAAGATAATTGTGGAGAAGAAATTGTACTAAATAATTATAGAGAAGAAGGTGTACTAAATAACTGTAGAGAAGAAGGTGTACTAAATAATTGTAGAGAAGGTGTACTAAATAATTGTAGAGAAGGTGTACTAGATAATTGTAGAGATGGTGTACTAAATAATTGTAGAGACAGTGTACTAAATAATTGTAGAGATGGTGTACTAAATAATTGTAGAGAAGGTGTACTAGATAATTGTAGAGACGGTGTACTAAATAATTGTAGAGATGGTGTACTAGATAATTGTAGAGACGGTGTACTAAATAACTGTAGAGACGGTGTACTAAATAATTGTAGAGAAGGTGTACTAGATAATTGTAGAGACGGTGTACTAAATAATTGTAGAGTAGGTGTGCTAAATAATTGTAGAGAAGAAGGTGTACTAAATAACTGTAGAGAAGGTGTACTAGATAACTGTAGAGACGGTGTACTAGATAATTGTAGAGAAGGTGTACTAGATAATTGTCGAGACGGTGTACTAAATAATTGTAGAGAAGAAGGTGTACCAAATAATTGTAGTGATGATCTTATAATTTACTTCTTCACCTGGTCATGACAACACCTTCCCTTTTTCCGAGTCTCTGTGTATAAACAACTTCTAAACGCTTCAAATACTAGAAGAATTAATCATGTCTTACCTTAGCCATTGAAACTTTCCCAATGTTCCACTCACGATCACAAAAATAAACAGAGACTGAACTCCAGGGATCGGCAAACAGGCTGTTGTGAAGGCTATATAGTTTAGCATGGTGAGAAGAAAAGGTTGTTTCTGATGGTTTGGCCATATCAATACCTGATGAACACATATATTTACTCAAAATATTACTGCTCTACAAAACAAAAACAAAAATTGAATCAAAATAAAACATCTCTTAAGAAAATTGAAAACATCAGTGTTGGGAATATTAACTCTAGATTACGATACCGTAGTAAAAATTACAGCATTAATTCTTTCCTGACTATTATCCGACATTTCGGTTCTATGAAAATGATCACTTCTAACCACTCACCGACACGTCGGTTATTTCGGGTGTAGCTGAATATTTGATTCGTTTTCACTGATTTTCATTTTTATTTCAACCAATACTTGATTTCTGGAAGTAGGAGAGTTCTCTCTCTTGATCTTCTTATACCGACATGGTCGAAGTTTTGAACATTGAAAATTGTTTATTTATATTCATTGTTTATTTCTGAAATTTCTGTCATATAATGGCCACGCCCACTGCTGGTACATCTTGCCCAAAATGATATAGTGCGGAACAAACTTGATCTATGTTCAAAACTTGTTATTGAGTGATTTTGAAATTGACTATTCAGATTCGGACGACAGTTTTTGTGGTGATAATGATAGTCATGATATAGGTAACAGTAGTGGGAAATCGAGCGCTAAGAAACCAAGACGATCTTGTTTAGGTTTAGCTGGTCGTTGCCTCTAGGCCAGCACTATCAGTAACTCAGAGGAATCGAGTGGCAGTGATTCTGATGATGAAACTGATACTATGCTAGCCAAAGCTGACAGGACAGGACATGAGGCTAGGAAGCCTGCTGATGGATGGCATGAAGCCAGAGATGGAGATACAATTGGAAAATCTAGCTTCAAAAATGTAAATTCTGGATGTAAGTTAGATCTTCCAGAAAATGCTTCACCTTCCAAGTATTTTCTGAGCCAATTGACTGACACAATTGTTGACAATCTTATTCAAAATATCAACAATTATGCTCAGCAAAAAATGGAATTGAGTACTCCAGTACGCAGGTATTCCAGTTTTGCTAAATGGACACCGTTGGACCGTAACACTTTTTTTCAGTTTCTGGCAGTCCTGATTGCCATGGGAATGAATGCAAAAAATTCTATAAAGGATTACTGGTCCATTCAATCATATAAAAGTAGTCCTTGGTTTAGGTGCATGTTTAGTCGGACAAGATTTTTACTGATTTATCAATCTATGCTTCATGCGGCTGTTCCTGATGCGGCTGGAAAATGTAAAATTGAGCCGTTCATCAATTCATTGATAGAAAAATTTCAAGAAGCACTTTATCCGTTTGAAAATATCTGCATTGATGAGATGGTTATAGGCTAACAAGGGAAGATTTAAGTACAAGCAGTACAATCCTAGTAAGCCCAAAAAATATCATATCAAATCATACGGACTTTGCGACTCGATCTCCGGATACATTTTCAACCTCCTGGTATATTTTGGTGCTGACACTGCTTATAGGCCTGAAACAGTCCCACATTCATCACATGCTGTCAAAGTTTTCGACAAGTTACTGGAAGGCATCACAGATCATCATTTGTTTGCTGACCGATATTATACTTCCCTGCCACTTCTTCAATTTCTGTGGCAGAAAATGACAACTACACTGGAATGCTAAATTCCAACAGATGCGGATTTCCAGCAGAAGTCAAAAATAAAAAAATATCAGTGAATGAGGCAAAGTGATTCATCAATGATGAGGAGCAAGTTATGTGTGTCAGCTGGAGGGATAAAAAATCCAAAAAGCCCTGCCAATTGGTGACAACACATGGAAGTGTCACATATGAGGTCAGAACTGAAGGTAGGAGTCAAGTCAGGAAGCCATCACCCATCCATAGCTACAACCACTCAATGAATGGATGTGACAGAGTAGACCAGATGATCTAAAATTATGGGAACCACACAAGGAAGACAGTCAAGTGGTGGAAGAAAATATTTATGTGGATAATAGAGATCCCACAACTCAATGCTCATATTTTGTATAACTTGAGCCACCCTAACACTGAAAAGCCTATGCCTTTTGCAGATTTCAAGGAGCTGCTTATTAACGAAATGTGTAGCATAGTAAGAGCAGAGACACCTAACAATCTTCTTCAAAGTTGTTTTATCAAAGCCGGGGAAAAAATAATGGAACATGAAACCGCAGAGATATCGGGGTGCCATCCATCTCATTGATTTTGATGGGAAAGACCTGCAGTGTTCATTGTTCGGAGCAGCGGAAAGTAAGAAAACGAAGCAGCTATTATTGTACAGGTTGTCCGGATAAGCCACATCTGTGCGCTAAAACATGCTTTAGGGAATATCACACACAATAAGTCCAGTTGTGTAAATAAAAATAATAAACTTGACTTGTAAATAATATTGTTGTGATGTATACAATTTGTAATATTTTTCATTCTGGGAACATTTACAAAAATGTACATAATTTTGTTATTTTTGGACATAAATTAATCAAATAAACTGTATTTTGGAGGAATTTGGATTATGTTGTGTAATATTTCAAGACAAATGGATAGCAACACATATAAGATGGAAAAGGGTAAGTGAATTACAATATTTTAAATTAAAAATTATATTTTATATTTTTTAAATATTATTATTCCCTTAAATAATCACATATCATAAATATATTGCTATTTTCATTTTCTGTATCCATTTCCCTTTCCAGTGATGTATAACACATGCTACATTTATCTAAATTACTGTTTGAAATAGTCAAATGAAAAAGGTATATGGTAAAATTTCAGGAAACAGGAAAATTAACCTGGTCCAAATCTGAAAATTCCTGTTTCCTGTTCTGGTCCCGAAAGAGTTAAAGCACAAATTCTTCCAAATTTGACATTGTGTATTGCGTCATGTTCAATCATTTCCAAACACTCCCCCCCCCCCCCATATGTTACCTGCCTAATTACCACTTCTGGTGACCCCTGAATGTTTGATTTGTTTCCATTGTTGTTGAGGTTTTTTTTTAGAATCGATCTCATATAATTGGACAAAAAATTCACCAATTTTACAGAAATTAGTTGATTTTCTTTATCTTTTTGTTTTACTTTTGCTGTGACCAGGGAAATTATATCGGTCGTTGTCATGGTTATATTGAGGGTTATGGTGGACAATATCGAGGGTTGTCATGGCTACTATTGACAATATCGAGGGTGTTCATGGTTACTATGGACAATATTGAGGGTTGTCATGGTTATATTGAGGGTTATGGTGGACAATATCGAGGGTTGTCATGGCTACTATTGACAATATCGAGGGTTGTCATGGTTACTATGGACAATATCGAGGGTTGTCATGGTTATATTGAGGGTTATGGAGGACAATATCGAGGGTTGTCATGGTTATATTGAGGGTTATGGAGGAGAATATCGAGGGTTATCATGGTTATATTGAGGGTTATGGAGGACAATATCGAGGGTTATCATGGTTATATTGAGGGTTATGGTGGACAATATCGAGGGTTGTCATGGCTACTATTGACAATATAAAGGGTTGTCATGGTTACTATGGGCAATATTAAGGGTTGTCATGGTTATATTGAGGGTTATGGTGCACAATATTGAGAGTTGTCATGGTTATATTGAGGGTTATGATGGACAATATTGAGAGTTATCATGGTTATATTGAGGGTTATGGTGGACAATATTGAGGGCTGTCATGGTTATATTGAGGGTTATGGTGGACAATATCGAGGGTTGTCATGGTTACTGTGGACAATATTGAGGGTTGTCATGGTTACTGTGGACAATATCGAGGGTTGTCATGGTTACTGTGGACAATATTGAGGGTTACTGTGGACAATATCGAGGGTTGTCATGGTTACTGTGGACAATATCGAGGGTTGTCATGGTTACTATGGACAACATTGAGGGTTGTCATGGTTACTGTGGACAATACTGAGCATTATTGTAGACAAGGCCAAAAATGAGTTAAGATGAGCACAGCCAGAAATGAGAAACAGTGGGCGCATAAGAAGACTTATAAACCAACGCAGAATTGTAGTCGTCAGTCGCTGGACACTGAGACATGCTGAGGAGGGGATCTAAGCACCTATGGACATGTTCGGAATGCAGTGATGATGACCCGCAAATGACAATAAATTCAGAGGCAATAGATCAGCAAATCATTTCAGAGGAAGAGGTATGTTTACAAAACTCTGAAAAAAATCACAAACAATCAACAACAGAAAAACAGAAAGAACACAACAATAGACAGCCCAAAGCAGGATTAAACCCATACTCCTCAACACGGTACCTTGCCACAAGAAACAAATGCTAGAGCACACGGCCAACTAAGCTACCTAAAAAACGTAGCTATCATTAAATAACAGCATAGGCCATGATAGGGTTACACTACAAACGAACACAACTTGAGAATAAATTGCATATCTGTATGTATAAAATGTATTTTGCTATTAATAAGACAGGTTTCCGGTTGTTTCCAACATGGAGGAATTATTTTTCTCCGGCTTGGTATAGAACCGTTGATCAGAGGTTTAACAAGCCGCTATCGTAAAAACGATGTTGTTAATGAAACGTAGACCTGATACAGAATGTGTAAATTAGCAGTAGATAGTAGTGATAGTTTTTTCGGCCCTAAAACAACAACAAAAATAGGATTCTGGAATGTGCGAACAATGGCCGCTCCGACGAAACATGCACAGGTCGCGAGCGAGATGGACAGATACGATCTAGATATTTTAGGATTAAGCGAAATGCGCTGGCCTGGAACAGGTAGGAGATCTATTGATAATAAAATAGTAGTTTTTTCTGGAAGGGAAGATGGAAAACACCGTGAAGGAGTAGGCATAATGATGACAGACAAAGCTGCAAGAAGTTTATTAGAATGGGAACCGGTAAATAGCCGTCTGATACGAACACGATACAAAACAAAACATGGAAGACTTTCAATTATTCAATGTTATGCGCCTACTAACGAAGCTGATGATGAAGTTAAGGATGATTTTTATAACCAACTGCAACAACTTATAAACAAAATACCAAAACACGATCTTTTAATTGTAATGGGAGACTTCAACGCCAAAGTAGGACAAGATAACGCAGGAGTGGAACATGTGATGGGGAGAGAAGGCTGTAATACAACAAGTCAGAATGGAGAAAGATTAATAGAATTATGTTTAATAGAAAATTTAGTTATAGGTGGGACATTATTTCCACATAAAAATATCCACAAAACAACATGGATATCTCCTGATGATAGAACATCAAATCAAATTGACCACCTATGTATTAAACAACAATTCAGATCATCATTAATAGATGTAAGAGCATACAGAGGTGCTGATGTTAATAGTGACCACAACCTGTGCATTGGGAAAATAAGATTAAAATTTAGAAACCAACAGAAGAGGTCAATTACACATAAAATTGATAGTCATAAACTGAAAGATGAAGCAATAAAGGAAAAGTTTAACATAGAGCTAAGTAATTGTTATTCAGCACTTGGTGAAATAGACTTAGATATCAATGAAATGTGGGACTCACAGAGCAAAATACTAATGACAGCAGCAGAAGCAAGTGCTGGACTGAAGAAAATGGAAAAACGAGCTTGGATCTCAGACACCACATGGAAATACATCAAAGAAAGAAGAGAAGCGAAGAGAGCCATGACTAATGTAAAGACAGATCTTGGAAAGGTTCTGGCAAAAGCAACATACAAAGAATTAGACAACAAAGTGAAAAGTTCGGCAAGAAGAGATACAAGAGCTTATATAGACAACTTGGCAGAGAAAGCAGAGACAGCTGCAATTACAGGAGACAGCAGAACTCTTTATACTGTACAAAAGATGCTGACAAACACCTATACATCCAGTGGAACACCAATTCTAGACAAATCTGGATTAATGCTAACAACAAGCGCAGACATAAAAGCCCGTTGGGCGGAACACTTCAAAGAAATTCTTAACCGTCCACTACCTCACAGTTTAATAGATTTTGAAGCTGAAACACCAGCAGCAGAATTAGATGTAAATTTAGATGACTTCACCTTGAGTGAAATAGAAACCACCTTAAAGCTAATGACCAATAACAAGGCTGCTGGAGAGGATAAGTTAACAGCTGAGATCCTCAAGGCAATTGATAGCCATAATTTAATACATCTCCAAAAAATGTTCAACATCATTTGGAAAACAGAGAAGACGCCTCATAAATGGAAAAAAGGAATCATTGTTAAGATCCCAAAAAAGGGCAATCTTAGAGATTGTAACAATTGGAGAGGCGTGACACTTTTGTCAGTTGCCTCAAAATTATTCTGTAAAATCATCCTAAATAGAATAAAGGATTCAATAGATACAGTAATGCGTGAAGAACAGGCTGGGTTTAGAAAAGGGAGAAGCTGTCTTGACCACATTTTCACTCTACGACTTATATTGGAGGAACACATTGAAAAGCAAAAACCTTTTGTACTTAACTTCATCGACTTCAAAAAAGCATTTGATAGTATTCATAGAGATTCTTTGTGGAAAATTCTGAAACAATATGGCTTACCATCAAAAATCATAAATATTATCAAAGACATGTATGATGGTTACACATGTGCAGTTCGAACAGAGGAAGGACTGAGCGAATGTTTCCCAATAGAAACTGGGGTTAAACAAGGATGTATTTTATCGCCCTTGTTATTTGGAATTGTTATGGACTTCATAATGAAGAAATGCTGCACTGGTAATAAAGGCATCGAATGGATACAAGGAGACCATTTGGAGGACCTCGACTTTGCTGATGACATAGTTCTCATCAGCAATCAGATAAAAACGATGCAGGAAAACACAAATGAACTATCATCAATAGCCAGCAAAATTGGGCTTGAGGTCAATCATGAAAAGACTAAAGTCATGAAAAGTTTAATTCCAACAAGTGACAAAATATACATGGAAAACAAACCAGTAGAAGAGATCGATCACTTCATCTATCTTGGAAGTCACATTGATCGAGAAGGGGATACGAGCAAAGAAATTAGGATCAGACTGGCTAAAGCAGCAATGTCTTTCAGAAGCCTTGAAAAGTTGTGGAAATCAAAACTCATTAGCACAAACACAAAACTTAGGCTATTCAAATCAAATGTACTATCAACCCTTACATATGCGTGTGAAAGCTGGAAAACAACAAGAGATATAGAAACAAAGTTGAACGCATTCGAAAATAAATGTCTAAGGAAAATACTTGGTATAGAATGGAACGAATTCAAAACAAACGAGGAAATTAGAGAAATCGCCAATCAACCACTAATATCTTCAGTAATAAAGAAAAGACGATGGTCATACGTTGGACATGTGATGAGAAGAGATAATAATCGAATAGCAAAGCAAGCCCTCATATGGGAAACAACAGGTAAAAGAAAAAGAGGAAGACCCAGGGAGACACTGAGAAGAACATTGATGAGAGAGGCAAGAGCAGCAGGAATCGGCTCCCTCAATGAGATAGAACTGCTTGCACAGAACAGAGACAGATGGCGAGATTTGATAAAATATCTTTAAAAGAAAACTGCTAGATCAAAAATTCATATAGGAGAAGGTGTATCTTGGTCTACGCCCTATGGGCCGGTTACGGCTCGAAAGGTCAATAGATAGATAGATTAATAAGACAAGTATCTCCCGTGGTGCTTAAAACTACTAATCAAGGTCTGACTGACTCGAGTCCAGTCTTGCGACAGCGGAGCCTAACCATCGAAATCATATCATGCAAGAAGAGTAGGTAGTACGCAGTTGTTGAGTACACAAGTCACAAGTGACATCTGATTGATCTACTATCTACGAACACTCAGTTGACTAAAGACGTCTGTATTTCAATAAAGGGCGGACGATGAAGAGAGACACCGACTCAGAGAGAGCTAATACGACAGACACGATAAGACATTTGACACTTTGGACGACAGAGTCATTAGATTATTAATTTAGAGAGAATCTAGACTAAGAATTTGTTGAGTCACCTGAGTCTGAGTGAAGGCACCACAGATCACAGAGCGGCAACTAAAAAATCAAATAAAACTTGTTCTCTTGAAAAAATATTTTCTTGAAAGGCAAAGGTTTGTATTACCTTTATTCAGATCTGTCTCATAGACGGGAACAGGCGTAAGGGAAAGCTGATAATGATCAAAACTTGGGTTGACCAACTCCCTGCGGGGACACAGATCTACCAAGGTAGCCATGTTGAACGTCAGCTTCTAGTCACGTCTAGTGCTCTCCCTTAACATTTTACATTTTAAATAATAAACGACACAAACTAAATTAACGTCTTATCAATAAAACAATACATGTATATCATCATATTATAAATAAAAACTGTTGTATTTATAATTTCAGCGTTCATATTAAATACATTGTAATTATATAATATTTTAGAATTATTTTGTATTATTATGGAAGCAAAATTTTGATAGGAATTATTTTTTAATAATTTCAAAACACAACTCAACAATTTTAATGTGTGAAGAATCCCATCTTTACTCTTATCCTGAGACACCTCCAGATGGGCTTGGTGCTAAGGGAGGAGACACACAGGGTTATCTTCTAGAACTAATATCGAAATTCTTGCTCCATTTTGTCAACATTTATTAACACCATGCTTCAGGTCTTATCAAGGGACTCGTCTGTTTCGAAATGTTAAATATGGTTTTATTTTAAAATGTTTCAGTTGGAATCTGCATGATTACATTACTTATATCGACTACAACACCGGTTCAACACGCCCTGCAAAAAATGTTGTGTGTTACAGTTACTTACACTTTACACTACTTACAGTTTATAGTATACTCTGTACTGTAAAGATATAGAATAGATTTTATAGATAGGTACAGTCTGAATGGCACAGTGAGGAACACTAGAACAGCTGTATTGTTCTAAGAGAGTCACACCCCTTGCAGGATTTCGGCGCGCCCGTCGTGTGACTGAGAAAGGGCCCTGTGAATAATCTTATAATCACTAGAAAGAATAGAGACAGAGCCACTGTGACTAGTGTCACCTGCCATGCATGTAGTAGTAGGAGGTGACTGAGAATTTTTTGGGGGATATGGTCTTTGCCTGTGTTATTTCATTATGGAAGGCCCCGGTATCACTGCAAACGAATTAAAATCCATAATTGCTCAGCCGCCTGTGCCTGCGTGATCATCCGAATCTCATCTCCCAAACAAAGAAAGGTAACTGTAGTCTCCATCGTTGCAGTCTCAGCACACGCCAAAAGACAAGGTGAAACCGCACAGAAAGTGAACACAGCCGACTGTTCCTTGTCATACAATATCATCATTCATCGTAAACAATTGGAATATCGAAACATGATCAAAACGGATGAGACACACAGCTCACGGTATGCACAGAGCACTTAACTCAGTAGCTCCTTCAATAAGCCGGACTTGGAATATGAGGAAACTGCAACAAGGAACACTTTTCATGCATAGCCTTCAATTGTTCCCGCCGCCTATCCACCATATACCAGAAGTTCACGTCCTCTTAAAAATTATGATTGTCGTATGTTTTTAAAATGTATAGCGCTTAATGATGTTAGGCCATCGTTGTTGACTCCAGTTCTGAACTTAAAGACACACAGTTAGTCGTCAGATTATCCCCGTCGCACATCAAACAACAGACCGTAAGATTAGCGTACGGCCGGTCTAGGGATATATGATGAGCCATGTTAATACAAGCAAATAAACATAATCGTTAACAAAGTTGTTTTCTGAGTATATAATGGACTTTGTAACATCTACTTCTTATGATTGGAAACCCTTCGATCCTGTTACCACACTCTGGATTTTTATGTACGTACTATCGTTTAAATCCAGCTTTTTTCAATGGATTGCAATGCTTGAAGTTTTTGTAACGGATACTATAGCGAAACATCAGTCACGTGATACTCAACCATATGCTGCTTAACTCCATTCAGTTGGCCAGATTTGCGCATCTCTAAGATTGACAACCATTCTGCGCTTTCAATATCCATTTTAAGTACGTCGATTGTCTTGTTCCGGTGTCCCAACATTGACCGTATACCACCCAGAGTGTTTAGCTTCCAACCGTTTTTACTTCCTGCTGTATCTGAAAGTCCAATTTTGTAGAAATGAACCAGCTTTGATCTTTCAACTTTGTCCACGAATTCGCTCATGCTGGGGTCAAAGGAGTACATGTGACAGCCATACACATGTGCAGTATCATTGTTGAACGAGAAGTCGTAGTTGATACCGAAAGAATAAATGATACATGGTTGTCTTTGGCGCACATCAGGATCATCACATATCTCCCGGCCGCCATCTCCAATTTTCCCCATACGTATCTTCCTGCGGCAGACGTCTATGTTGTCTGTGTACGAGTGGAAAATTAACCAAAGATCATCCACGCTGAGTTTGGACAAGTCAGAGTTTTTCAGGTTTGCAACTTTCCCTTTCCGACGAAGAACTGAAAGATCTTTGTTGTAAGCCGCTTCATTATCAACAACTTCATCGCCCACAGACATTATCTGAGGCGTGATTACTTTCTTGGAAGTCCAGGCCGAGGCATTTATAATCGACAACACAGAACCGTACCTCAGATTTACCAACAGAATGGCCACAATTAATATCAAGCACACAACCACAGTGAATCTGGACTGACCTTGACTCAACATCCTAAACTTGACACGTAAACAAATAAAATAAATTGCCTGTGTTTCAGAGTTTAATGCATCTGAGCTAGTGAAGCCATCATCAATCATTTTGCTAGGGTGTGGCGAGTTTGCTTTGTATTCATGGAAGTGGAGGAACGTGCTGAGGGGGGGATCTGAGTATTATTGAGTTATCCATTGTGTAGTAAAGATGATCTTTCAACTAAACTAAACAGCAAGATTTCAGTTGAGTAAATTAAGTTACTTTCACCCACCTTATATTTTCTCAAAGCCCCATTATTGAGTTGTCCATTGTGTAGTAAAGATGATCTTTCAACTAAACTAGACAGCAAGATTTCAGTTGAGTAAATTAAGTTACTTTCACCCACCTTATATTTTCTCAAAGCCCCATTATTCACGTTCAGTTGTCGAGTTTCATCACTTTCTTACATGAATGTAGCCTTCAGTCCACCCGTATAGAATACATGCCAGCGCATCATATGTCAAACGTTTGCTCCGACTCTTGGGTCCGCATTTCAATGTTATGTTTATACCCTCTCAACTTTTGACTCTTGGTCTCCACAGGGAACAGATTGTCAGTGATTGTGCATGTGTGTAATGACAGCAGAGACAGATTGTCAGTGATTGTACATGTGTGTAATGACAGCAAGGACAGATTGTCAGTGATTGTACATGTGTGTAATGATAGCAGAGACAGATTGTCAGTGATTGTACATGTGTGTAATGATGGCTGAGACAGATTGTCAGTGATTGTACATGTGTGTAATGACAGCAAAGACAGATTGTCAGTGATTGTACATGTGTGTAATGACAGCAGAGACAGATTGTCAGTGATTGTACATATGTGTAATGACAGCAGAGACAGATTGTCAGTTATTATACATATGTGTAATGATAGCAGAGACAGATTGTCAGTTATTATACATGTGTAATGATAGTGAAGACATATTGTCACTTGTTGTACATATGTGTAATGATAGCAGAGACAAAGTGTCAATTATTATACATATGTGTAATGATAGCAGAGACAGATCGTCAGTCATTATACGTATGTGTAATGATAGCAGAGACAAAGTGTCAGTCATTATACGTATGTGTAATGATAGCAGAGACAAAGTGTCAGTTATTATACATATGTGTAATGATAGTGAAGACACATTGTCACTTGCTGCACATATGTGTAATGATAGTGAAGACATATTGTCACTTGTTGTACATATGTGTATGTACAAATAGTGACGAGAGATTGGACCCAAAAGATACAAATCAGTGCCTAGTTTATTTGTGGAGGTATGAAGAGAAGGGACATGGGCTTAATCTCTATAAAAGCTGTGGCTTATTATAAAGTAACGAGGATCATGCCTTGTGTCATGTAGGGATTATGTTATTAAAACCTAGATATATCACAACTAATGGAACATGAGAGATAAGATCAGATAGGAACAACTGAGAAGAAAAGCTTTAAGTAATCCAGGCTCAAGGGTCAACCACAAAAAAAGATGGAAAATTGGAAAACTCTAGGAAACATAACAGCAGGAGAGGTCAACAGAAGAGCAAAAGATGGATTGGTGGTATATTAGAAACACTAGGAACCAAAACAGCAGGAGAGGTCAACAGAAGAGCAAAAGATGGATTGATGGTATATTAGAAACACTAGGAAACATAACAGCAGGAGAGGTCAACAGAAGAGCAAAAGATGGATTGATGGTATATTAGAAACACTAGGAAACATAACAAGCAGGAGAGGTCAACAGAAGAGCAATAGATGGATTGATGGAATATTAGAAACACTAGGAAACATAACAGCAGGAGAGGTCAACAGAAGAGCAAAAGATGGATTGATGGAATATTATAAACACTAGGAAACATAACAGCAGGAGAGGTCAACAGAAGAGCAAAAGATGGATTGATGGAATTATCACAGTGAGTGTGAGTTGTTCAAATATCTAGTGTGGTCAAGTTGTATCCCTCACTCCCCTGTGATATGATTTTTTTTTTTCACTTGGGCAATATCAGACAGAGCAGGCAGTGATCAACATGTCTCTAAGTGTGTTAAGACATTATGCATGTGGAATATCCATTATACATGATTGTATATGTTGTGCTGCCGTGATAATGTTTGTGTGTTTTTCCCTTAGCTTCTGATGCCTTTGAGTTTTGCCATCAATTGTGGGAATTCCGCATCTGAATTTCTGTTACATTTGATAGAGAATATTGAGTTTCAAAACAGACTATTCATGGTGCGGATCTGAAACATTATAAGCAGAACATAAATTTTGTGATTTTAAAGACCTTAATTTTTTGTGTGGTTATCTTAAATTTGAGACAAACCCAGGAGCAGACAGTACTTTTCCCAGAATTTCTTCGAAAGAGGTGATGTTTGAAACAAGTGTCATTTGTTTATAACTGGCCTGGTGAGTCTGTCTCTAACACCAGTATAGCCACTTGTGATATATCAGCAGTCACATTACATCAAGGGCTGCTAATGGCAGCATAGCCTTGATATGGACAGGATTAGTCCAACTGGTGGTACAAAATGTGATAAACTTGCTGCTACATGTGAATGTCATGATCTAAGGAGCCAGACATAGGACTATGTTGTCATGGTGTATGTTGATCCCGTAAGGTGAGTTCTCTTGCTGCTTTATGTCCTTGTCTTTGTTCTGTTGTCTCAGATTTGAGGCTCATTTTCCAAATAATCATATTCCTCTGTTTCACTTCCATTTTATCCTCCCTTATTGTTCTTCTACACCCTTATTGTCCTTCTCCTCCCTTATTGTCCTTCTCCTCCCTTATTGTCCTTCTCCACCCTTATTGTCCTTCTCCTCCCTTATTGTCCTTCTCCACCCTTATTGTCCTTCTCCTCCCTTATTGTTCTTCTACACCCTTATTGTCCTTCTACACCCTTATTGTCCTTCTCCTCCCTTATTGTCCTTCTCCTCCCTTATTGTCCTTCTACACCCTTATTGTCCTTCTACACCCTTATTGTCCTTCTACACCCTTATTGTCCTTCTCCTCCCTTATTGTCCTTCTCCTCCCTTATTGTCCTTCTCCTCCCTTATTGTCCTTCTCCACCCTTATTGTCCTTCTCCACCCTTATTGTCCTTCTCCTCCCTTATTGTCCTTCTCCACCCTTATTGTCCTTCTCCTCCCTTATTGTCCTTCTCCACCCTTATTGTCCTTCTCCTCCCTTATTGTCCTTCTCCACCCTTATTGTCCTTCTCCTCCCTTATTGTCCTTCTCCTCCCTTATTGTCCTTCTCCTCCCTTATTGTCCTTCTCCTGTATTGTCCTTCTCCTCCCTTATTGTCCTTCTCCTCCCTTATTGTCCTTCTCCTGTATTGTCCTTCTCCTCCCTTATTGTCCTTCTCCTCCCTTATTGTCCTTCTCCTGTATTGTCCTTCTCCACCCTTATTGTCCTTCTCCTCCCTTATTGTCCTTCTCCACCCTTATTGTCCTTCTCCTCCCTTATTGTCCTTCTCCTGTATTGTACTTCTCCACCCTTATTGCCCTTCTCCTGTATTGTCCTTCTCCACCCTTATTGCCCTTCTCCTGTATTGTCCTTCTCCACCCTTATTGTCCTTCTCCACCCTTATTGCCCTTCTCCTGTATTGTCCTTCTCCACCCTTATTGCCCTTCTCCTGTATTGTCCTTCTCCACCCTTATTGCCCTTCTCCTGTATTGTCCTTCTCCACCCTTATTGCCCTTCTCCTGTATTGTCCTTCTCCACCCTTATTGCCCTTCTCCTGTATTGTCCTTCTCCACCCTTATTGTCCTTCTCCTGTATTGTTCTTCTCCTCCCTTATTGTCCTTCTCCTGTATTGTTCTTCTCCTCCCTTATTGTCCTTCTCCTGTATTGTTCTTCTCCTCCCTTATTGTCCTTCTCCACCCTTATTGTTCTTCTCCTCCCTTATTGTCCTTCTCCTGTATTGTTCTTCTCCTCCCTTATTGTCTTTCTCCTCCCTTATTGTCCTTCTCCTGTATTGTTCTTCTCCTCCCTTATTGTCCTTCTCCTGTATTGTCCTTCTCCTGTATTGTTCTTCTCCTCCCTTATTGTCTTTCTCCACCCTTATTGTCCTTCTCCTCCCTTATTGTCCTTCTCCTGTATTGTTCTTCTCCTCCCTTATTGTCTTTCTCCTCCCTTATTGTCCTTCTCCTGTATTGTTCTTCTCCTCCCTTATTGTCCTTCTCCTGTATTGTCCTTCTCCACCCTTATTGTTCTTCTCCTCCCTTATTGTCCTTCTCCTGTATTGTTCTTCTCCTCCCTTATTGTCCTTCTCCACCCTTATTGTCCTTCTCCTCCCTTATTGTCCTTCTCCACCCTTATTGTCCTTCTCCTCCCTTATTGTCCTTCTCCACCCTTATTGTCCTTCTCCTCCCTTATTGTCCTTCTCCACCCTTATTGTCCTTCTCCTCCCTTATTGTCCTTCTCCACCCTTATTGTCCTTCTCCTCCCTTATTGTCCTTCTCCTCCCTTATTGTCCTTCTCCTGTATTGTCCTTCTCCTCCCTTATTGTCCTTCTCCTCCCTTATTGTCCTTCTCCTGTATTGTCCTTCTCCTCCCTTATTGTCCTTCTCCTCCCTTATTGTCCTTCTCCTGTATTGTCCTTCTCCACCCTTATTGTCCTTCTCCTCCCTTATTGTCCTTCTCCACCCTTATTGTCCTTCTCCTCCCTTATTGTCCTTCTCCTGTATTGTTCTTCTCCTCCCTTATTGTCCTTCTCCACCCTTATTGTCCTTCTCCTGTATTGTCCTTCTCCTCCCTTATTGTTCTTCTACTCCCTTATTGTCCTTCTCCTTCATTCTTGTTTTCATCTTATGCTACCTTTTTATCCTTCTTCCTCTATCTCTTACTCACTTCTTCTTCTTCTCTTTTTCTTCTGCATTTCATGATCATAATATTTATGTTTGTCCTCCTCCACCTCCCATGACCATAATATTTATGTTTGTCCCCCACCTCTCATGACCATAATATTTATGTTTGTCCTCCTCCACCTCTCATGACCATAATATTTATGTTTGTTCTCCTCCGCCTCTCATGATCATAATATTTATGTTTGTCCTCCACCTCTCATGATCATAATATTTATGTTTGTCCTCCTCCACCTCTCATGATCATAATATTTATGTTTGTCCTCCACCTCTCATGATCATAATATTTATGTTTGTCCTCCTCCACCTCTCATGATCATAATATTTATGTTTGTCCTCCACCTCTCATGATCACAATATTTATGTTTGTCCTCCACTTCTCATCATAATATTTATGTTTGTCCTCCTCCACCTCTCATGACCATAATATTTATGTTTGTCCTCCACCTCTCATGACCATAATATTTATGTTTGTCCTCCACCTCTCATGACCATAATATTTATGTTTGTCCTCCACCTCTCATGATCATAATATTTATGTTTGTCCTCCTCCACCTCTCATGATCATAATATTTATGTTTGTCCTCCTCCACCTCTCATGATCATAATATTTATGTTTGTCCTCCTCCACCTCTCATGATCATAATATTTATGTTTGTCCTCCACCTCTCATGACCATAATATTTATGTTTGTCCTCCACCTCTCATGACCATAATATTTATGTTTGTCCTCTACCTCTCATGATCATAATATTTATGTTTGTCCTCCTCCACCTCTCATGATCATAATATTTATGTTTGTCCTCCACCTCTCATGATCATAATATTTATGTTTGTCCTCCTCCACCTCTCATGACCATAATATTTATGTTTGTCCTCCTCCACCTCTCATGACCATAATATTTATGTTTGTCCTCCTCCACCTCTCATGACCATAATATTTATGTTTGTCCTCCTCCACCTCTCATGATCATAATATTTATGTTTGTCCTCCTCCACCTCTCATGATCATAATATTTATGTTTGTCCTCCACCTCTCATGACCATAATATTTATGTTTGTCCTCCACTTCTCATCATAATATTTATGTTTGTCCTCCTCCACCTCTCATGATCATAATATTTATGTTTGTCCTCCACCTCTCATGATCATAATATTTATGTTTGTCCTCCTCCACCTCTCATGATCATAATATTTATGTTTGTCCTCCTCCACCTCTCATGATCGTAATATTTATGTTTGTCCTCCACCTCTCATGATCATAATATTTATGTTTGTCCTCCTCCACCTCTCATGATCATAATATTTATGTTTGTCCTCCACCTCTCATGATCATAATATTTATGTTTGTCCTCCTCCACCTCTCATGACCATAATATTTATGTTTGTCCCCCACCTCTCATGATCATAATATTTATGGTTGTCCTCCTCCACCTCTCATGATCATAATATTTATGTTTGTCCTCCTCCTCTCATGACCACAATATTTATGTTTGTCCCCCACCTCTCATGACCACAATATTTATGTTTGTCCTCCTCCTCTCATGACCATAATATTTATGTTTGTCCCCCACCTCTCATGACCATAATATTTATGTTTGTCCTCCACCTCTCATGACCATAATATTTATGTTTGTCCTCCACTTCTCATCATAATATTTATGTTTGTCCTCCTCCACCTCTCATGATCATAATATTTATGTTTGTCCTCCACCTCTCATGATCATAATATTTATGTTTGTCCTCCTCCACCTCTCATGACCATAATATTTATGTTTGTCCTCCTCCACCTCTCATGACCATAATATTTATGTTTGTCCTCCTCCACCTCTCATGACCATAATATTTATGTTTGTCCTCCTCCACCTCTCATGATCATAATATTTATGTTTGTCCTCCTCCACCTCTCATGATCATAATATTTATGTTTGTCCTCCACCTCTCATGACCATAATATTTATGTTTGTCCTCCACTTCTCATCATAATATTTATGTTTGTCCTCCTCCACCTCTCATGATCATAATATTTATGTTTGTCCTCCACCTCTCATGATCATAATATTTATGTTTGTCCTCCTCCACCTCTCATGATCATAATATTTATGTTTGTCCTCCTCCACCTCTCATGATCATAATATTTATGTTTGTCCTCCACCTCTCATGATCATAATATTTATGTTTGTCCTCCTCCACCTCTCATGATCATAATATTTATGTTTGTCCTCCACCTCTCATGATCATAATATTTATGTTTGTCCTCCTCCACCTCTCATGACCATAATATTTATGTTTGTCCCCCACCTCTCATGATCATAATATTTATGGTTGTCCTCCTCCACCTCTCATGATCATAATATTTATGTTTGTCCTCCTCCTCTCATGACCACAATATTTATGTTTGTCCCCCACCTCTCATGACCACAATATTTATGTTTGTCCTCCTCCTCTCATGACCATAATATTTATGTTTGTCCCCCACCTCTCATGACCACAATATTTATGTTTGTCCTCCTCCTCTCATGACCACAATATTTATGTTTGTCCTCCTCCACCTCTCATGACCACAATATTTATGTTTGTCCTCCTCCACCTCTCATGATCATAATATTTATGGTTGTCCTCCTCCACCTCTCATGATCATAATATTTATGTTTGTCCTCCTCCTCTCATGACCACAATATTTATGTTTGTCCTCCTCCTCTCATGACCATAATATTTATGTTTGTCCTCCTCCTCTCATGACCACAATATTTATGTTTGTCCTCCTCCTCTCATGATCATAATATTTATGTTTGTCGTCCTCCACCTCTCATGACCATAATATTTATGTTTGTCCTCCACCTCTCATGACCATAATATTTATGTTTGTCCACCTCTCATGACCATAATATTTATGTTTGTCCTCCACCTCTCATGACCATAATATTTATGTTTGTCCTCCTCCACCTCTCATGACCATAATATTTATGTTTGTCCTCCTCCACCTCTCATGACCATAATATTTATGTTTGTCGTCCTCCACCTCTCATGATCATAATATTTATGTTCATCGTCCTCCACCTCTCATGACCATAATATTTATGTTTGTCCTCCACCTCTCATGACCATAATATTTATGTTTGTCCTCCTCCTCTCATGACCATAAATTATCCTCCTGTCACAGCCAGAATCCTTCTCATGCATTCACCTTGAAGTTGAGGTTGCTAGTTTGCATCAAAAGTAGCGACATCTGTGCCTTTCAGTCTGACTTGTGGCTAGATTTGCTGAATAATTTGTTGCCCTGGCAGTCACCATTCTTTTGACCTACTCTTTTTGAATTTCAACTTCCAAGATTTCACCAAGTGCATGCAGAACCTTGTGTTTTTCACTATTTTCCCTCAGGGCTAGATATAGAATCTCACGACCAGGGGAGAGATAAGCCATGAAGAAACCATGGCCTCCAAGTGAATAATTTCTATCACCTTGAGGGTCTAAACCCAGGACCTTGCTGTCCGGTGGCTGTTCTTTAACCTCAAGATCACACAGTTTACCATAGACAGACGAGCCGAGGTCTATGGCAATGAGCTAGTCAACTTACTAGCTGGGAAAGTACCAGACATGCTGGGGTCTATGACAATGAGCAAGTCATTTGACTAGCTGGGAAAGTACCATATATGCTGGGGTCTATGACAATGAGCAAGTCATTTGACTAGCTGGGAAAGTACCAGATATGCTGGGGTCTATGACATTGAGCTAGTCAACTGACTAGCTGGGAAAGTACCAGACATGCTGGAGTCTATGACAATGAGCTAGTCAACTGACTAGCTGGGAAAGTACCAGACATACTGGGGTCTATGACAATGAGCAAGTCATTTGACTAGCTGGGAAAGTACCATATATGCTGGGGTCTATGACATTGAGCTAGTCAACTGACTAGCTGGGAAAGTACCAGACATGCTGGAGTCTATGACAATGAGCTAGTCAACTGACTAGCTGGGAAAGTACCAGACATACTGGGATCTATGACAATGAGCAAGTCATTTGACTAGCTGGGAAAATACCAAACATGCTGGGTCTATGACAATGAGCTAGTCAACTGACTAGCTGGGAAAATACCAAACATACTGGGGTCTATGACAATGAGCTAGTCAACTGACTAGCTGGGAAAATACCAAACATACTGGGGTCTATGACAATGAGCTAGTCAACTGACTAGCTGGGAAAATACCAAACATACTGGATTCTATGACAATGAGCAAGTCATTTGACTAGCTGGGAAAGTACCAAACATACTGGGGTCTATGACAATGAGCAAGTCATTTGACTAGCTGGGAAAATACCAAACATACTGGGGTCTATGACAATGAGCAAGTCATTTGACTAGCTGGGAAAGTACCAGACATGCTGGAGTCTATGACAATGAGCTAGTCAACTGACTAGCTGGGAAAGTACCAGACATGCTGGGATCTGTGACAACGAGCAAGTCATTTGACTAGCTGGAAAAGTACCAGATATGCTGGGGTCTATGACAATGAGCTAGTCAAATGACTTGCTGGGAAAGTACCAAACATGCTGGGGTCTATGACAATGAGCTAGTCAACTGACTAGCTGGGAAAGTACCAGACATGCTGGAGTCTATGACAATGAGCTAGTCATTTGACTAGCTGGGAAAGTACCAGACATGCTGGAGTCTATGACAATGAGCTAGTCAACTGACTTGCTTGGAAAGTACCACACATGCTGGGGTCTGTGACAATGAGCTAGTCAACTGACTTGCTGGGAAAGTACCAGACATGCTGGGGTCTATGACAATGAGCTAGTCAACTGACTAGCTGGGAAAATACCAAACATACTGGGGTCTATGACAATGAGCAAGTCATTTGACTAGCTGGGAAAGTACCAAACATACTGGGGTCTATGACAATGAGCAAGTCATTTGACTAGCTGGGAAAATACCAAACATACTGGGGTCTATGACAATGAGCAAGTCATTTGACTAGCTGGGAAAGTACCAGACATGCTGGAGTCTATGACAATGAGCTAGTCAACTGACTAGCTGGGAAAGTACCAGACATGCTGGGATCTGTGACAACGAGCAAGTCATTTGACTAGCTGGAAAAGTACCAGATATGCTGGGGTCTATGACAATGAGCTAGTCAAATGACTTGCTGGGAAAGTACCAAACATGCTGGGGTCTATGACAATGAGCTAGTCAACTGACTAGCTGGGAAAGTACCAGACATGCTGGAGTCTATGACAATGAGCTAGTCATTTGACTAGCTGGGAAAGTACCAGACATGCTGGAGTCTATGACAATGAGCTAGTCAACTGACTTGCTTGGAAAGTACCACACATGCTGGGGTCTGTGACAATGAGCTAGTCAACTGACTTGCTGGGAAAGTACCAGACATGCTGGGGTCTATGACAATGAGCTAGTCAACTGACTTGCTGGGAAAGTACCAAACATGCTGGGGTCGTGACAATGAGCTGGTCATTTGACTAGTTGGGAAAATACTCGACATGCTGGAGTCTATGACAATGAGCTGGTCATTTGACTAGCTGGGAAAGTACCAGACATGCTGGAGTATATGACAATGAGCTGGTTATTTGACTAGCTTGGAAAGTACCAGACATGCTGGGGTCTATGACAATGAGCTTGTCATTTGACTAGTTGGGAAAATACTCGACATGCTGGAGTCTATGACAATGAGCTGGTCATTTGACTAGCTTGGAAAGTACCAGACAAGCTGGGGTCTATGACAATGAGCTTGTCATTTGACTAGCTGGGAAAATACTCGACATGCTGGAGTCTATGACAATGAACTGGTCATTTGACTAGCTTGGAAAGTACCAGACATGCTGGAGTATATGACAATGAGCTGGTCATTTGACTAGCTGGGAAAGCATTAGTTCGAAATTGTTTCAGTTTGATAACAACCTTCGTCGTCCAGTTGTATAGTCTTCTTCTTTCCTACCTAATTTCCCTTTTGGTGTCGAGCGGAGATATTTCCTGTTTTTTTTAGGGGGTGTTTTTTTTGCTCTTCAGTTGGTCTCTCCTGCTGTTATTCTTCCTAGTGTTTCTAATATTCCATCAATCCATCGTTTTTCATGGTTGACCCTTGCATCTGTTATTCTCGCAATGTTTTGTAAAGGCTCATTTAATTATATTTTGATCTTTCCCTCTTATCACGTGGCCAAAATGTTCTATCTATCTGTCTATCTATCTATCTACCTACCTTTCGGGCCGTAGCTTGCCCATAGGGCATAGACCCAGGTACTCCTTCTCTTATCTAAATTTTTATTCTAGCAGTTTTCAATCCTTGTAAAGGTCTTTTATCAAATCTCGCCATTTGTCTCCGTTCTGTGCAAACTCTATCTTATTGAGGCAGCCGATTCCTGCTGCTCTTGCCTCTCTGATCAATGTTCTTCTCAGTGTCTCCGTTAATAAACCATTTTATCTGTTGTTTATTTATGTATTCTCTGGCGTATTTATGTATATCTAGCCTTCCGATGTTATCATTTTGATAAAACATAATAAAGACATTGCATTTTCTTGCACAATTCTTCTTTTTTTCTTTTTTTTTGTAAATTTGTTTGCTTCCCTTTAAATTACATTTTCAAACCGCGATAGTTATTTCCCCTGATGTTGCTCACATACAAAGACTATTATATATGTGTGAATGGACGTGCGTTTGCCATCTGTTTAGCGATGATAAACGTTGAGCTGTTAAAGCTGGCGGTATCGATGTAGCGTAGATATGGTTGCCTCGGCCTTATGGTGTATACATGACTTGCACATCGATTAAAAATTTACTGGCGTGCGTGAGTCAATTACAGGGGTTTTCAAAATTGAGAGGTTGATCTCCTTTGGGTTGTTAGTATTCGCAGAGGGTGTAGGAGGGATATTTTGAATGCACTCAGGGAGGTATAGCGAGCTGATGGTTCAGTCAATGATCATGAATCTACAACTATATTCAGAATGCACGAACATCAGGTGAGATCAGAGATGCTAGTAAGGATCCGCGCTATGTGGGGGGAGACAGAAATATAACAAATCAACGCAGAACTAGAGTCGTCAGTCTCCACACATTGGGGAGGAGGTCTGAACACTTATGGGCGTTTCCAGGTGACGATGATCTGTCGACCAAACTTAACCACCGTGACGTTGTCAAGCGCCCTTTTCAAGTTTCCTTTAACGCATCAACTGCGTTCTTGTGCCAGCTCATGTAGACGTTCTCAGTCAAGTCTGGAGGGTAACAGTGGATGATTTGTGGAGTCTGGAGGGTAACAGTGGATGATTTGTGGAGTCTGGAGGGTAACAGTGGATGATTTATTGAGTCTCGAGGGTGACAGTGGATGATTTGTGGAGTCTGGAGGGTAACAGTGGATGATTTGTGGAGTCTGGAGGGTAACAGTGGATGATTTGTGGAGTCTGGAGGGTAACAGTGGATGATTTGTGGAGTCTCCAGGCTAACAATGAACGATTTATGGAGTCTTGATGGTCACAATGATGAATTATAGAGTCTTGAGTGCATTAGCAAGTAGCATATTGACAACCGCTGTTCTAATTTACCTTATGCAACCTGTGTGGTTTGTTGATCTTTGTTGTGCTTGCTTCATCCTGTGTGTGCTTAGTGAGAGCCGTGAATATCCTTTGTTGCTTGATCTTCTTAGCGACCCGCTGTTGGATTAATCCAGTCGGTATAATATCCTACTTCGATCTTCGCATTTTTTGTGGATCTTTGGTATGTAAAAGTAAATCTCCGCACCAACAAATCATGTATTGTCGGAATGTCCGGTACTGTAACATCGCGGTGATGACGGAGTAGAGTGAGCATATTCTCTTCTACTTAGCGTCCACCCGTTAAGTGGGCGTCGATACGGTATGTCGCTAGTATACGGCGTAGTCGCGATATCTGCGCCTTTCGGCCCGACACGTTCGCCGTCGGGTTGGATGTGTAGATTTGCTGACCAGCCCGGACATGGGCCATTTTGATCTGCTATTTTCGACTTTTTAAAACTGTCAAGAGTTCTTTAGCTGGCGCGAGGGCACACGGGACCTCATATTTTTCGCCGTTTTACAAGAGGGCTAGACATTGGATCTCACTAGCCAGAGAGGACTAGACATTGGATCTCACTAGCCAGAGAGGACTAGACATTGGATCTCACTAGCCAGAGAGGGCTAGACATTAGATCTCACTACCCAGAGAGGGCTAGACAGTGGATCTCAATACCCAGAGAGGGCTAGACATTGGATCTCACTACCCAGAGAGGGCTAGACATTGGATCTCACTACCCAGAGAGGGCTAGACATTGGATCTCACTACCCAGAGAGGGCTAGACATTGGATCTCACTAGCCAGAGAGGGCTAGACATCGGATCTCATTACCCAGAGAGGGCTAGACATCGGATCATCACTACCCAGAGAGGGCTAGACATCGGATCATCACTACCCAGAGAGGGCTAGACATCGGATCTCATTACTCAGAGAGGGCTAGACATCGGATCTCACTACCCAGAGAGGGCTAGACATCGGATCTCACTACCCAGAGAGGGCTAGACATCGGATCTCACTACCCAGAGAGGGCTAGACATAAGATCTCACTACCCAGTGCGAACTAGACATCAGATCTCACTACCCAGTGCGAACTAGACATCAGATCTCACTACCCAGAGAGGGCTAGACATCAGATCTCACTACACAGAGAGGGCTAGACATCAGATCTCACTACCCAGAGACCAGGGGGAGGGTAAAGCCACGAAGAAACCACGGATTTGATTTTTGACAAATTCCCACCGAATGTGGTGCGGATGGAACCCGTGACCTTTCTATCCAGAGGCCGGCGTGTTAGCGCTAGACCACCCAGAGCTAAGCTCACACAAGAGTGGAGCAGTCACTTCAGGGAGTGGACGTCGGTTTCTCTTTGCTTTCCTCTATCTCTTCGTCCCTCAATTTTCCCATTTGTTACAATATATTCCAGTTGTTCTCTTCTCATTACTTGACCAAACAATTATGATTGTTTCTTCCTAATATTGGAAATTAGCTCTCTTTTTGCTTTGGCCTCTTTCAGAACATTTTCATTATTCTTCTTAGCTGTCCATGATATTCTCAACATTCTTCAGTAAATCACATTTCTACAGACTCCAGTGATTTTCTTGTCTGTTGTCCTAGTGTCCATGATTCACATCCATATGTTAAGACTGGCTCTACATAACATTTAAGAACTCTTTTTCTTGTTTCTATTGTCAAAAATGGATTGCATAGTATCTTCCTCATTTTTTGGAAAGCTGTTTTTGCCTGAGCCATTCTGCGTCTCATCTATGTTGTACATCTACCATCTGATGTTAACAAAGTTCCCAAATATTTAAATTCATTTATCTGTTTTAAGATTGTTCCACTTGTCCTTATTTTGCACTGAGGTGATGTCTTTTTCTTTGTTGTTACCATTACCTCTGTCTTTTTGCTATTAAGGCTGAGTCCTTTATTTTTTGCTTTTTTCCACTATAATGTCCAACATTTCTTGTAACTCATTTTCGCTCTTAACATTAAGATTGTATCATCAGCATACCTTAGATTATTTATATTATGACCTTTGATTGAAATTCCAGGCATGCTCACTATACAAATTAAATAAATCTGGTGACAGCACACAACCTTGCCTAACACCCTGTTTTATTTGTTGAAACATTCCCAATTGGTTTCCAGTTCTTATGGCCGCTGTTTGTTGCCAGTACATATTCTTTATTATTCTTAGATCTCTGTTGCCTACGTTTATGCCTTCTAAAATTTTTATTATTTCTTGCTGCTTTACTTTTCAAATGCTTTGGTATAATCTATGAAACATAGGTATAGATCTGTTTTCACCTCTATGGCTCTTTCTACTGAAGATCTTATGATATAAATGGCATTGCTCGTTCCATTACCTCCAACAAAACCACACTGTTCATCGCTAATTTCTGGACTGATTTTGTTTCGCACTCTTCGCATGCTGATTCTTAGTAATATCTTAGTCATATGACTCATAAGGCTTATTTGCGATGATCATCGCATTCAATCGCACCCGATTTCTTTGGTAGGGCTATGGATATTGATTTGAGCATGTCGTCTGGTATATATTCGCTGCTGTAGATATCGTTCAATATTTTTGTTATTATTCCTATTCCAAAATCACACATGGCTTCAATCTCTTCTTTAGTTATATTATCTGGCCCAGGAGCTTTTCCTGCTGCGCAAGGTGTCTTCCACTTTTTCTTTGAGCATTTCTGGTCCTTCCCCATTATCCTTATTATTTACTTCTGTTCATTCATTAGCATAAAGATGTGTTTAATGTATTCTGTCCATCGTTATTTGGTTATGGAAGACCCCGGTATCACTTCAAACGAATTAAAATCCATAATTGCTCAACCGCCCGTGCCAGTGGAATCATCCGAATTAATATCTCATCTCCCAAACAAAGAAATGTAACTGTAGTCCCCATCATAGCAGTCTCAGCAAACGCCAGAAGACATAAGGTGAAACCACGCAGAAAGTGAACACAGCCAACTGTTCCCTGTCATACGATATCATCATTCATCGTAAACAATTGGAATATCGAAACATGATCAAAATGGATGAGACACACAGCTCACAGTGTGCACAGAGCATTTAACTCAGTAGCTCCTGCAACAAGCCGGACTTGGAATATGAGGAAACTGCAACAAGGAACACTTCTCATGCATAGCCTGCGCTATAGCACGCGGCCAACTAAGCAACCTTAACAAGTCGATATGATTAGCGATGTCTTTGACGCATGTGTAAGCGCTGTTACAAATCTATGAATCTTATTTCAGCTTGTCCTTTGTTGATCGTGCGCGGAGCTGTCCTTTCATCTTCTGTGTTCATTTCTTTTTATCGTGAGAACATGGTTCTTTGTTCTGTTTGATAATTTGGGGGGAGGGGCTAAATATCATGACCGGAGATGAGTTATTAGCATTTAACACCCCTAGTCTGCGCTGTGGCTGACACCATTTTAAACATTATTTATCTTTTAGTATATGTGGACGATCAATCGGTTTTCGGAATTCACAATGTTCTTGGCTGTCAACATGTTCTTGGCATCACAATCTTTTTGCATCTGGGTTTGTCAACATGTTCTTCGCTGTTAACATGTTCTTGACATCACAATCTTTTTGCATCTGGGTATGTCAACATGTTCTTGGCTGTTAACTTGTTCTTGGCTGTCAACATGTTCTTGGCTGTTAACATGTTCTTAGCTGTCAACATGTTCTTGGCTGTCAACATGTTCTTGGCTGTCAACATGTTCTTGGCTGTCAATATGTTCTTGGCTGTCAACATGTTCTTGGCTGTCAACATGTTCTTGGCTGTCAATATGTTCTTTACAATTTCTCCTTATTTCTGAGTTCATATTTTCACTTGTTATCAGTAAGATCCACATCTGTGCAGATGTCAGTCTTTCACACAACCATCTATAGTTTCCCTAAGGCCTGCTGGCTGAGTGAGAAATCCTGCAATATCCCACAAGTTGTGACGTCTCCAGGTGTACAAGCTAAAGATGGTCGACGTCATTTTACTCACAACCGTCCTTGCTTGCAAAGCTGAAAACGTCACAAACCTTGGGGTGATTCCTTTCAGCTGGCGGGCCTTACTTTCGATGGCTGTGATCTTTCGCTGAAGGGGGATTCCCCACGGTCACTTGAGATGCAGCCAACTTAAGCCGGTGGGCTGTGAGGGAATTCCCGGAAATCTCCAAATAGCGTCACGTTTTCAGCTTTGCGAGTAGGGGTGGTTGTGGTAGCGTGACGTCAGCCGTCTATACCTGCTATAGCTAAAAATGTCATGCTAGTTGGAGGGTTTTTCTGGTTTTGCTTTCTTCCCGCGGACCTGTACTTGGTGGTCTCAGCTATATTTGGATTGTGGTGGAGTCCGGCTCTCATGTGTTCAGGTAGAATTATTGCGACACTAAACGTTTGACTTGCACATATTATGTCTCCATGCAACTACTGCAACACACCTGCATATACTGACCTTCCAGCAGTGAGTTGACGAGAGATTGGTTATATACCGAGCACACGGTCGAGGGCGGAAAGTCTAACTTCAGGTTAAAAAGAGACATAGCACTTACTTTCGTTTGTTTTGTTTCTTTAACAATAACAACAAAACAAATAACACCAGGGCTAAAACTAAGAATAGCAAAATGTTACATCTTCTCAATATTCCTGTATAGTGCAGAAACATGGACATTAGACAAGAAAACAGAACAGAAAATTGAAGTATTTGAAATATAGATTTATAGAAGAATCGGTAGAATTGGATGGAAAGAAAAGAAAACAAACGATGAAGTTTTAAAACAACTACAAATTAAAAGAGAACTACTAAACACAATTCAAACAAGACAAATTAAAATTTTGGGGCATGTTAAAAAACACAACAGCCTAATAAAAATAATATTGGAAGGGAAAATACAAGGTAAATGAGGCAGACCAAGACTAACATGGACGAGTAACATCAAACGATGGACAAGTCAGCCTATGACAACTTGCACCATCAAAGCAAGAGACAGAGTGGAATGGCGCTTCATGGTAGCCAACTTTCGAATCGTTACTGAGTACTGAGAATCGAAACTGTTAACGAGTGGTATTGTGATTCCTGCGCTGATTGAAACATGATTACATTTCATTGCTATTGAGTACGTTTTCCTTGTTGAGCTATCACAGCGGTCCACGGTATAGTTGAGTGACTTTAGCGTTCTCTTTCCGTTTGTTTTATGTTTGTCTGTCTATATCACGAATTGAAACATTAAACTAGACCGTCCTTAGCTTCAACTGTGTATTGTAAGATCTCTCCTTCTGTCCATCTATTTATCTAGCTGTCTTAGTGTCTCTTTCGGATTTTTTTCTGGGAAAGTAACGCAGCACGGGCGTAAAACCGACCACATTACCCCAACAATCATGTGCTGAAGGTCTGTAAAATTTATGGTCACTAACACCATATTCCCTATAGGCCACTTGGCGTGATAGGGGTACTTTACTTTACTTTTTATTGTCTCTTTCTCTAGCTCTGTCGAGTTTAAACATAATATCAGTTTCTCTACATTATTTCTTTCATTTTACTCTCTCTCTCTCTCTCTCTCTCTCTCTCTCTCTCTCTCTCTCATGACATCTTCTTCTTCTACCTTTTTAGCTCCCAGTGGAGCATAGGTCTTCAACAAACACTTTCCAAGTCGTTCTGTTTTTGCCATTCTTTTAAGATCATTCCATGTCTTCCCCATCATCTTCATCTCTGCTTCAATCTGTCTTCTGCAAGAATTCCTTGGTCTTCCTCTTTATCTTTTCCCCTGGGGATTCCAAAAAAGGGCTTGTTTTGTAATACTCTCAGTTGGCTTCTGTAGTGTGTGTCCTATCCAGCACCATCGTCTTCGCTGTATCTCTTTATCCACTGGTGTTTGGTACATTTCCATAATTCTATGTTAGTGATTTTGTCCTGCCATTTCCATCCTTTTATCCTGCGTAAGCATCCATTAATGAAAATCTGTATCTTCGTGATTGTCAATTTTGTTGTTCTCCATGTTTCACAGCCATATAATAGGAATGCCTTAACATTTGAGTTGAAAATTTTTATTTTTGTATTTGACCTAATTTCTTTGGATTTCCATATGTTTCCCAGTGCAGTGAAAGCTCCTCTTGCTTTTGATATCCTTATTTTGGTATCATTTTCTGTTCCTCCCTCTTTATCTATATTACTGCCCAGATATATGTAAGATTGTACATCTAATAGAGGTAATTCTCCTAGTTTTATTTGGTTATTGCCAACTGTATTAATTCTCATAATGTTGGTCTTATCTCTATTTATCTTCAGTCCTAGCTGTTGTGATCTCTCATCAAGTATGCTCATTTTATCCTGCATCTGTTGATGGCTGTGTGATAGGAGAGCTGTGTCATCAGCAAAGTCTAAATCAAGTTGTTTGGTCAATGACCACTGGATTCCATTTCTGTTGTTTTGAGTTATTTTCATAATCCAGTCTATGGCCAGTAGAAAGAGAAATGGAGACAGGAGGCGTCCCTGCCTTACTCCTGTTCTTATTTCAAATGCTTCTGTAATCTGTCCTTCATGCACCACACTACATTTCGTTCCTTCATACATTGTTTTTATCAGGTTAATAAACTTTATGGGGATTCCATAATGACTCAGCAACTTCCAAAGCATTCTTCTGTCTAAACTATCAAATGCCTTTTCGTAATCTATGAATCCAATATAAAGTGGGGATTTTAGTTCTAAACTTTGTTCAACTATTATACGTAGAATAGTTATTTGATCAGCACATGATCTGTTCTTCCTAAAACCTGCTTGTTCATCTCTCAAATGTTTCTCTATGGCCTCTTTTAGTCTCTCCAGAATGATTCTGCCTAATATTTTTTCCTGGCACTGATAGTAGCATAATTCCCCTATAATTTGTGCACTCCTGTAAACTTCCTTTCTTTGGTAGTTTGATCATATAACCTTCTCTCCAGTCTTTAGGTATTTCATCCCTCTCCCAAATTTTATCTAATAGATTATGTAGCATCTTGGTAGAGGTGTTAATATCTGCTTTAATGGCTTCTGAAGGAATTTCATCTGGTCCTGTGGCTTTACCATTTTTTAATAGTTTGATGGCTTTCATTATTTCTTCTTTGCTTGGTTTTCCACAGTTAACGTGTAACTCTTCCTCTGCTGGTAGTATACCTGGAGAATTATTTGAGCCAGGTCTGTTCAAAAGTTCTTCAAAGTGCTCTTTCCATCTCTACATTTGTTCCCTTATATTACTAAGCAGATTTCCTTTCTTATCTTTAATAAAGGCATTGATCTGTATTTTCCACTTAATTTCTTTGTGCTGTTGTACAGTTCTTTCATATTCCCTTTATTTGCTGCTTCTTCTGCCTCTTTAGCTAGTTCATCTATATATTTCCTCTTATCTCTTTTAATGCATCTTCTCACTTCTTTGTTCACCTCTGTGTAAGCTTCCTGTGTCTTGACTTTATTACTTCTCGTTTTGCTTTTATTTATGTCTGCTTTCTTGTTCTTTCTTTCTTTAATTTTATCCAGGGTCTCTGCTGTCATCCATGCCTTATTCTGGCGTTCTCTTTTCCCCAGTGTTTCTTCGCATGTCTCTTTCCATATATCTTTTACCTGTTTCCAATGATCTTCTATATTTATTGTATTTTCTAGTTGTTGGAGGACTTGGTATTTGTTTGATATTGTGACTGCGAATTTATTTTTAATTCCTTGTTCTTTAAGGAACCCTACATTGAAATACTTTCTACCCTTATTCATTGTAGTATACCTTTTTAGTTTAATTCTCATGACATAACTATCACTTATTGTCTCGTGGATCATGCTTAGCCGCCCGCCCCCCCTCAATATTTTTCCCCTGTGCTTTGACCAAACTCTTTTCTATTTCTCTCTCTCTCTCTCTCTCTCTCTCTCTCTCTCTCTCTCTCTCTCTCTCTCTCTCTCTCTCTCTCCCTCTCTTTCTGTTCACTTTTCTAGGCTAGCTGGAATTGCCTGCCCATAACCACTCACTTACTGTGTGTTGAGTTTCCTCCGTGTTAACCTACCCTTGCCTTCCCACTCACTCACTTACTCATTCACTGTGTTGACTCTTCCTCATATAATATAAGCTTGCCCATGTCTACCTACTCACTCACTCACTCACTCACTCACTCACTCACTCACTCACTCACTCACTCACTGTGTAGACTTTCTTCCATGTTTGTTTACCTGTGACCACTCACTCACTCACTCACTCATCCACCCACCCACTCACTCACTCACTCACTCTGTGTAGACTTTCCTCCATGTTAGTTTACCTGTGACCACTCACCTCACTCACTCACTCACTCACTCACTCACTCACTCACTCACTCACTCACTCACTCACTCACTCACTCACTCACTCTGAAGACTTTCCTCCATGTTAGTTTACCTGTGACCACTCACTCACCCACCCACCCACCCACCCACTCACTCACTCACTCACTCTGTGTAGACTTTCCTCCATGTTAGTTTACCTGTGACCACTCACCCATTCACTCACTCACTCACTCACTCACTCTGTAGACTTTTCTTCATGTTAGTTTACCTGTGACCACTCACTCACTCTGTGTAGACTTTTCTTCATGTTAGTTTACCTGTGACCACTCACTCACTCTGTGTAGACTTTTCTTCATGTTAGTTTACCTGTGACCACTCACTCACTCACTCATCACTCACTCACTCACTCACTCACTCACTCACTCACTCACTCACTCACTCACTCACTCACTCACTCTGTGTTGACTTTCTTCCATGTTAGTTTACCTGTGACCACTCACTCACTCTGTGTTGACTTTCTTCCATGTTAGTTTACCTGTGACCACTCACTCACTCTGTGTTGACTTTCCTCAGGCTACCCATGACCTCCCACCATGACAAAGTTTAAAGTCAACTCAGAGCTTTTGATAGGTGGCTCCTCCCAGATTGATGCAGTCTTCCTTCCAGTCAGGTTAGACTCTGATCACAGCAGTGACACAGAGCTAGGCTGTCCTCAGCGCAGCGCTGCAGGACTGAGGCATCACCAGCATTATGATCAGGAGTTTGGGCAGAAGCAACCGTTGCTGAGGGCTGACGATCACGGTCTGGAGGCAGATGATGGGATACAACATGCTGGGCAGGAGGAGGGTCTAGATGTTGGTGGGTGGTGGAGGAGGGGTGTTGGTGGGTGGTGGAGGAGGGGTGTTTGTGGGTGGTGGAGGAGGGGTGTTGGTGGGTGGTGGAGGAGGGGTGTTGGTGGGTGGTGGAGGAGGGGTGTTGGTGGGTGGTGGAGGGGAGTTGGTGGGTGGTAGAGGGGTGTTGGTGGGTGGTGATGGAGGGGTGTTGGTGGGTGGTGGAGGAGGGGTGTTGGTGGGTGGTGGAGGGGTGTTGGTGGGTGGAGGAGGAGTGTTGCTGGGTGGTGGTGAGTGGCAGAGAAGTGTTAGTGGGTGGTGGTTAGGTGTTGTTGGGTGATGAAGAAGTGTTGGTGGGTGGTGGTTAGGTGTTGTTGGGTGATGAAGAAGTGTTAGTGGGTGGTGGTTAGGTGTTGTTGGGTGATGAAGAAGTGTTAGTGGGTGGTGGTTAGGTGTTGTTGGGTGATTGAGAAGTGTTAGTGGGTGGTGGTTAGGTGTTGTTGGGTGATGAAGAAGTGTTGGTGGTTGGTGGAAGGATGTTGGAATGTTGGAGTGTTGTTGGGTGGTGAAGAAGTGTTGAGTTTTCATGGGTGGTGTAGGAGTGTTGGTGGCGTTGGTGAGTGGTAGAGAAGTGCTGTTTGTTAACTGAATTTGTTGATGGGGTGTTTAATGCTTGTTGCATAAGGTAGTTAAGTAATTGAGTTTTTGGCTGTTGGTTTGTTGTGTGTTGGTTTGTTGTGTGTTGGTTTGTTGTGTGTTGGTTTGTGATTGAATATTAGTATCCATTACTGTCCTAGTATTTGAGTGATCCTGATCTCCTTACATGTTGTAAGTCCATGTCACAATAGTTGATTTCTCTTATCTAAATCTATATCCCAATAATTGATTTCTCTTATCTAAATCTATATCCCAGTAGTTGATTTCTCTTATCTAAATCTATATCCCAGTAGTTGATTTCTCTTATCAAAATCTATATCCCAATAGTTGATTTCTCTTATCTAAATCTATATCCCAATAGTTGATTTCTATTATCTAAATCTATATCCCAATAGTTGATTTCTCTTATCTAAATCTATATCCCAATAGTTGATTTCTCTTATCCCTTCCTACAGGTGCTCGCAGTGTCCTGATCCATTCTCTAACCACCGATACCCCAGACTCCAACGACTGGTGCTATCGTGCCAGCCTGACCTCCACAGTGGTCATCGTTGTCATTATCCTGTTCCTGGTGTTTGGTCATAGCTACATCCACTCACTGCTTATCTGGATGGAGGTCTCTGGACCAGTGGTCAGTGTCTCCGTGCTGACCTCCTTGTTTGTAGTCATCTGCTTCCCAGTGGCCTGGGGGCTGCAGTTGCTTATGCTGACTGCTGGGTGAGTACTTTATGCTGCTGTTTCTTGTTGAGTGAGTACTTTATGCTGCTGTTTCTTGTTGAGTGAGTACTTTATACTGCTGTTTCTTGTTGAGTGAGTACTTTTTGCTGCTGTTTCTTGTTGAGTACTTTATGCTGCTGTTTCTTGTTGAGTGAGTACTTTATGCTGCTGTTTCTTGTTGAGTGAGTACTTTATGCTGCTGTTTCTTGTTGAGTGAGTACTTTATGCGGCTGTTTCTTGTTGAGTGAGCACTTTATGCTGCTGTTTCTTGTTGAGTGAGCACTTTATGCTGCTGTTTCTTGTTGAGTGAGCACTTTATGCTGCTGTTTCTAGTTGAGTGAGCACTTTATGCTGCTGTTTCTTGTTGAGTGAGCACTTTATGCTGCTGTTTCTTGTTGAGTGAGCACTTTATGCTGCTGTTTCTTGTTGAGTGAGTACTTTATGCTGCTGTTTCTTGTTGAGTGAGTACTTTATGCTGCTGTTTCTTGTTGAGTGAGTACTTTATGCTGCTGTTTCTTGTTGAGTGAGTACTTTATGCTGCTGTTTCTTGTTGAGTGAGTACTTTATGCTGCTGTTTCTTGTTGAGTGAGTACTTTATGCTGCTGTTTCTTGTTGAGTGAGTACTTTATGCTGCTGTTTCTTGTTGAGTGAGTACTTTATGCTGCTGTTTCTTGTTGAGTGAGTACTTTATGCTGCTGTTTCTTGTTGAGTGAGTACTTTATGCTGCTGTTTCTTGTTGAGTGAGTACTTTATGCTGTTGTTTCTTGTTGAGTGAGTACTTTATGCTGCTGTTTCTTGTTGAGTGAGTACTTTATGCTGCTGTTTCTTGTTGAGTGAGTACTTTATGCTGCTGTTTCTTGTTGAGTGAGTACTTTATGCTGACTGCTGGGTGAGTACTTTATGCTGCTGTTTTTTGTTGAGTGAGCACTTTATGCTGCTTTTTTTTTGTTGAGTGAGCACTTTATGCTACTGTTTCTTGTTGAGTGAGCACTTTATGCTGCTGTTTCTAGTTGAGTGAGCACTTTATGCTACTGTTTTTTGTTGAGTGAGCACTTTATGCTGCTGTTTCTTGTTGAGTGAGCATTTTATGTTGCTGTTTCTTGTTGAGTGAGCACTTTATGCTGCTGTTTCTAGTTGAGTGAGCACTTTATGCTGCTGTTTCTAGTTGAGTGAGCACTTTATGCTGCTGTTTCTTGTTGAGTGAGCACGTTATGCTGCATTTCTTGTTGAGTGAGTACTTTATGCTGCTGTTTCTTGCTGACTGCTGCAATATTCAAGTATAATGCTGCTATTATCTCCGTTTCCTTAAATGGGTGGATCCCAGAGTTGTATATATGACCTCTGGCGTCTTGATAGACGGTTTGTAGCAAGCAATCTTGTTTAGTCAGTAGTTTAGTCAAATATTAGGGTCTAATGTTGGATGTTGTTTTACTCAACAGCTTTTCTCATGGCTGAATCTGCCAATATTGGATAGACAGATCCGTCTGTAGAATGAACAAAATGTATTTGTGGTGCCTGGCCTCGTCTCCTTTCTCCTGCACCTTTTGTCTTCTGAATTTGATATCGGCACTGCTTCAAAAGTTGCTGTTCCATTTTTTATTTTTGTTCTCCATGTGCTACGATCTGCAGCCAGATTTTCACAGTTTCTTTCACTGATTGAGAATTCCCTCAAGGAAGCCCTGCAAACATCCTTATATCTCAACACTAGTCTGCCCTTTAGTCTCTTTCCGTTCCTAAGTTCACCATACAATATTTGTTTGGGAATACAATTGTTTGCAATTTTTCTAACATGAACCAGCCACCTTAGTCCTATGACTCTTCAGAGTTCCCATGATGGATGGGAGTTTGGCTGATTGTAAGAGTTATATTGGTCAGAAAATAGGTGGGTCCTAAATTTGTATCGTCAAGAAAATTAATGGATCTCAAAATTGTATCAGCCAGAAAATAGGTGGGTCCTAAATTTGTATCGTCAAGAAAATTAATGGATCTCAAGATTGTATCAACCAGAAAATAGGTGGGTCCTAAATTTGTATTGGCTAGAAAATTAATGGATCTCAAGATTGTATCAGCCAGAAAATAGGTGGGTCCTAAATTTGTATCGGCTAGAAAATTAATGGATCTCAAGATTGTATCAACCAGAAAATAGGTGGGTCCTAAATTTGTATTGGCTAGAAAATTAATGGATCTCAAGATTGTATCAGCCAGGAAATGGGTGGGTCTCAGATCTGTAGAAAGTCATAACTCTTGGGAGTTTTCTTCTTGGTCTGCTTCTGTGTTTGCCCGATGATTGCTGCTCTTTGTCATCTACCTTTAGGGGGACATTAAATGGGCACAGACATGTTGTGTGAGGATTTCAATATTTACACCCTATGGCCCAGTCAAAATATACAAAGATATATTGAAGTAGATGGACAGAAATTAATCAAGAATGTAGCTATCTTGGACATATAATAAATGATGGAAAATGTCAGACAGAAATAAACAAAAGAATAGGAACGGCAAAAAGCAATTTTAATAACATGAAAACAATACTGAAATTAAAGCAAATAACATCAGAATTAAAACTACAAATTGCAAATTGCTATATTTACTCAACCTTCCTGTATGGTGCAGAAAGATGGACATTAAATAAGGAAAGAACGGACAATTCTTTTTAAATGTGGGCATACAGGAAATTGGGGAGATTTGGGTGGATGGAAAAGAGACAAACAAAGACGTTATGAATCAGCTGAAAATGAAAAAAAGAACTACTTAACATAATTTGTAAATGATAACTGAAATTGTTTGGACATGTGAAGAGACATAACACACTTCTAATAATACACTTCTAATAATACACATCTCAAACTTATCTTGGTGGGTAAGGTACAAGGTAGGCCAAGACTAAGGTGGTCTGATAACATGAAAAGGTGGACAGTTGAACCTAGGGCAATGTGCACCATCCTAACAAGAGACAGAGTAAAATGACACTCCATGGTAGCCAACCTTCAATGTGGAGACAGCACCCAATGAATGAATGATGTTCCATGGTAGCCAACCTTTGATGTAGAGACAACACCCAATGAATGAATGACGTTCCATGGTAGCCAACCTTTGATGTGGAGACAGCACCCAATGAATGAATGATGTTCCATGGTAGCCAACCTTCGATGTGGAGACAGCACCCAGAGAGAATGGCGTTCCATGATAGCCAACCTTTGATGTGGAGACAGCACCCAATGAATTAATGACATTCCATGGTAGCCAACTTTTGATGTGGAGACAGCACCCAATGAATTAATGACGATCCATGGTAGCCAACCTTTCATGTGGAGACAGCACCCAGTGAGAATGGCACTCCATGATAGCCAACCTTCGATATGGAGACAGCACCCAATGAATTAATGACATTCCATGGTAGCCAACCTTTGATGTGGAGACAGCACCCAATGAATTAATGACGCTCCATGGTAGCCAACCTTCGATGTGGAGACAGCACCCAGTGAGAATGGCACTCCATGGTAGCCAACCTTTAATGTGGAAACAGCACCCAGTGAGAATGGCACTCCATGATAGCCAACCTTTAATGTGGAAACAGCACCCAGTGAGAATGGCACTCCATGATAGCCAACCTTCGATATGGAGACAGCACCCAATGAATTAATGACATTCCATGGTAGCCAACCTTTGATGTGGAGACAGCACCCAATGAATGAATGACGTTCCATGGTAGCCAACCTTTGATGTGGAGACAGCACCCAATGAATGAATGACGTTCCATGGTAGCCAACCTTCGATGTGGAGACAGCACCCAGAGAGAATGGCGTTCCATGATAGCCAACCTTTGATGTGGAGACAGCACCCAATGAATTAATGACATTCCATGGTAGCCAACCTTTGATGTGGAGACAGCACCCAATGAATTAATGACGATCCATGGTAGCCAACCTTTCATGTGGAGACAGCACCCAGTGAGAATGGCACTCCATGATAGCCAACCTTCGATATGGAGACAGCACCCAATGAATTAATGACATTCCATGGTAGCCAACCTTTGATGTGGAGACAGCACCCAATGAATTAATGACGCTCCATGGTAGCCAACCTTCGATGTGGAGACAGCACCCAGTGAGAATGGCACTCCATGGTAGCCAACCTTTAATGTGGAAACAGCACCCAGTGAGAATGGCACTCCATGATAGCCAACCTTTAATGTGGAAACAGCACCCAGTGAGAATGTCACTCCATGGTAGCCAACCTTCAATGTGGAGACGGCACCCAATGAATGAATGATGCTCCATGGTAACCAACCTTCGATGTGCAGATGGCACCCACTGAATGAATGATGATCTATGGTAGCCAACCTTTGATGTGGAGATGGCACTCAATGAGTGAATGGCACTCCATGGTAGCCAACCTTCAATGTGGAGACAGCACCCAATGAATGAATGACACTCCATGGTAACCAACTTTCGATGTGCAGATGGCACCCACTGAATGAATGATGATCTATGGTAGCCAACCTTTGATGTGGAGATCGCACTCAATGAGTGAATGGCACTCCATGGTAGCCAACCTTCAATGTGGAGACAGCACCCAATGAATGAATGACACTCCATGGTAACCAACTTTCGATGTGCAGATGGCACCCACTGAATGAATGATGATCTATGGTAGCCAACCTTTGATGTGGAGATCGCACTCAATGAGTGAATGGCACTCCATGGTAGCCAACCTTCAATGTGGAGACAGCACCCAATGAATGAATGACACTCCATGGTAGCCAACCTTCAATGTGGAGACAGCACCCAATGAATGAATGACACTCCATGGTAGCCAACCTTCAATGTGGAGACAGCACCCAATGAATGAATGACACCCCATGGTAGCAAACCTTTGATATGGAGACAGCACCCAATGAATGAATGGCACC
Source organism: Megaustenia siamemsis (assembly GCA_032433765.1). Lineage (NCBI taxonomy): Eukaryota > Metazoa > Mollusca > Gastropoda > Stylommatophora > Ariophantidae > Megaustenia > Megaustenia siamemsis. The sequence continues at coordinate 37,248,303 of JAVIAB010000025.1, read as the reverse complement.
CCATGGTAGCCAACCTTCGATGTGGAGACAGCACCCAATGAATGAATGATGCTCCATGGTAGCCAACCTTCGATGTGGAGATGGCACCCAATGAATGAATGACACCCCATGGTAGCCAACTTTTGATATGGAGACAGCACCCAATTAATGAATGACACCCTATGGTAGCCAACCTTCGATGTGGAGACAGCACCCAATGAATGATGGCCAAAGATAATAGATTTCAGCATGCCAGTTTTGGATACTGGGTTACCTTCCCTCTTGGAACCCAACTCTTGGCAGACTTGTTGATTGTCACGACCCATCATGATGGTGTTTGACCCCAACTCTTGACAGACTTGTTGATCGTCACGACCCATCATGATGGTGTTTGACCCCAACTCTTGGCAGACTTGTTGATCGTCCAGATTCATCATGATGGTGTTTGACCCCAACTCTTGGCAGACTTGTTGATCGTCATGACCCATCATGATGGTGATTAACCCCAACTCTGGGCAGACTTGTTGATCGTCCAGATTCATCATGATGGTGATTAACCCCAACTCTGGGCAGACTTGTTGATCGTCATGACCCATCATGATGGTGATTAACCCCAACTCTGGGCAGACTTGTTGATCGTCACGACCCATCATGATGGTGTTTGACCCCAACTCTTGGCAGACTTGTTGATCGTCCAGATTCATCATGATGGTGTTTGACCCCAACTCTTGGCAGACTTGTTGATCGTCACGACCCATCATGATGGTGTGACTTCTGGCTTGCTGATCATGGCACAATCACTCAGCTGTGAATCACTGACAACTTTCCAACTCAGGTACTGTTGACATCTTGGTGTTTGATCCCAGACAACCTGAACAAAAGGCAAGAGCATTAACTACTCCATCACATGATCTTTTACAAAAAATGTTTACCATTTATTGGACTAGTTTCAGTTTGAAGAAGAAGAAAACAAAAATAGAAAATAGTCAGACACAAAAACTGGCACAGTTCTTCTTCTTAGCATTCACCATTAAGTAGGTGTGGACGCGTTATGTTGCTAGTTCACAGCAGTGCTATGATATATGTACCTTTTAGTTCATTATTCTTCTACATCTAACCTCCACTCATTAATTCTTCTATATTTAACCTCCACTCATTAATTCTTCTACATCTAACCTCCACTCATTAATTTTTCTACATCTAACCTTCTTCTTCTTCTTTTCTTCTTTTCTCTTTCACTGATACCTAAAAGGTGTCGTGGTTTATATCATTTGTCGTTCTTGTGCTGCTCGAATTGTCTGAATTAGTGATTTTCCTTTGTTGTTACATGTCTCTGTCACTGCATCTATCCATCTTCTTCTGGGTCTTCCTCTTGGTCTTTTTCCATGCATTCTCGAGAAGAACGCCCTTGATGGTGATTGGTGAGGATTCATTCTGACCAGGTGGCCAAGCCATTTAAGTTGTTGTTGTTCTATATATTCTTGGCAGGGTTTTGTTCCTACCATTTTTCTTATGGTTTCATTTGGTATTCTATCTCTTCTTGTGTTGTTTGTTACTTTTCTCAAGCATCGCATCTCACATGTATTGATCTTTCTTAAATGTGATTTAGAAAGGGTCCATGTTTGACTTTCATAGCACAAAGTTGGTATGAAGATGCTATTTATCATTTGTTGTTTAGCTGGCATAGAAATGTTTGGATGTCTTAACAATGGTGAAAGCTGGTATGTGACAGCATTTGCTTTTTGTATTCTCATGTCAATTTCTCTGTCTAGTTTTCCATATTCTGTGAACATTGTGCCTAAATACTTGAATTCCTCTACTTGTTTTATATCTTTGTCTTTGATCTTGATGTTTAATGGGTGTCTTAATTTGCTTATTCTTATAGCCTCTGTTTTTGCTGTGTTAATTTTCATACTGTAGTTTGTGCAGCTTTTATCTAGAGATGTTAAATGCTGTTGTAGCAGGTTTTCATCCTCGTATATTAGGCATTGGTCATCTGCGAAGAGTAGCTCATTGATGTTGGAGTTTTCTACCTCTATGTTATTATTTGATTTGTCCTTGTTGTTGGTTGTTTCCTGATTTATTTTGTCCATATATATGATGAAGAGGAGTGGTGAGAGGACACATCCTTGTCTTACTCCTGTTGTAACCTGAAACCATTCTGACAGACCTTCCGATGTTCTGACGGCACTTTGACTGTTTTTATATAGTGTTATTATATTTTCTAGTAGTTGTCCTGCTACCCCGTATGTTTCTAAAGTTTGCCAAAGTTTGTTCCTGTCCACACGATCAAACGCTTTTTCCTGATCTATAAACACTATATTTAGGTTTCTGTCATATTCTATTGTTTTTTCACATAGTTGTCTCAATGTAAATATAGCATCAGTACAGCTTTTGCCTTTTCTGAATCCGAATTGATTATTACTTAATTGAGGTTCTATTATGTATCTTACTCTCCTCTCTAATATTTTAGCAAACATTTTACCAACTTGACTCAATAGGGATATTCCTCTACATCTAACCTCCACTCGTTAATTCTTCTACATCTAACCTCCACTCGTTAATTCTTCTACATCTAACCTCCACTCATTAATTCTTCTACATCTAACCTCCACTTATTAATTCTTCTATATTTAACCTCCACTCATTAATTCTTCTATATTTAACCTCCACTCATTAATTCTTCTACATCTAACCTCCACTCATTAATTCTTCTACATCTAACCTCCACTCATTTATTCTTCTACATCTAACCTCCACTCGTTAATTCTTCTACATCTAACCTCCACTCGTTAATTCTTCTACATCTAACCTCCACTCATTAATTCTTCTACATCTAACCTCCACTTATTAATTCTTCTATATTTAACCTCCACTCATTAATTCTTCTATATTTAACCTCCACTCATTAATTCTTCTACATCTAACCTCCACTCATTAATTCTTCTACATCTAACCTCCACTCATTTATTCTTCTACATCTAACCTCCACTCATTTATTCTTCTACATCTAACCTCCACTCATTAATTCTTCTATATTTAACCTCCACTCATTTATTCTTCTACATCTAACCTCCACTCATTAATTCTTCTACATCTAACCTCCACTCATTTATTCTTCTACATCTAACCTCCACTCATTTATTCTTCTACATCTAACCTCCACTCATTTATTCTTCTACATCTAACCTCCACTCATTAATTCTTCTATATTTAACCTCCACTCATTAATTCTTCTATATTTAACCTCCACTCATTAATTCTTCTACATCTAACCTCCACTCATTAATTCTTCTATATTTAACCTCCACTCATTAATTCTTCTATATTTAACCTCCACTCATTAATTCTTCTACATCTAACCTCCACTCATTAATTCTTCTACATCTAACCTCCACTCATTAATTCTTCTATATTTAACCTCCACTCATTAATTCTTCTATATTTAACCTCCACTCATTTATTCTTCTACATCTAACCTCCACTCATTTATTCTTCTACATCTAACCTCCACTCATTAATTCTTCCACATCTTACCTCCACTCATTAATTCTTCCACATCTTACCTCCACTCATTAATTCTTCCACATCTTACCTCCACTCATTAATTCTTCCACATCTTACCTCCACTCATTAATTCTTCTACATCTAACCTCCACTCATTAATTCTTCTACATCTAACCTCCACTCATTAATTCTTCTACATCTAACCTCCACTCATTAATTCTTCCACATCTAACCTCCACTCATTAATTCTTCCACATCTTACCTCCACTCGTTAATTCTTCTACATCTAACCTCCACTCATTAATTCTTCTACATCTAACCTCCACTCATTAATTCTTCTACATCTAACCTCCACTCATTAATTCTTCCACATCTTACCTCCACTCATTAATTCTTCCACATCTTACCTCCACTCATTAATTCTTCTACATCTAACCTCCACTCATTAATTCTTCTACATCTAACCTCCACTCATTAATCTTCTACATCTAACCTCCACTCATTTATTCTTCCACATCTTACCTCCACTCATTAATTCTTCTACATCTAACCTCCGGGTGTCCGGTTAGCGCAATCGATAGGCGGTTGGCTTACCATGGCAACAGCCGGGGTTCGTACCCTGGCGAGGACACCTGGGTTTTACTAATTCCCTAAAAATTAGTGGGAGCCGTGATAGCTCAGTGGTTAGTGAACTGGACTACTACGGACAAGGGGTAGGGTTCGATCCCAACCGACGGCTCCGGGTTCACCCAGCCTTAAATGGGTACCGGATTTTTTCTGGGAAAGTAAAGCAGCACGGGCGTAATACCGACCACATTACCCCAAAAATCATGTGCTGACGGTCTGTAAAATATAGGGTCACTAACACCATATTTCCCTATACGCCACCACTTGGCGTGACGGGGGGTACTTTACTTTTACTTTTTACATCTAACCTCCACTCATTAATTCTTCTATATTTAACCTCCACTCATTATTCTTCCACATTTAACCTCCACTCATTATTCTTCCACATTTGATGTCCACTCATCTTTTCCATATTTTCACATCAAATCAAGTCTCCCTCCACATTTTTCTTCCACTCACATCCCTCAAATCAGATCCGCTCATTATTTCTCTGTCAGTTATTTCTCCCCTTTATTATCCCCTCCATCTATATGTCACTTCTCCCTTTATTGTCCCCTCCATCTATATGTCACTTCTCCCTTTATTACCCCCTCCATCTATATGTCACTTCTCCCTTTATTATCCCCTCCATCTATATGTCACTTCTCCCCTCTATTGTCCCCTCCATCTATATGTCACTTCTCCCTTTATTGTCCCCTCCATCTATATATCACTTCTCCCTTTATTATCCCCTCCATCTATATGTCACTTCTCCCTTTATTGTCCCCTCCATCTATATGTCACTTCTCCCTTTATTGTCCCCTCCATCTATATGTCACTTCTCCCTTTATTGTCCCCTCCATCTATATGTCACTTCTACCTTTATTGTCCCCTCCATCTATATGTCATTTCTTGCCTTTATTGTCCCCTCCATCTATATGTCACTTCTCCCCTCTATTGTCCCCTCCATCTATATGCCACTTCTCCCCTCTATTGTCCCATCCATCTATATGTCATTTCTCCCCTTTATTGTCCCCTCCATCTATATATCACTTCTCCCTTTATTGTCCCCTCCTTCTATATATCACTTCTCCCTTTATTGTCCCCTCCATCTATATGTCACTTCCCCCCTCTATTGTCCCCTCCATCTAAATGTAACTTCTACCCTCTATTGTCCCCTCCATCTATATGTCACTTCTCCCCTCTATTGTTCCCTCCATCTATGTCACTTCCCCCTTTATTGTCCCCTCCATCTATATGTCACTTCTCCCCTTTATTGTCCCCTCCATCTATATGTCACTTCTCCCCTTTATTGTCCCCTCCATCTAAATGTCATTTCTCCCCTCTATTGTCCCCTCCATCTATATGTCACTTCTCCCATCTATTGTCCCCTCCATCTATATGTCACTTCTCCCCTTTATTGTCCCCTCCATCTAAATGTCATTTCTCCCCTCTATTGTCCCCTCCATCTATATGTCACTTCTCCCCTCTATTGTCCCCTCCATCTATATGTCACTTCTCCCCTTTATTGTCCCCTCCATCTATATGTCACTTCTCCCCTTTATTGTCCCCTCCATCTAAATGTCACTTCTCCCCTTTATTGTCCCCTCCATCTATATGCCACTTCTCCCCTCTATTGTCTCCTCCGTCTATATGTCACTTCTCCCCTTTATTGTCCCTCCATCTAAATGTCACTTCTCCACTGTTTATTCCTCTGATTCCAGATATCTGTATGGCCTGCTCTATGGGCCTCTAGTTGTCACAATGAGCGTGTCTGTGGGGCTGCTCATCTCCACACCTGTCATGAGGTTCCTGTGCTCAGGCTACCTGCGGTCTCGGTTCTACTCCCGCAAGGTCGAGGCCATTGTCAACATCGTCAGTGGGCCCCATGGAATGAAGGTTATAGCTCTGACCAGACTCACGCCAATCCCATTTGGGCTGCAGAACGCTCTTTTCTCAGTAAGTGCATTTTGGTACTTGTTTGTACTTGATTCATTGTTCAATGGCAGAAATTACTCATGAGAAAAAGAATAGTAAAGACACACACAATAGAATACATATAAAAAAAACAACAGATAAATTTGTTTGGACACATTTCTTTGGGCAGAAAGTTCAAAACACAACACATCCAGCATTGCATAAATGTTGTGAGAAAATCTGACCCAAGAATCATCCACGAAAAAGATGGATTGATGAAATATTAGAAACACTAGGAAACAACAGCAGCAGAGGTCAACAGAAGAGCAAAAGATGGATTGATGAAATATTAGAAACACTAGGAAGCATAACAGTAGCAGAGGTCAACAGAAGAGCAAAAGATGGATTGATGAAATATTAGAAACACTAGGAAACATAACAGTAGCAGAGGTCAACAGAAGAGCAAAAGATGGATTGATGAAATATTAAAAACACTAGGAAACATAACAGCAGCAGAGGTCAACAGAAGAGCAAAAGATGGATTGATGAAATATTAGAAACACTAGGAAACATAACAGCAGGAGAGGTCAACAGAAGAGCAAAAGATGGATTGATGAAATATTAGAAACACTAGGAAACATAACAGCAGCAGAGGTCAACAGAAGAGCAAAAGATGGATTGATGAAATATTAGAAACACTAGGAAGCATAACAGTAGCAGAGGTCAACAGAAGAGCAAAAGATGGATTGATGAAATATTAGAAACACTAGGAAACATAACAGTAGCAGAGGTCAACAGAAGAGCAAAAGATGGATTGATGAAATATTAAAAACACTAGGAAACATAACAGCAGCAGAGGTCAACAGAAGAGCAAAAGATGGATTGATGAAATATTAAAAACACTAGGAAACATAACAGCAGCAGAGGTCAACAGAAGAGCAAAAGATGGATTGGTGGAATATTAGAAACACTAGGAAACATAACAGCAGCAGAGGTCAACAGAAGAGCAAAAGATGGATTGATGAAATATTAGAAACACTAGGAAACATAACAGCAGGAGAGGTCAACAGAAGAGCAAAAGATGGATTGATGAAATATTAGAAACACTAGGAAACATAACAGCAGCAGAGGTCAACAGAAGAGCAAAAGATGGATTGATGAAATATTAAAAACACTAGGAAACATAACAGCAGCAGAGGTCAACAGAAGAGCAAAAGATGGATTGATGAAATATTAAAAACACTAGGAAACATAACAGCAGCAGAGGTCAACAGAAGAGCAAAAGATGGATTGGTGGAATATTAGAAACACTAGGAAACATAACAGCAGCAGAGGTCAACAGAAGAGCAAAAGATGGATTGGTGGAATATTAGAAACACTAGGAAACATAACAGCAGCAGAGGTCAACAGAAGAGCAAAAGATGGATTGATGAAATATTAGAAACACTAGGAAACATAACAGCAGCAGAGGTCAACAGAAGAACAAAAGATTGATTGATGAAATATTAGAAACACTAGGAAACATAACAGCAGGAGAGGCTAAGAAAAAAGCAAAAGACTACAAACTATATATCTTCTCGGTGCTGCAGGGAAATGAGGAAGGAAAGAAGAAGATGTTTACTCTGGAAATGAGAAGGCAGACTTTATACTTGCTGTTCAAGGTGGTAGGGAAAATAGAGAAAGTCATGCATTCTTTATCTCACAGAGAGAACTCTCTCTCTCTCTGCGATCAGGACTCAATCAGAGTAGGATTCCAGACTCTCACATGAAGTCAGCTGTCAGGTTAAGTGTGTTGATTGCCCCCACAGACAGAATATCACAATTAGAGTCTGCCAGATCCACTCTGATTGAACACCCGTTAAAATGTTGCACTGTGTTCTGCACCAGTGGCCCAGTGCATCCGATTTCAGCCAGCATTTTATTCAGGTTTGCATTCCTTAGCCTTTGATTGTCCCCAATCTTCCTGCAAGGCAGCAGATGATCTTTTCTGTAGGGGGATTCTGCAGAGAGATCTTATTCTGATGTTGCTGTTGTGGTTTTGTTAGAGGTAAAGGAACAAGCAATGCCATATATATCATAAGATCTTTAGTAGAAAGAGCTATAGAGGTGAAGACAGATCTATACCTATGTTTCATAGATTATACTAAGGCATATGACAAAGTAAAGCACCAAGAAATAATCAAAATTTTAGAAAGCATAAACGTAGACAGCAAAGATCTAAGAATAATAAAGAACGTGTGCTGCAACAAACAAGGAGATTATTTTAAGATCCATAAGGGGCATGTCTGGAATAACAATTGGAGTTCATAATATAAATAATCTAAGTAAGGTATGCTGATGATACAGTCTTAATCGCTAAGAGTGAAAATGACTCAGCCTTAATAGCAAAAAGACAGAAGTCACGGTAACAACAAAAAAAAAGACATCACCTCAGTGCCAAATAAAGACAAGTGGAACAATATTGAGTTATTTGCAGGTCATCATCATTGCATTCCGAACATGTCCATAGGTGCTCAACAGGGTACCATTTGAATATCTCATGCATATGCTCCTCAAACTGGCGGTGCACCCCTTCCTCATTAGATGGATCGCCGCGGAACTGTTTCAGAGGAAGGTGATACTCAGATGTGGAAGTTGGTCTTCTGAGCCAACATCCATTTGTCCAGGGCTGCCACAAGGCTTGTCACCAGTTCTATTTAACGTCTACACAATAACGATCACGGAACAACAGCTGGATGGTAGGGGAAGAACTACGACTTTTGCTGATGATATTCTGGTATATCGACAGGGAAGAGACAGATGGGGAATCACCTCCACAATGCAAGACGAACTCGATCGCATTTCTTCCTGGTGTGGGGTATCAGGTGCCGTGGTTAATCCTAATAAAGCATCAGTTTCATGGTTCTCCCTTAACAATCATATCGTTAATACGACCACACCGGTAGTATGAATGGGAGCTGATGAGGTGACCAGGGACAAGTTGATGACATACCTCGGAGTTAAGTTTGACCGCAGCCTGTGTTTTCGGGACCACATAAACCATGTGATAACAAAATCCCGCAAAGGATTAGCCACATTGAAGGTCATGGCAGCTGCCAACATTGAGCAGAGGTTACTTAATCTTCTGTTCCAGGGATTAGTCCTCGCACCAATCGAGTATGCCCTGGCAATTCTTACTGTCAGTACGACTCAAATTGATAGGCTGGAGAAAATACAAAATGAAGCCATGCGCATTATCCTGGGATGTACGAGGGACACTCCCTGTGTAGCAATGAGGTATCTTCTTGACTTTGGGTGGGCCGAGCAGAAGACGTCATCAAACAGGTCTGTGGGCTTACAAATATCAGCGTTGGTGAGGAGTGAATACAGGTGCCTACGTCATTCAAGGGGACTTTCTCGTGTATTGTCACACTCAACAGGAAAAGTAGGGAACAGAACCCGGTCATGGTTAATGCTGAGGTCAACGGTCTCATCTGTGATAACACCGATGAGAAAGATGCAGTCATCTATACAGATGGATCTGTAAGACGACACCAAAGAAGTGCATGGGCATTTACAGCATGCTCGGCAGGCAGAATAGTTAAGGAAGACCGTGGTGCATACGTCATGACCACGAGTAGCATGACAATGGAGGTGATGGCAGTGACCAAGGCATTCATCTGGTTAGAATCACAAGACTAGACCCACGCATGTATACTGAGTGATTCGATGAGCATGATAAAAAAAAGTGGAGGCGGGCTCTGTACGCATGCAATGGGTAGAGTAGTTGCAGAAATCCAAAATACGTAAGGTCACCTTTGTCTATGTCCCTGGACATGCGGGAGTGTGGGGAAATGAAAGAGTGGACAGGTTGGCTAGCAGCGCTGTCGTTGAGGACGGGCAACCAATGGATCGGGTGGACATCATCAATGCCCTCCGAGATGTGGGAAGAGCACATGACCTTAACAAACACAGATCCACGTTACTTCTTCGGATGATAGAAATGGGAGTTAAGATGGGCACAGCCAGAAATGAGAAACTTAGTGGCCGTGTAAGAAGACTTATCAACCAACATAGAACTGGAGTCGTCAGTCGCTGGACACTGAGGGAATTGCTGAGGAACAATATTAAAACAGGTAAATGAATTTAAATATTTGGGAACTCTGTTATCCTCAGACGGAAGATGTACAAAAGAGGTGAGATGCAGAATGGCCCAGGCAAAAGCAGCTTTCCAAAAAGTGAGGAAGATATTATGCAATCCATTTTTGACAATAGAAACAAGAAAAAGAGTTCTTAAATGTTATGTAGAGCCAGTCTTAATATGGATGTGAATCATGGACAATAGGACAACAGACAAGAAAATTACTGGAGTCTGTAGAAATGTGGTTTTACAGAAGAATGTTGAGAATAACATGGACAGCTAAGAAGAGTAATGAAAATGTTCTGAAAGAGGCCAAAGCAAAAAGAGAGCTAATTTCCAATATTAGGAAAAAACAATCATAATTTTTTGGCCATGTAATGAGAAGAGACCAGCTGGAGTATATTGTAACAACTGGGAAAATTGAGAGGTGAAGAAATAGAGGGAAGCAAAGAGAAAAGATAACAGACAGCTTAAGAGAATGGCTTGGCAGAAGGTTAACAATAGAAATGATAAATAACTGTCAAGATCGAAAGTTGTGGAGAGACATGATCTCCTTGATGATGATGATGTTGTGGATCTCATAAATAATATCTTTTATTATCTACTTGGGCATAGATGGCTGGTGTTGTTATTGTGTGATCGGTTCCCTCCCTTGCCTTGTTGGACATACAAGGAACATGGTGTTAGTGATCATATTTTAACTTGACAACTGCACATTTTTGAGTGATGTTGTCGTTATCATGCTAGGTTGCTTTAACTTCCCAGAAAAATATCTGGTACCAATTTATTAGGGGCTCGGTGAAACCCCAGAGCCTTGTTGGTAGAGAAAAAAATCTGCTTCTGATCAGGAAGTGAGTGCACAAACCACTGAGCCATCGAGGCTCTAACCTGCACAACTAGATGTGCAGAAATGTCAACCAAACCTACAGCAGATCTATAGTCTATTAATCTACAGACCAACCAGGGCTCTAACATGCACAACTAGATGTGCAGAAATGTCAACCAAACCTACAGCAGATCTATAGTCTATTAATCTACAGACCAACCAGGGCTCTAACATGCACAACTAGATGTGCAGAAATGTCAACCAAACCTACAGCAGATCTATAGTCTATTAATCTACAGACCAACCGAGGCTCTAACATGCACAACTAGATGTGCAGAAATGTCAACCAAACCTACAGCAGATCTATAGTCTATTAATCTACAGACCAACCAAGGCTCCAACATGCACAACTAGATGTGCAGAAATGTCAACCAAACCTACAGCAGACCTATAGTCTATTAATCTACAGACCAACCAAGGCTCCAACATGCACAACTAGATGTGCAGAAATGTCAACCAAACATACAGCAGATCTATAGTCTATTAATCTACAGACCAACCAAGGCTCTAACATGCACAACTAGATGTGCAGAAATGTCAACCAAACCTACAGCAGATCTATAGTCTATTAATCTACAGACCAACCAGGGCTCTAACCTGCACAACTAGATGTGCAGAAATGTCAACCAAACCTACAGCAGATCTATAGTCTATTAATCTACAGACCAACCAGGGCTCTAACCTGCACAACTAGATGTGCAGAAATGTCAACCAAACCTACAGCAGATCTATAGTCTGATTGCTCATTGATGTACAGACCCACCGAGGTTCTAACCTGCACAACTAACTTTCTATCTATCGACCTTTTGAGCCGTAGCCGGCCCATAGGGCATAGACCCAGATACTCTTTCTCTTATCTAAATTTTTATTCTAGCAGTTTTCAATCCTTGTAAAGATATTTTATCAAATCTCGCCATTTGTCTCTGTTCTATGCAAGCAACTCTCATTGAGGTAGCTGATTCCTGCTGCTCTTGCCTCACTGATCAATGTTCTTCTCAGTGTCTCTCTGGGTCAGCCTCTCTTCCTCTTACCTGTTGTTTCCCATATGAGGGCCTGCTTTGCTATTTGGTTATTATCTCTTCTCATCACATGTCCAACATATGACCATCATCTTTTCTTTATTACTGAAGATATTAGTGGTTGATTGGCGATTTCTCTGATTTCCTCGTTTGTTTTGAATTCATTCCACGCTATACCAAGTATTTTCCTTAGACATTTATTTTCGAATGCGTTCAACTTTGTTTCTATATCTCTTGTTGTTTTCCAGCTTTCACACGCATACGTAAGGGTTGATAGTACGTTTGATTTGTATAGTCTAAGTTTTGTGTTTGTGCTGATGAGTTTTGATTTCCACAACTTTTCAAGGCTTCTGAAAGACATTGCTGCTTTAGCTATTCTGATTCTAATTTCTTTGCTTGTATCCCCTTCTTGATCAATGTGACTTCCAAGATAGATAAAGTGATCGATCTCTCCCACTGGTTTGTTTTCCATGTATATTTTGTCATCTGTTGGAATTAAGCTTTTCATGACTTTAGTCTTTTTGTGATTGATCTCGTCTAATTTTGCTGGCTATATTCTGCACAACTAGGGGTGCAGAAGTGTCAACCAAACCAACGGTAGATCTATAGTCTGATTTGGCCTGGTTGTTCATTAATCTGCGGACCCATTGAAGCTGAAAGATGAGATTGACTGGGCAGCTGTTGCAGAAACAGTGGCAGTCGTTAGATAAAATACAGGCATTTTTATCATTACATATTTGTGCAAGCACACACACAGGTGTAAGTGTATGCATGAGTAGATGTTTTGTCACAGCGGCTTGGTAGTTGGTGTGCTTGCAGACCAGTGCAGCTATGGCGGTTCACCCAATCTCTGAAAATGTGTACCAGAGTTTTTTTTCTGCAAAAGTAAGGCAATCTGGTCGCACTTTCAATCATTGTATTTTTATGTTTACTGTCATTCATTATCATTTTATGTTTAATGTTGATTGTTATTATTTTATATTTACCGTCAATCATTGTTTTATATTTACTGTCAATCATTGTTTTATATTTACCGTCAATCAATGTTTTATATTTACTGTCAATCAATGTTTTATATTTACTGTCAATCATTGTTTTATATTTACTGTCAATCAATGTTTTATATTTACTGTCAATCATTGTTTTATATTTACTGTCAATCATTGTTTTATATTTACTGTCAATCATTGTTTTATATTTACTGTCAATCAATGTTTTATATTTACTGTCAATCATTGTTTTATATTTACTGTCAATCATTGTTTTATATTTACTGTCAATCAATGTTTTATATTTACTGTCAATCATTGTTTTATATTTACTGTCAATCAATGTTTTATATTTACTGTCAATCATTATTTTATATTTACTGTCAATCAATGTTTTATCAATGTCAATCATTATTATTTTATGTTTACTGCTGATCATTATCATATTACATTTACTGTCAATAGTTGTCCAGTATATCAATATTCCGCCTGTTGGTGTCCAGTGTTGGAGGCCTAGTTCCCATGACTGTCCTTAACTGCTACATGGGGTCTACCCTCCGGAACATGCAGGACCTTATGTCAGCTGACAGCAACAGGTTGACAGGTTTCTTCATCTTTGGAGGCCAAGTACGTACATAGTTGACATTTATTAGGTCCTTTTATTGTGCTGTCTAGCCAGATCTTAATGTGCTGTATAACAAACTCTTATTTTGCTGTCTAACCAACTCATATTGTGCTGTCTAGCCAACTCATATTGTGCTGTCTAGCCAACTCTTATTGTGCTGTCTAGCCAACTTTTATTGTGCTGTCTAACCAACTCTTATTGTGCTGTCTAACCAACTCTTATTGTGCCGTCTAACCAACTCTTATTATGCTGTCAAGCCAACTCTTATTGTGCTGTCTAACCAACTCTTATTGTGCTGTCTAACCAACTTTTATTGTGCCGTCTAACCAACTCTTATTGTGCCGTCTAACCAACTCTTATTGTCCTGTTAAACCAACTCTTATTGTGCTGTCTAACCAACTCTTATTGTGCAGTCTAACCAACTCTTATTGTGCTGTCTAACCAACTCTTATTGTGCTGTCTAACCAACTCTTATTGTGCTGTCTAACCAACTCTTATTGTACCGTCTAACCAACTCTTATTATGCTGTTAAACCAACTCATATTGTGATGTCTAACCAACTCTTATTGTGCTGTCTAGCCAACTCTTATTGTGCTGTCTAGCCAACTCTTATTGTTCTGTCTAACCAACTCTTATTGTGCTGTCTAACCAACTTATATTGTGCTGTCTAACCAACTCAAATTGTGCTGCCTAGCCAACTCTTATTGTGCTGTCTAACCAACTCATATTGTGCTGTCTAGCCAACTCTTATTGTGCTATCTAACCAACTCTTATTGTGCTGTCTAACCAACTCCTATTGTGCTGTCTAGCCAACTCGTATTGTGCTGTCTAGCCAACTCTTATTGTGCTGTCTAGCCAACTCTTATTGCGCTGTCTAACCAACTTCTATTGTGCTGTCTAACCAACTCTTATTGTGCTGTCTAACCAACTCTTATTGTGCTGTCTAACCAACTCTTATTGTGCTGTCTAACCAACTCCTATTGTGCTGTCTAGCCAACTTCTATTGTGCTGTCTAACTAACTCTTATTGTGCTGTCTAACCAACTCTTATTGTGCTGTCTAACCAACTCTTATTGTGCTGTCTAACCAACTCTTATTGTGCTGTCTAACCAACTCTTATTGTGCTGTCTAACCAATTCTTATTGTGCTGTGCTGTCTAACCAACTCTTATTGTGCTGTCTAGCCAACTCATATTGTGCTGTCTAGCTATCCTAATGCTGCCAGTCGCCTAGGAGACCCTGCAATTTTCTCAAAATGTAACACTTGGTCCCCATCCCTTCTTCCTCCTAAAAGAATGGAAAACATATGACAGGGACTTCAAAAGTCTCACAGTCCTTTGATAGCTCAGAAAACATATGACAGGGACTTCATAAGTCTCACAGTCCTTTGACAGCTCAGAAAACATATGACAGGGACTTCAAAAGTCTCACAGTCCTTTGACAGCTCAGAAAACATATGACAGGGACTTTATAAGTCTTATAGTCCTTTGATAGCTCAGAAAACATATGACAGGGACTTCAAAAGTCTCACAGTCCTTTGACAGCTCAGAAAACTTACAAGAAGGTAATCAAAAAGTCTCACAGACCTTTGACAGCTCAGAAAACTTACAAGAAGGTCATCAAAAAGTCTCACAGTCCTTTGACAGCTCAGAAAACATATGACAGGGACTTCAAAAGTCTCACAGTCCTTTGAGCGCTCAGAAAACATATGACAGGGACTTCAAAAGTCTCACAGTCCTTTGACAGCTCAGAAAACTTACAAGAAGGTCATCAAAAAGCCACACAGTCCTTTGACAGCTCAGAAAACTTACAAGATGGTCATCAAAAAGTCTCACTGTCCTTTGACAGCTCAGAAAACTTACAAGAAGGTCATCAAAAAGTCACACAGTCCTTTGACAGCTCAGAAAACTTACAAGAAGGTCATCAAAAAGTCACACAGACCTTTGACAGCTCAGAAAACTTACAAGAAGGTCATCAAAAAGTCTCACAGACCTTTGACAGCTCAGAAAACTTACAAGAAGGTCATCAAAAAGTCTCACAGACCTTTGACAGCTCAGAAAATGTACAACACGATCGAAAAGTCTCACAGCCCTTTGACAATCAGTTCAGTGTTGTTTGCCTCCTTAGAAAGGAAACAAACAAAAACAATTAACATGCTATTCTCCAAGTGGTCGAATCACTTTTTTAACACCCTGTATTTCCAAAGTAGAAATCGCTAAACAAATGTTAAATGTTTATGTCTTCTTGCAGATCGTCATCAGCTAAGAGTTGTTCATATTTTCAACACATTCACTGTATGTAACGTGTGGACTTCTCCTTATTCCACCCTCAGACGAATGTAAGACATGTTCCAAAAGTAGAAATGTTCTTCACTGCCCGCAGATCTTCATCAGCTAAGAGTTGCTGACTATTTTCAGCACATTCATTGTATGTACCTTGTATACTCCTCCTCCTTTCCCTTCCCAACTCCCAAGAAAAATGGTAAACATTTTCAAAGCAGAAATGACCAACTTCAAATAAAAAATGGAAAAAGTAAATGTAAAATAGATATCGGCTGCTGAACTAACAGGGGAAACAAAAAAAAATATTCTTCTGGAACAGGACAACAAATAAACATGGCTCTGATGAGGGCCTGCGACTGAAACCTTCTGTTTTGTTGTTTTCCTATTAGTTTAGCTTCCCAAAACAATTTTACTTTTATTTTTTCAAGTTTTTCCAGCTTTACTCATTGCCCCGTATGATATTTATAAACTTGTGCCGATCTTGAACAAAATGTTCATTTGTGCTTGCAGATCTTCATAACGGTGATCCTGTTGTGGTTTGTGATTCGTAAGGCGAGAGTGGAGCTCAAGAAAACCATGGATGAGTCAGACAAATTGTCATCAGATATACGTAGCGGCGACTCCCCTAGAGTTGTATGTGCCGATAATTTATGACATTTATCTATTTATGTTAGAACGTGTCAAATTAATTTCCACTATGTGATGTATGAACTACTAAACACAAGTAGAGAATAGTGACACTGTGACCTTCCAGGCATGTCGTAAGAGGCAACTAAGGAGGTTGATCGATGGCTTGAAAAGCTGTCATTGTAAAAAGTATTGTTATGGAAACAGAGCCATAGATTTTAGAAGTGATGATCTCTGCAATATGTGCCATTTTGGCACGCAAGGTTTCTGCTTTTGAGATTTTGTTCTGCCCTATGTGCCGTCTTCAGCCCGAAAGGACAATAGATAGATGTGATGTATTAGTTTGAATAATGTCCCAAAATTATAATTCAGTCATTATCAGAAGTTCTTTGTTTGTTCTTGTACAATCTATATACCAAATTCTATCATCAAGTTCTTTATCTATATTAGGATGTTCTTGTGCTACAGACA
The DNA here is from genome assembly GCA_032433765.1 of Megaustenia siamemsis. NCBI lineage: Eukaryota > Metazoa > Mollusca > Gastropoda > Stylommatophora > Ariophantidae > Megaustenia > Megaustenia siamemsis. Next base: position 37,231,277 of record JAVIAB010000025.1, on the reverse strand, counting down.
TATGATGTAGCAGTTGTTATCAACAACTTAAGGTCAGTCCAAAAATTGTCATGGAGTGACTTGGTCCAAAGATATCATGGGGCCAGACTGGCTAAAGTTAATTATAGGGCCAGTCAGTCCAAAGATTATCATTTGGCTAGTCAGTCCAAAGATTATCATTTGGCTAGTCAGTCCAAAGATTATCATTTGGCTAGTCAGTCCAAAGATTATCATATGGCTAGTCAGTACAAAGATTATCATTTGGCTAGTCAGTCCAAAGATTATCATTTGGCTAGTCAGTCCAAAGATTATCATTTGGCTAGTCAGTCCAAAGATTATCATTTGGCTAGTCAGTCCAAAGATTATCATTTGGCTAGTCAGTCCAAAGATTATCATTTGGCTAGTCAGTCTAAAGATTATCATTTGGCTAGTCAGTCCAAAGATTATTGTGGGACCAGATAGTCCAAAGATTATTGTGGGACCAGATAGTCCAAAGATTATCATTTGGCTAGTCAGTCTAAAGATTATCATTTGGCTTGTCAGTCTAAAGATTATTGTGGGGCCAGATAGTCCAAAGATTATTATTTGACTAGTCAGTCCAAAGATTATCGTGGGGCCAGACAGTCCAAAGATTATACGTGGGGCCAGACAGTCCAAAAATTATCATGGGGCCAGACAACCCCAAAGATTACCATGGGGCCAGACAGTCCAAAAATTATCGTGGGCCAGATAACTCCAAAGATTATCATGGGGCCAGACAGTCCAAAAATTATCGTGGGCCAGACAACCGAAAAATTAGCGTGGGGCCAGACAACCCCAAAGATTATCATGGGGCCAGACAACCCCAAAGATTATCATGGGGCCAGACAACCCCAAAGATTATCGTGGGGCCAGACAGTCCAAAGATGATTACAGGTTTGTGAATGTTTTTGATACATTCTGGTCTCATCTCTGTAATCTGATCGCTGTGATACATGATGGTGCATTTCTTGCGAATCATTGTGTTGTGATACTTGCTAGCACACCACATCCAACTGACTGAGAATCACATTCATTTTGTAACAGCTGTTCTTGGTTCAAGTTTTTGCCTTCTCTGACCAACTGTTGCCCACACAAATCCATGCATGTTTGATGTCCTCTATGTCCCATATTTGATGTCCTCTATGCCCCATACTAGATGTCCTCTATGTCCCAAACGGGATGTCCTTTATGCCCCATACTTGATGTCCTCTATGTCCCATACGTGATGTCCTATAAACAGTGTCCTGTGTATACGTTAAATGCCACAATCCACTTTGATGGAAGTTCATCACAGAGTTTTCAAGTCAACAGCAGAGTGAAGCAGGGATGTGTCCTCGCCCCCACTTGCCATCTTCTTTGCTGTCAGTGCTCAAAAGCTGAAGGTTAAGATGGCTGGGGCACATCATGTGAATGGAATAAAACCACATTCTTAAGCAAGTACTAAATGTTAAACTGATACATCAAAAAAGACAAATCAGCAGACCCTGAACTATGTTACGATTGTAAATCATCCCTGGATAACATATCCATCTGTAAAAATGACAGGGAACATCCAACAAGAGATCGCACAACATGGAGAGCTTGTATAAAAAAATGACAGGGAACATCTAGCAAGAGATCGCATATCATGGAGAGCCTGTATAAAAAAATGACAGGGAACATCTAGCAAGAGATCGCACATCATGGAGAGCTTGTATAAAAAAATGACAGGAAACATCTAGCAAGAGATCGCACATCATGGAGAGCCTGTATAAAAAATGACAGGGAACATCTAGCAAGAGACCGCACATCATGGAGAGCCTGTATAAAAAATGGCAGGGAACATCAAGCAAGAGATCGCACATCATGGAGAGCTTGTAGAAAAAAAATGACAGGGAACATCTAGCAAGAGACCGCACAACATGGAGAGCCTGTATAAAAAATGACAGGGAACATCTAGCAAGAGATCACACATGGAGAGCTTGTATAAAAAATGACAGGGAACATCTAGCAAGAGATCGCACATCATGGAGAGCCTGTATAAAAATGACAGGGAACATCTAGCAAGAGATCACATATCATGCAGAGCCTGTATAAAAAATGACAGGGAATATCTAGCAAGAGATCGCACATCATGGAGAGCCTGTATAAAAATGATAGGAAACATCTAGCAAGAGATCGCATATCATGGAGAGCCTGTATAAAAAATGGCAGGGAACATCTAGCAAGAGATAACACATCATGGAGAGCCTGTATAAAAAATGACAGGGAATATCAGGCAAGAGATCGCACATCATGGAGAGCCTGTATAAAAAATGACAGGGAAAGTCTAGCAAGAGATCGCACATCATGGAGAGCCTGTATAAAAAATGGCAGGGAACATCAAGCAAGAGATCGCACATCATGGAGAGCTTGTATTAAAAAAATGACAGGGAATATCTAGCAAGAGACCGCACAACATGGAGAGCCTGTATAAAAAATGACAGGGAACATCAAGCAAGAGATCGCACATCATGGAGAGCTTGTATTAAAAAAATGACAGGGAATATCTAGCAAGAGACCGCACAACATGGAGAGCCTGTATAAAAAATGACAGGGAACATCTAGCAAGAGATCACACATCATGGAGAGCCTGTATAAAAAATGACAGGGAACATCTAGCAAGAGATCGCACATCATGGAGAGCCTGTATAAAAATGGCAGGGAACATCTAGCAAGAGATCGCACATCATGGAGAGCTTGTATAAAAAATGACAGGGAACATCTAGCAAGAGATCGCACATCATGGAGAGCCTGTATAAAAATGACAGGGAACATCTAGCAAGAGCTCACATATCATGGAGAGCCTGTATAAAAAATGACAGGGAATATCTAGCAAGAGATCGCACATCATGGAGAGCCTGTATAAAAATGATAGGAAACATCTAGCAAGAGATCGCATATCATGGAGAGCCTGTATAAAAAATGGCAGGGAACATCTAGCAAGAGATCGCACATCATGGAGAGCCAGTATAAAAAAATGACAGGGAACATCTAGCAAGAGATCACACCTCATGGAGAGCCTGTATAAAGAATTACAGGGAACATATAGCAAGAGATCGCACATCATGGAGAGCCTGTATAAAAAATGACAGGGAATATCTAGCAATAGATCGCACATCATGGAGAGCCTGTATAAAAAAATGACAGGGAACATCTAGCAAGAGATCGCACCTCATGGAGAGCCTGTATAAAAAATGACAGGGAACATCTAGCAAGAGATCACATATCATTGAGAGCCTGTATAAAAAATGACAGGGAACATCTAGCAAGAGATCGCACATCATGGAGAGCTTGTATTAAAAAAATGACAGGGAACATCTAGCAAGAGACCGCACAACATGGAGAGCCTGTATAAAAAAATGACAGGGAACATCCAGCAAGAGATCACACATCATGGAGAGCTTGTATAAAAAATGACAGGGAACATCTAGCAAGAGATCGCACATCATGGAGAGCCTGTATAAAAAATGACAGGGAACATCTAGCAAGAGATCGCACATCATGGAGAGCCTGTATAAAAAATGGCAGGGAACATCTAGCAAGAGATCGCACATCATGGAGTGCCTGTATAAAAAATGACAGGGAACATCTAGCAAGAGATTGCACATCATGGAGAACCTGTATAAAAAATGACAGGGAACATCTAGCAAGAGATTGCACATCATGGAGAGCCTGTATAAAAAATGACAGGGAACATCTAGCAAGAGTTCGCACATCATGGAGAGCCTGTATAAAAAATGACAGGGAACATCTAGCAAGAGATTGCACATCATGGAGAGCCTGTATAAAAAATGACAGGGAACATCCAGCAAGAGATCACACATCATGGAGAGCTTGTATAAAAAATGACAGGGAACATCTAGCAAGAGATCACACATCATGGAGTGCCTGTATAAAAAATGACAGGGAACATCTAGCAAGAGATCGCACATCATGGAGTGCCTGTATAAAAAATGGCAGGGAACATCTAGCAAGAGATCGCACATCATGGAGAGCCTGTATAAAAAATGGCAGGGAACATCTAGCAAGAGATCGCACATCATGGAGTGCCTGTATAAAAAATGACAGGGAACATCTAGCAAGAGATCACACATCATGGAGAGCTTGTATAAAAAATGACAGGGAACATCTAGCAAGAGATCGCACATCATGGAGTGCCTGTATAAAAAATGACAGGGAACATCTAGCAAGAGATCACACATCATGGAGAGCTTGTATAAAAAATGACAGGGAACATCTAGCAAGAGATTGCACATCATGGAGAGCCTGTATAAAAAATGGCAGGGAACATCTAGCAAGAGATCGCACATCATGGAGAGCCTACATAAAAAATGGCATAATATCATTTCAGGCAGTACTATGGCAAAACATGGAAGAAAAAAGACTCGTGAAGAAAAGATAGAAAACCTTGTGAATCAGTGGGCTTGGCTTGTTCATTCTGTGACCATGTGTGTTTGCCAAACATTGGTAGAATCAGCCACAAGAGAAACTGTTCGACACCTCCAAAAAAAAAATGCACAATAGCCTCCACAAACCCGTCTGACAAGATGAAAAGGGTCATATGTATACTTGGTGCCAAATCTAATCCTATTCTTCATCATTTTGGATTGTCCTTGTTTGACAAGAGACATACTGATGTTTCTTTAAATGTTCTCAGTGCTCTCCCAAATATACATTATAGGTTTCGGTACTTTAGGGTACTCATCATTACTTCTTTGGTGCTGTTAAACGCTTCGTTTGTGATCTTTTGTACTTTGAGGGTGCTTCAAAGTACTTGAAGTGTACTTTTAAAACTTTCAGGGTACTTCATAATGTTTATAGTGTAAGTCTTAGTACATTAAGGGTACTCTTCAAAAGTTCTTTTGTGCTTTTAAGCATTTTTAAAAAAATGATCTCTTTTTAGGCTACTCCTAAGTACTTTATGAGTACCACCAAGTATTTTTGTGTAGTTCGTTCAACATACTCCCTGATGTTTTTAGTGCACTCTGGTGTACTCTTTAGTGTGTACTTTAAGAGTACACTTCACAACTTATTTAGTGGTCTTAAATACTCTATTAGTACTCTCCTGTACTTTGACAGCACTCCCACGTACTGTAAGGGACCACAACCCCGCCTGTGTCCTATAACTTGTCAGTATTATGCAAATTAAGTTGGTAAATGTTGGTAGCTTTAACTTAGAGTCAATGCTCATTCTGTTTTGTATTTTAGATCTTGAGATAATCTTTCTGATGCTTTTATACATGCACGTATATTTTAAGATGTGTATATTTTTAAAACAGTATAGTTTTTTTTGTTAAAACTGATGTTTTTTTTCTTATTGGTCTAGCATCCAGTGGAATTTTACTTTCTCTTTTTAAATAAATAAAATGCTGTATTGTTTTGCTGTATGCCGAATGTAGTTATAATCAGGGGCATTTTTTTATAATCTTATTTTGTAAGCATTTTCAGGTCGATTGCTTAAAATTTGTAATCTTATTTTGTGAGCATCATCAGGCCAATCGTTTGAAATTTATCATTTTATTTTGTGAGTTTCATCAGGCAGATTGCTTGATATTTATAATCTTATTTTGTGAGCATCATCAGGCAGATCTCTTGATATTTATAATCTTATTTTGTGAGCATCATCAGGCAGATTGCTTGATATTTATAATCTTATTTTGTGAGCATCATCAGGCAGATTGCTTGATATTTATAATCTTATTTTGTGAGCATCATCAGGCAGATCGCTTGATATTTATAATCTTTCTTTAAAAGTATTGCAATTCTAATTGCTTAAATATGAGAAGAAAGAGCACTTTATCAGCTTGAGGTTGTTGATATCCTTTTCAAACTTGCCTGGTAAAATATTGTCCATTTTACTTCCAAAATTGTGCTTCGTTTCTTCTAGTTTGGCTGGAATTATTTTCTTTTTAAATGAGAGTTTTATAGCCATGAATTTAAAACATTTCATTCACTTTTGTTTGTAAATAAAACCTTTAATTTGTTTGCTTGTGTTCATCAGATGACTGAAGGATTACACCTCTTCGTCATCCACCATTAAAAGGACGTTAAGTGTGCGTGTCGTGTCTGCATTGTGTTTGCAGAATAGCTGTGATATTTGCTCCTTTCATCCAAACACATGCAACTTCGGCATGAATAAATCCTTTAATATTTTATGTACACAAAAACCTATCTTTACAGCATTATCCAATTATTTGGGTCTGCCAGGGGGATTTATAAGACTGGAGAATAAGGACTGCATGTCTTGAGTAGTCTCCATGTTTATTTCACCCTTGATAGAAATAACTTGTGATCCTACTGACAATTGAACCAATGATCTCCTTTTTTGTACGTCTCATCTCATATGTTCAAAACTGACTCTCAAATTTGAAAGTAACCTGAAAGAAAACAATTGAAAAGACATTGCAAGTAAGTTCATGGACTTAGACATTTTATTAGTTTCACATTTGTCCTCATTCTTAATCCTGTCTGCTGTTAAAAATTGTACCGAATTGCATCAGTGTCACTTTACCATTACAGTAATCATTTCTACTGTACCTAATGACATCAGTGTCACTTTACCAGCACAGTAATCATTTCTACTGTACCTAATGACATCAGTGTCACTTTACCAGCACAGTAGTCATTTCTACTGTACCTAATGACATCAGTGTCGCTTTACCATCACAGTAATCATTTCTACTGTACCTAATGACATCAGTGTCACTTTACCAGCACAGTAATCATTTCTACTGTACCTAATGACATCAATGTCACTTTACCAGCACAGTAATCATTTCTACTGTACCTAATGACATCAATGTCACTTTACCATCACAGTAATAATTTCTACTGTACCTAATGACATCAGTGTCACTTTACCAGCACAGTAATCATTTCTACTGTACCTAATGACATCAGTGTCACTTTACCAGCACAGTAATCATTTCTACTGTACCTAATGACATCAGTGTCACTTTACCAGCACAGTAATCATTTCTACTGTACCTAATGACATCAATGTCACTTTACCATCACAGTAATCATTTCTACTGTACCTAATGACATCAATGTCACTTTACCAGCACAGTAATCATTTCTACTGTGCCTAATGACATCAATGTCACTTTACCAGCACAGTAATCATCTGTGGCCCTGAACCTAACTGTCCCATATATCTGGGCTCATGAGCATTAAAGAGAAAAAAGCCAACATGATATAGAAAAATGTTAGTTACATGCAAACAAGTGGTTAGAATAAGATGGAACTTTTGTAGAAAATAGGTCTACCTGTCATCTAGCACCAATATTCCACCTTTGTGTGTTTAAATCAACCCAGCAGATGAGCCTTGTTTCACACAGAGTTACCCCCATCAGCTATTTGAGGGACACACACACCCCCCATTCTCTTATTATCGATCTAGATCTATAAGGTTCAAGATTCTCCTCATCACACAAGCTCTCACTGTCTGTGTCACTTGAACTGGAGACATATTTTTTATGAAAATCTGACTCCTCACTGTCTGTGTCACTTGAACTGGAGACATATTTTGTATGAAAATCTGACTCCTCAAAGTCTGAATCAACCAAAGTATCGATCTCCTGTTGGAATGTGAAAAGCCTAGACCTACTTCGCTTTCCTGTTGAAGTGCTTGGTTCATCAGCCGCTCATTTCATTGTGAATTTTCGTAATTTTTTTATGTTAAACCACACAAAGTCAATTCAAACACACGGGGGCAGACATTTGCAGTGATTAACCATGAGGTTTGACCACGATTGGTTGGTTATTTTTAGTTTGTGACGCATTTTTTCACATACTATGTAAAGTGTCTAAAATTAGAGACAGCGGCAGATTCAGAAATTACCAAAAACTGGGTACAGCGGTCTGGTAGGGTTAATGAAACAACCATAAACCTGCACCAAACTTCACAATTCTAGACACTGGCAACATTTGAGAGGACCTTAAGTTCTTACAGATTTTTAAAATTTCAGTTGCTACCGAGAATCAGGGAATCCAGTGGGAGACCAGTGAATTGTGAAGAGTTACAGTTCCCTTCCCTGCCTTGCTAGGCGTATGGACACTATGTTGTTAGTAGGTGTGTTAGTAGGCATATGGACACTATGTTGTTAGTAGGTGTATGGACACTAAGTTGTTAGTAGGTGTATGGACACTATGTTTTTAGTAGGTGTATGGACACTGAGGTGTTAGTAGGCATATGGACACTATGCTGTTAGTAGGTGTATGGGCACTATGTTGTTAGTAGGCCTATGGGCACTATGTTGTTAGTAGGCATATGGACACTATGTTGTTAGTAGGTGTATGGGCACTAAGTTGTTAGTAGGTGTATGGACACTGAGGTGTTAGTAGGCATATGGACACTATGTTGTTAGTAGGTGTATGGACACTATGTTGTTAGTAGGTGTATGGACACTGAGGTGTTAGTAGGCATATGGACACTATGCTGTTAGTAGGTGTATGGACACTATGTTGTTAGTAGGTGTATGGACACTGAGGTGTTAGTAGGCATATGGACACTATGTTGTTAGTAGGTGTATGGGCACTATATTGTTAGTAGGTGTATGGACACTGAGGTGTTAGTAGGCATATGGACACTATGTTGTTAGTAGGTGTATGGGCTCTGAGGTGTTAGTAGGCATATGGACACTATGTTGTTAGTAGGTGTATGGGCACTACATTTTTAGTAGGCATATGGACACTAAGTTGTTAGTAGGTATATGGACACTATGTTGTTAGTAGGTGTATGGGCACTAAATTTTTAGTAGGCATATGGACACTATGTTGTTAGTAGGCATATAGACACTAAGTTGTTAGTAGGCATATGGACACTATGTTGTTAGTAGGTGTATGGGCACTATGTTGTTAGTAGGTGTATGGGCACTAAATTTTTAGTAGGCATATGGACACTAGTTGTTAGTAGGCATATGGACACTAAGTTGTTAGTAGGCATATGGACACTATGTTGTTAGTAGGTGTAAGGGCACTATGTTGTTAGTAGGCGTATGGGCACTATGTTGTTAGTGACCAGATTTTTCTATGACTATTACACATGTTTGGGTGATGTGGTTGGTATCCATGCCAGCCGTCTTTACTTCCAAGAAAATATCTCATGCTCAATTGTTGATGCTGGGTGAACCCAGGAGCCTTGTCAGTTTGGCAAAAAATCCACCACTTTTGGAATTCATGAATTGTATATTGTGTTTCATTTCATTCTGTTCTGTTTTCTATGCACATTATAAGCATAGTTTATTATATTTAATTCTTCCATCTTCATTACTAGGTAACCCTATTTGTGTTGAGATATGGGTAAGAAAGGGTTTCCATTTTATTTTTGTTTCTGACAGAGATTATAGTTCAATGGCAAATGCTTTATTTCTGGAGTTAATGATTCCATTTATAACTGGTGCCAAGAGCTCTTCATGTTAAGAAATAATTTCAGATGTTTTTTCCAATCCAGTTTATTCAGTCTGAGTATATTTTGTTAAGCACAAATTTTTCATATTTTATTCCAATCCAATCTGTTCAATGCAAGTGTATTTCTTTAAGCACACATTTTTTTTTATATTTGGTTCCGGCCCAGTTTATTATTGCAAGTTTGCTTTGATTATATTTTTACATTTTGTACTAACCAAATTTATTCATTAGTAATGTATTATTTTTTATATTTGAGATGCTTGCACAGAACAGAGACAAATGGCGAGATTTGATGAAAGAACTTTGCAAAGATTGAGACTGCTAGAATGAAAATTTAGAAAAAGAGAGAGTATCTGGGTCTATGCCGTATGGGCTGCCCACGGTTCGAAAGGTTGATAATTATTTATAGATAGAATGTATTTATTAATTTTGTTAAGCACAAGATTTCGGGTTTTGTTTTTATCCATCTTATATGAAATGTTGTGTAACAGTGTTTTTATTTCTGCTCATTTGATCATGCAAAACATAATTAATTAATTTATGATTATAGACAGTCATTCGTGTCAGAAGATTTGATCATAGGGCATCTGGGCAGTGACATTTGGCTACAGATTGTACATGGTAAGTGTTGTCAGGTATTCAGGCACTAGACATACTCTGTGTCTGCTCTTGTGTTGAAAGGAAACGAGCCCCATCACGTCATGTAACGTATAAGGAATAAGGTGTTAGTGCCCATATTTTTTTATAGAGTTTCGGCACATGACTTTTGGGGTATTATGGTTATGCCTTTTGTCTTTTTCCCCCCAAAAAAAAAATCTGGTACCCATTAAACCCGAGATTGCAAAACATATCTGTGGGTCATGTTTTCACGATACCGTTGTCAAATTTACTACCACTTAAATGTTACATTTGGCTTCCGAAAATAGTATTTTCTGTGAATTTTTGCCACACATCTGTGTGTTTACCCAAGCAGACACAGGGTAACCAGATGCTATAATCATTTCCTGGGTTATATTAGATTAATGGCCTGAAATTCAAGTGCATCACACTGTAGCTACCAGAGGTGTTATGTCGTCTATTTACACGACCGCCGTAGATCTGGCTATCCCATGTTACAAAGGTTTGCTTGATGTGTCTCGCAGAGATTTTCCCTGTCATGAAAAAAAAAAAAAATATTAAGAATTTCAATAAATTTTGGCGAAATTTATATTTTAAAAAAAAAGCCCCACTCTCTACATTGCAGTTGTACCTTTTACTATGAAATAAAGAGAGAAAAAATCAGACATCAAAATAAACAAATCCATCACTCAATGGTTACTGGAAGTAGTAATTAGGAGGGGGGGGAGGGGTGTTTGCCCTCAGAAAACTATCAAATTTCAAGAATTTGTATAATTTTTACTATGGAACCATAATCTAGGATTCAGGCTGGGTGAACCTAGAAGCCATCAGTCAGGATCTAACCTGATCTCTTGTCCTTAGTAGTCCAGTTCACTGACCTCCAAGCTATCACGGATCACTGCCCTTGTGTTGAATTATTGATAATTCAGAATTCACGTCTTTGTTCAATTAGATATTTCACAAATACGTCACTGTTGTATTTATCACAAAAATGAAATCACGAGTTGTGATTTGCAGTTTCACGTAATTGCACCTATATTATGTGTTCCTTGTACTCATGTAGCAACATTTTGTTCTTCATAGGAGTGCGAGATATTTCCATACAACCAGCAGCGCCACCTATGATCTAGAAATGAAGGTGAGCAATTGTTGGCAGCAGTGTGATAAGTAGAAATAACTGGGGTCATCACAAAGTAGATCCTCAGATGGTTACCAGCGGCACAAACTGACCAAAGTCTGATATTCCAGCTCAATACAAGGCTTGGTGGTTCGTGTGCTCGCTTCTGGATCAGAAGGGCCAGCGTTTGATTCCTAGAAGCAGATTTTACTCTGACAGAGCTCCGGGGTTCACCCAGCCTCTAAACATGGGCATCCAAGATGTTTCTGGGAAGTAAAGGTGATTTGGCGGGACACTGGCGACGTCACCCCAAAAATGTGCCGTGGTCATGAAAACGTAAGATCACTAACACCATATCAATCTCCGTAGGCCTAGCAAGGCAGAGGAAAGAACTTTTACATTACATGGCGTGACCTTGGACAGCATCTAAACCCACTCCAGGCCTCTCGGATTAGTGATCATACAATTGTAGGTAGCAGCTATGCTTAAGGAAGACTGTAATAAATGCTTCATCATCAGTACAAGATAACAAACATGATTAGATCAATGTCTTCTTAGCTTCAGTCATACCCATGGGAGACATTGCCACATGAAGAATGAATGAGTCCCTGTTATGGCAAAACTGTAGGTATTGTCACCACCATGTGGAGTTGGAGATGATCACCTGCAGGTATTGTCACCACCATGTGGAGTTGGAGATGATCACCTGCAGGTATTGTCACCACCATGTGGAGTTGGAGATGATCACCTGCAGGTATTGTCACCACCATGTGGAGTTGGAGATGATCACCTGCAGGTATTGTCACCACCATGTGGAGTTGGAGATGATCACCTGCAGGTATTGTCACCACCATGTGGAGTTGTGGATGATCACCTGCAGGTATTGTCACCACCAGGTGGAGTTGTGGATGATCACCTGCAGGTATTGTCACCACCATGTGGAGTTGGAGATGATCACCTGCAGGTATTGTCACCACCAGGTGGAGTTGTGGATGATCACCTGCAGGTATTGTCACCACCAGGTGGAGTTGTGGATGATCACCTGTAGGTATTGTCACCACCATGTGGAGTTGGAGATGATCACCTGCAGGTATTGTCACCACCATGTGGAGTTGGAGATGATCACCTGCAGGTATTGTCACCACCAGGTGGAGTTGTGGATGATCACCTGCAGGTATTGTCACCACCATGTGGAGTTGGAGATGATCACCTGCAGGTATTGTCACCACCAGGTGGAGTTGGAGATGATCATCTGCAGGTATTGTCACCACCATGTGGAGTTGGAGATGATCACCTACAGGTATTGTCACCACCAGGTGGAGTTGGAGATGATCATCTGCAGGTATTGTCACCACCATGTGGAGTTGGAGATAATCACCTGTAGGTATTGTCACCACCAGGTGGAGTTGTGGATGATCACCTGTAGGTATTGTCACCACCATGTGGAGTTGGAGATGATCACCTGCAGGTATTGTCACCACCATGTGGAGTTGGAGATGATCACCTGCAGGTATTGTCACCACCAGGTGGAGTTGTGGATGATCACCTGCAGGTATTGTCACCACCAGGTGGAGTTGTGGATGATCACCTGCAGGTATTGTCACCACCATGTGTAGTTGTGGATAATCACCTGCAGGTATTGTCACCACCATGTGGAGTTGGAGATGATCACCTGCTGCTACACTACTTCTATCCAATGGACAAGTGGTGCCAACATCTGCCATTGACAGCACCAGCAGAACAACTGAACTAGATTGTTCACTTTTGTATGGTCTGTCAGGAGCTACCAACTGGAGATCAAAAGTCTCTGAATGGTGCTACCTGTATTAACATGTTAGCATTTACCAGCAAGTCAAGTCTCTATAAGGTGCTCCTTGTTGGCACTTACCAACAAGTCAAGTCTCTATAAGGTGCTCCTTGTTGGCACTTACCAACAAGTCAAGTCTCTATAAGGTGCACCTTGTTGGCACTTACCAAGACAAGTCTCTATAAAGTGCACCTTGTTGGCACTTACCAACAAGTCAAGTCTCTATAAGGTGCTCCTTGTTGGCACTTACCAGCAAGTCAAGTCTCTATAAGGTGCTCCTTGTTGGCACTTACCAGCAAGTCAAGTCTCTATAAGGTGCTCCTTGTTGGCACTTACCAACAAGTCAAGCCTCTATAAGGTGCTCCTTGTTGGCACTTACCAGCAAGTCAAGTCTCTATAAGGTGCTCCTTGTTGGCACTTACCAGCAAGTCAAGTCTCTATAAGGTGCTCCTTGTTGGCACTTACCAACAAGTCAAGCCTCTATAAGGTGCTCCTTGTTGGCACTTACCAACAAGTCAAGTCTCTATAAAGTGCTCCTTGTTGGCACTTACCAACAAGTCAAGTCTCTATAAGGTGCTCCTTGTTAGCACTTACCAGCACGTCAAGTCTCTATAAGGTGCTCCTTGTTGGCACTTACCAGCAAGTCAAGTCTCTATAAGGTGCTCCTTGTTGGCACTTACCAGCAAGTCAAATTTTTTCTATTAGGTGCTCTTTGTTGGCACTTACCATTTGACCTGATGTTCTGTTTATTGTTTGCCTATATCCATAGACAGCGCTCTCTATTTATTTATTGATTCAGGATTGTGTTGGCTCATACCCTAATCCCAGTGCCATGGACACATGACTTGTTTTGTCTCATGAAGGATGCACATTGTTTTTGTTTGTTTATTTATCCATTAGTTTGTTGGGCTCTTACCCTGCAGCCCAGTGCCATGTAGGTGTGTCTGCAAATGCTTATAGAATATATATTTTTGTGTGTGGTATGTTTGTGTTACGTATAGAATTTTCTATTTATCATCATGTTGATAAAAGCTCATTTATTGCAATGTTGATCATCGGGTGATGTTGTGCCTTTCACTTGTTGACCGTCTTGATCTGGTGCTGTTGTTTATGCCCACAATCTACGTGATGCATTATGTTCTTAAACGGGGCTCATGAATACAAGAACACAAATCAAGAACGATATGTTTTGTAGAGAAATTATCTAATTATTTTTGTGTTGTGAAAGATTTATACTTTTTTTGTTGCTCACTTTCTCACATAATCATGTCACTTATACTCATAAAGTTGGCAGTTAGACGCAGGTTGTCTCAGGTGGCAATTATATTTTGCCTCAGTTTATAACAGAAATCCAATATCAATGACAGCGCTGTCCAACATGCTGTCCTCAACTTACTTTCCTGGCACCCATGACCTACTTTCTGCCGCCAATTTTTACTCATCCAACATTAACGTTAATTATAATTTCCAAATTTGGCTATGAGTAGCAAACTATTTTTTCAGGGTTAAGCGTTCATTTCTAATTTTAATCGCCATAATTATTGCTGCATAATTAGTGTTATTGACCTAGCCGGGTTCAAAGCTCTCTCATCCCCGCCAGTCGACCCAGCTGGGTTCAAAGCTCACTCATCCCCGCCAGTCGACCCAGCTGGGTTCAAAGCTCTCTCATCCCCGCCAGTCAACCCAGCTGGGTTCAAAGCTCTCTCATCCCCACCAGTCGACCCAGCTGGGTTCAAAGCTCTCTCATCCCCGCCAGTCGACCCAGCTGGGTTCAAAGCTCTCTCATCCCCACCAGTCGACCCAGCTGGGTTCAAAGCTCTCTCATCCCCGCCAGTCGACCCAGCTGGGTTCAAAGCTCTCTCATCCCCGCCAGTCGACCCAGCTGGGTTCAAAGCTCTCTCATCCCCGCCAGTCGACCCAGCTGGGTTCAAAGCTCTCTCATTCCCGCCAGTCGACCCAGCTGGGTTCAAAGCTCGCTCATCCCCGCCAGTCGACCCAGCTGGGTTCAAAGCTTGCTCATCCCCGCCAGTCGACCCAGCTTGCTTCAAAGCTTGCTCATCCCCACCAGTCGACCCAGCTGGGTTCAAAGCTCTCTCATCCCCACCAGTCGATCCAGCTGGGTTCAAAGCTCTCTCATCCCCACCAGTCGACCCAGCTGGGTTCAAAGCTCTCTCATCCCCACCAGTCGACCCAGCTGGGTTCAAAGCTCTCTCATCCCCGCCAGTCGACCCAGCTGGAAATAAAAAAGTAGCTACCTGGTCATGGAAAGATCAGACATCCAGGGAGGGAACGCTCGGCAGCACTCTCTCAAAAGATGTGCCCATGTTAAGTGGAGGCCTGCGGCAGTAAATTATTTCAAACGGTGTACCTCTACTTATAGTAATGTTACTGCGAATGTTACTTTTATTATTATTATTGGAATTACCACAATGGTAACTTGGTGCTTGCTTCTCCGTGGCTACCAATCGGATGATTCCGCATGTTGGACAGCGCTGGCCTATGCCCTGTGTTCATATCACATCTAATTATATCCAATGTTTTTATCATGTTTGCTTTCTCTTGAAATTATTTATACCTTGCCTTGCATTTTGAGGGGGGAAAAACCCTCCCTAACATTTTTGTACTTGCCATTTTTTTTTTCATTTTCCTGGTTGTGCCAAAATAGAAAAACTCCAAAAAAAAAAAAAAAAAAAAAAAACATGGGTTTGACATTTTCCTGAAAATGTAGGAAACATGACAACAGAAGAGGTCAGTCAAAGCAAAGAACTACAAATTTTCTAGTCCTTTTTCACTGTAAGGCAAATGAAGAAATAAATTATTGTGTTCACTTAACAGACATTGGCAAATACTTATTTTCATCATCTCCCCTTGGATGGTTTTAAGTGGGAGTACATTCATTGCATTGTTGATTACATCATGCTGTGATATTTGTTTATTTTAGCCCGGTGCATCCTACTTCAGCTAGGCATTTTCGGAGACGATGTCACCTTCCCTCTCAATCTCTTCTCACATGGTCAAATGGTCAGTACGAGGCACTGCTGGTTCACCAATCCTGGCACATTCCTTCAGTTAGGAGTTGCAGTCTGCCTTCAGCCCTGGTGCTGCTGTTTGTGAAGGTCATGTTGATCTGCGAGGCTGAGACATATCAGTCCATTGATTCCTCAGCATCTCTTTCAGCACTTGTAAAGGAGTCATTGTAGAGTCACACTCAGCCTCTGAGGACGAGATGTCACTTTCCATCCAACCTTAAATGGGTACCAGTTCTACCCTTAGTGGTCCATCACTTGGTAGTTATGACTTGTCACTCTTTGTTAACCCTTAGTGGTCCATCATTTGATAGCTACGACTTGTCACCCTTTGTTAACCCTTAGTGGTCCATCATTTGGTAGCTATGACTTGTTACCCTTTGTTAACCCTTAGTGGTCCATCACTTGGTAGTTATGACTCTCCATACATTGTTAACCCTTAGTGGTCCATCACTTGGTAGTTTTAATTCTCCATCCATTGTTAACCCTTGATGGTCCATTACTTGGTAGTTATGACTCTCCTTTTCACACATTGTAAACCCTTAGTTATCCATCACTTGTTAACCCTTAGTGGTCCATCACTTGTTAAACCTTAGTGGTCCATTACTTGTTAACCCCTAGTGGTCCATCACTTGTTAACCCTTAGTGGTCCATCACTTGTTAACCCTTTGTGGTCCATCACTTGTTAACCCTTAGTGGTCCATCACTTGTTAACCCCTAGTGGTCCATCACTTGTTAACCCCTAATGGTCCATCACTTGTTAACCCTTAGTGGTCCATCACTTGTTAACCCCTAGTGGTCTATCACTTGTTATTGCAAGTTTTAAGGACATGGCTAATGAATCATGTTTCTTCTTCATCTCCTGCCATGGAAACATCTAAATGTTGTAACTTGGGTAGTACTCTTATCCAGATCCATACAGCTTGGATTGTGTTGTTGGATATAATGTTGGACAGTCCAGATCCATACAGCTTGGATTGTGTTGTTGGATATAATGTTGGACAGTCCAGATCCTTACAGCTTGGATTGTGTTGTTGGACTGTATTGTTGGACTGTCCAGATCCATACAGCTTGGATTGTGTTGTTGGATATAATGTTGGACAGTCTAGATCCATACAGCTTGGATTGTGTTGTTGGACTGTATTGTTGGTTTGGATTGTAGTGTTGAGTCATTGGGCCAATGCATCCTTCAAAGCAAGCAAGTGAAACATTTCATCAGGAACTGGGTGGTCTAGAGGAACAACGTCAGCCTCAGGACAGGAAGGACTCTGCTTCAAAGCCCACCAGAAGCGGTGGTGAGTTTTCAAAATTGGGAAAAAATAATCTGTGGTTTCTTTATGACGTTACCCTCCCCTGATCTCTTGGGAAGTGAGATCCGATGACTAGCCCTCTTGGATAACAGCTATAAACCGGAGGTTTCGTGTGCACTTGCACATGTTAAAGAACCCTTGGCAGTTAAAATTTGTAAAAAGTAGGTCATAAATATGGCTACTGCCCCGGCAAATTTATCAACAAAAACCTGCCCACTCCGTGATCTCAGGCCGTGCTACGGAGTTCGTGCACATGGGTCAGGATTCTCCTAAGATTTTCTCAAGATTCTCGAGTGAGATATCGGAGCACCAATGGATTTGTCTGGTGTGCAGTGATGATGATGGTCCTAACAACAAATAGACAAATTGTCATTTCCTATGACAGATGGGCCTGACAATCTTCAAGATTCACATGTGAGGTCACAGCCAATGCAAGCATACACGTGTGATCAAGTTGTGCATTTCTTTGTTGGTAGTGAAATGAAAATAACACATCACACACTTGTTGTCTTGTTACATTATCCACATTATCCACATTTCATTTGATCCAGAGATTGGATATTTATTCTTTTGTTACATTTTTTCTGTTACAAAATCTGTGTCAGCTCTACATTTATCTACTATAGTTCTTCATTTATCTACTATAGTTCATTTATCTACTATAGTTCTTCATGCTCTTCATTTATCTACTATAGTTCTTCATGCTCTACATTTATCTACTATAGTTCTTCATGCTCTTCATTTATCTACTATAGTTCTTCATGCTCTTCATTTATCTACTATAGTTCTTCATGCTCTTCATTTATCTACTATAGTTCTTCATGCTCTTCATTTATCTACTATAGTTCTTCATGCTCTTCATTTATCTACTATAGTTCTTCATGCTCTTCATTTATCTACTATAGTTCTTCATGCTCTTCATTTATCTACTATAGTTCTTCATGCTCTTCATTTATCTACTATTGTTCTTCATGCTCTTGAGTTCTGTACCTTCTATAAGCCCTTCACCGTATGTTGTGTTCCTCCATCTTTAATATTCCTACGTGCATTTAAGAGAAGGCATGAACTATGTAACACCTCAAAGTGATGTGTAGAGAATATGTTGTTAGTGTCCATATTTTTGTTATTAACTGCACATTTTTATAAATCTGGCCAACACTAAGTTAGTTCATCATTCATTTGCCACAAAAAAAGTCTGTTGCATATTTTAGGACTGGATGAAGCCAAAATAATTTGGTTGCTCGAGGCCAAACTTCTTATCATTTTTCACTAGAACATACCACTAATCTCTCTCTCTCTTCAGTCCTCTTATACCTCTTTGAGTGCCAAGGGAGATACAAAGTTCTAGTTCTTACCCTTCTGACAGCCTCAACTATTGTCTATGTTGTAGTGCTTCAGTTCTTACCCTTCTAACAGCCTCAACTATTGTCTATGTTGTAGGGCTTCAGTTCTTACTCTTCTCACAGCCTCAACTATTGTTTATGTTGTAGTGCTTCAGTTCTTACCCTTCTAACAGCCTCAACTATTGTCTATGTTGTAGTGCTTCAGTTCTTACCCTTCTAACAGCCTCAACTATTGTCTATGTTGTAGTGCTTCAGTTCTTACCCTTCTAACAGCCTCAACTATTGTCTATGTTGTAGTGCTTCAGTTCTTACCCTTCTAACAGCCTCAACTATTGTCTATGTTGTAGTGCTTCAGTTCTTACCCTTCTGACAGCCTCAACTATTGTCTATGTTGTAGTGCTTCAGTTCTTACCCTTCTAACAGCCTCAACTATTGTCTATGTTGTAGTGCTTCAGTTCTTACCCTTCTGACAGCCTCAACTATTGTCTATGTTGTAGCGCTTCAGTTCTTGCCCTTCTGACAGCCTCAACTATTGTCTATGTTGTAGCGCTTCAGTTCTTGCCCTTCTAACAGCCTCAACTATTGTCTATGTTGTAGCGCTTCAGTTCTTACCCTTCTGACAGCCTCAACTATTGTCTATGTTGTAGCGCTTCAGTTCTTGCCCTTCTGACAGCCTCAACTATTGTCTATGTTGTAGTGCTTCAGTTTTTGCCCCTCTAACAGCCTCAACTATTGTCTATGTTGTAGTGCTTCAGTTCTTACCCCTCTAACAGCCTCAACTATTGTCTATGTTGTAGTGCTTCAGTTTTTGCCCCTCTAACAGCCTCAACTATTGTCTATGTTGTAGGGCTTCAGTTCTTACCCTTCTGACAGCCTCAACTATTGTCTATGTTGTAGTGCTTCAGTTCTTACCCTTCTGACAGCCTCAACTATTGTCTATGTTGTAGTGCTTCAGTTCTTACCCTTCTGACAGCCTCAACTATTGTCTATGTTGTAGCGCTTCAGTTCTTACCCTTCTGACAGCCTCAACTATTGTCTATGTTGTAGTGCTTCAGTTCTTACCCTTCTAACAGCCTCAACTATTGTCTATGTTGTAGCGCTTCAGTTCTTACCCTTCTGACAGCCTCAACTATTGTCTATGTTGTAGCGCTTCAGTTCTTGCCCTTCTGACAGCCTCAACTATTGTCTATGTTGTAGCGCTTCAGTTCTTGCCCTTCTGACAGCCTCAACTATTGTCTATGTTGTAGCGCTTCAGTTCTTGCCCTTCTGACAGCCTCAACTATTGTCTATGTTGTAGCGCTTCAGTTCTTGCCCTTCTGACAGCCTCAACTATTGTCTATGTTGTAGCACTTCAGTTCTTGCCCTTCTGACAGCCTCAACTATTGTCTATGTTGTAGCGCTTCAGTTCTTGCCCCTCTGACAGCCTCAACTATTGTCGATGTTGTTGTAGCGCTTCAGTTCTTACCCTTCTGACAGCCTCAACTATTGTCTATGTTGTAGCGCTTCAGTTCTTGCCCTTCTGACAGCCTCAACTATTGTCTATGTTGTAGTGCTTCAGTTTTTGCCCCTCTAACAGCCTCAACTATTGTCTATGTTGTAGTGCTTCAGTTCTTACCCTTCTGACAGCGTCAACTATTGTCTATGATGTTGTAGCACTTCAGTTCTTACCCTTCTGACAGCCTCAACTATTGTCTATGTTGTAACGCTTCAGTTCTTGCCCTTCTGACAGCCTCAACTATTGTCTATGTTGTAGGGCTTCAGTTCTTACCCTTCTGACAGCCTCAACTATTGTCTATGTTGTAGCGCTTCAGTTCTTGCCCTTCTGACAGCCTCAACTATTGTCTATGTTGTAGTGCTTCAGTTTTTGCCCCTCTAACAGCCTCAACTATTGTCTATGTTGTAGTGCTTCAGTTCTTACCCTTCTGACAGCCTCAACTATTGTCGATGATGTTGTAGCACTTCAGTTCTTACCCTTCTGACAGCCTCAACTATTGTCGATGATGTTGTAGCACTTCAGTTCTTACCCTTCTGACAGCCTCAACTATTGTCTATGTTGTAGCACTTCAGTTCTTACCCTTCTGACAGCCTCAACTATTGTCGATGTTGTTGTAACGCTTCAGTTCTTACCCTTCTGACAGCCTCAACTATTGTCGATGATGTTGTAGCACTTCAGTTCTTACCCTTCTAACAGCCTCAACTAATGTCGATGATGTTGTAGCACTTCAGTTCTTACCCTTCTGACAGCCTCAACTATTGTCGATGATGTTGTAGCACTTCAGTTCTTACCCTTCTGACAGCCTCAACTATTGTCTATGTTGTAGCACTTCAGTTCTTACCCTTCTGACAGCCTCAACTATTGTCGATGATATTGTAATGCTTCAGTTCTTACCCTTCTAACAGCCTCAACTATTGTCTATGTTGTAGCGCTTCAGTTCTTACCCTTCTAACAGCCTCAACTATTGTCTATGTTGTAGTGCTTCAGTTCTTACCCTTCTGACAGCCTCAACTATTGTCTATGTTGTAGTGCTTCAGTTCTTGACCTTCTGACAGCCTCAACTATTGTCTATGTTGTAGCGCATCAGTTCTTGCCCTTCTGACAGCCTCAACTATTGTCTATGTTGTAGTGCTTCAGTTCGTGCCCTTCTGACAGCTTCAACTATTGTCTATGTTGTAGCGCTTCAGTTCTTGCCCTTCTGACAGCCTCAACTATTGTCTATGTTGTAGTGCTTCAGTTTTTGCCCCTCTAACAGCCTCAACTATTGTCTATGTTGTAGGGCTTCAGTTCTTGCCCTTCTGACAGCCTCAACTATTGTCTATGTTGTAGTGCTTCAGTTTTTGCCCCTCTAACAGCCTCAACTATTGTCTATGTTGTAGTGCTTCAGTTTTTGCCCCTCCAACAGCCTCAACTATTGTCTATGTTGTAGTGCTTCAGTTCTTGCCCTTCTGACAGCCTCAACTATTGTCTATGTTGTAGCACTTCAGTTCTTACCCTTCTGACAGCCTCAACTATTGTCTATGTTGTAGTGCTTCAGTTCTTGCCCTTCTGACAGCCTCAACTATTGTCTATGTTGTAGTGCTTCAGTTCTTACCTTTCTGACAGCCTCAACTATTGTCTATGTTGTAGTGCTTCAGTTCTTGCCCTTCTGACAGCCTCAACTATTGTCTATGTTGTAGTGCTTCAGTTCTTACCTTTCTGACAGCCTCAACTATTGTCTATGTTGTAGTGCTTCAGTTCTTACCTTTCTGACAGCCTCAACTATTGTCTATGTTGTAGTGCTTCAGTTCTTACCTTTCTAACAGCCTCAACTATTGTCTATGTTGTAATGCTTCAGTTCTTGCCTTTCTGACAGCCTCAACTATTGTCTATGTTGTAGTGCTTCAGTTCTTACCCTTCTGACAGCTTCAACTATTGTCTATGTTGTAGTGCTTCAGTTCTTGCCTTTCTGACAGCCTCAACTATCAGTGCAATGATGATGACCCGCAAATAACTCAATAACCCAATTTCAAAGACAAACTGTGATTATAAGCAGAGAAAATGCACACATTATAAAAGTGGATATCAAAGTAGATGGAAGGAACATACAAAGAGTTCAATAATATACCTATCTTCGACATGTTATAACATATGATTGAAATGTTAAACAGAAATAAACAAAAGAATAGGAATGGCAAAAAGCAGTTTTAACAACTTGAAAGATTGACTCACATCAAAGCAGATAACACCAGAGCTAAAACTACGAATAGAAAAATGTTATATTTACTCAACATTCCTGTCTGGTGCAGAAACATGGACATTAAATAAGAAAACAGAGCAGAAAATTGAAGCCGTTGAAATGTGGATCTTTAGGAAAATGGAGAGAATTGGGTGGAAGGAAAAGAGACAAACAAGGAAGTTGTGAATGAGCTGAAAATGAAAAAAAGTGCTATTTAAACACAATTCAAACAAGACAACAGACATTTTTGGACATGTTAAGAGACACAATATACATCTAAAACTTATCTTGGAAGAGAAGGTACAAGGCAGGCCAAGACTAAAGGGGACTGATAACATCAAAAGGTGGATAGGTGAACCTAGGGCAATGTGCACCATCATGACATGAAAGAGTAAAATGGTGTTACAAGGTAACCAACCTTCAATGTAGAGACAGCACCCAATGAATGAATGACACTCCGTGGTAGCCAACCTTCGATGTGGAGACAGCACCCAATGAATGAATGACACTCCATGGTAGCCAACCTTCGATGTAGAGACAGCACCCAATGAATGAATGACACTCCGTGGTAGCCAACCTTCGATGTAGAGACAGCACCCAATGAATGAATGACACTCCGTGGTAGCCAACCTTCGATGTGGAGACAGCACCCAATGAATGAATGACACTCCATGGTAGCCAACCTTCGATGTGGAGACAGCACCCGATGAATGAATGACACTCCGTGGTAGCCAACCTTCGATGTGGAGACAGCACCCAATGAATGAATGACACTCCGTGGTAGCCAACCTTCGATGTGGAGACAGCACCCAATGAATGAATGACACTCCGTGGTAGCCAACCTTCGATGTGGAGACAGCACCCAATGAATGAATGACACTCCATAGTAGCCAACCTTCGATGTGGAGACATCACCTGATGAATGAATGACACTCCGTGGTAGCCAACCTTCGATGTAGAGACAGCACCCAATGAATGAATGACACTCCATAGTAGCCAACCTTCGATGTGGAGACATCACCTGATGAATGAATGACACTCCGTGGTAGCCAACCTTCGATGTGGAGACAGCACCCAATGAATGAAAGACACTCCATGGTAGCCAACCTTCGATGTGGAGACGTACCCAATGAATGAATGACACTCCATGGTAGCCAACCTTCGATGTGGAGACAGCACCCGATGAATGAATGACACTCCATGGTAGCCAACCTTCGATGTGGAGACAGCACCCAATGAATGAATGACACTCCATGGTAGCCAACCTTCGATGTGGAGACAGTACCCAATGAATGAATGACACTCCATAGTAGCCAACCTTCGATGTAGAGACAGCACCCAATGAATGAATGACACTCCATGGTAGCCAACCTTCGATGTGGAGACAGCACCCAATGAATGAATGACACTCCATGGTAGCCAACCTTCGATGTGGAGACAGTACCCAATGAATGAATGACACTCCATAGTAGCCAACCTTCGATGTAGAGACAGCACCCAATGAATGAATGACACTCCATGGTAGCCAACCTTCGATGTGGAGACAGCACCCAATGAATGAATGACACTCCATGGTAGCCAACCTTCGATGTGGAGACAGTACCCAATGAATGAATGACACTCCATAGTAGCCAACCTTCGATGTAGAGACAGCACCCAATGAATGAATGACACTCCATGGTAGCCAACCTTCGATGTGGAGACAGCACCCAATGAATGAATGACACTCCGTGGTAGCCAACCATCGATGTGGAGACAGCACCCAATGAATGAATGACACTCCGTGGTAGCCAACCTTCGATGTGGAGATGACACCCAATGAATGAATGACATTCCATGGTAGCCAACCTTTGATGTGGAGACGTACCCAATGAATGAATGACACTCCATGGTAACCAACCTTTGATGTGGAGACAGCACCCAATGAATGAATGACACTCCATGGTAGCCAACCTTCAATGTGAAGACAGCACCCAATGAGTGAATGACACTCCATGGTAACCAACCTTTGATGTGGAGACAGCACCCAATGAGTGAATGACACTCCATAGTAGCCAACCTTCCATATGGAGACAGCACCCAATGGATGAATGACACTCCATGCCATGGTAGCCAACCTTTGATGTGGAGACAGCACCCAATGAATAAATGATATTCCAAGGTAACCAACCTTTGATGTGGAGACAACACCCAATGAATAAATGACACTCCATGGTAGCCAACCTTCGATGTGGAGATGTACCCAATGAATGAATGACACTCCATGGTAGCCAACCTTCGATGTGGAGACGTACCCAATGAATGAATGACACTCCATGGTAGCCAACCTTCGATGTGGAGACGTACCCAATGAATGAATGACACTCCATAGTAGCCAACCTTCGATGTGGAGACAGCACCCAATGAATGAATGACACTCCATGGTAGCCAACCTTCAATGTGGTGACAGCACCCAATGAATGAATGACACTCCATAGTAGCCAACCTTCGATGTGGAGACAGCACCCAATGAATGAATGACACTCCATAGTTGCCAACCTTCGATGTGGAGACGTACTCAATGAATTAATATTTCTTTATTTGTTATATTTTTTAAAATCTGTATTATGTTAGGCTGCCAGATAAACCTGAATGTTATATTAGCCAGATTTTTACCAATATTGAAGTTAAGCTTAGTACAATCTCAAAACATGCCATTAATGTTTTTTTGTGGTGAAATAAGTTTATGTTTATGTTCAGTATTTCTGAATTAATTATGAATTAAGAATTAATTTTCCAGATAAACTATTTCTAAACAAAAAATGTTACTCAGTGTTGTATATATGTTCAATTTTGTATATATGTATTATTTTATTTTATCAGACAAAGTTATGCATTTCCCAGAGAATATTATCAGACAAAGTTATGTATTTCTCAGAGAATGTTATCAGTGAGAGTTATATATTTCCCAGAGAATGTCATCAGTAAAAATAAAAAAAAAGTTATCAGACAAAGTTATGTATTTCCCAGAGGATGTTATAGACAAAGTTATGTATTTCCCAGAGGATGTTATCAGACAAAGTTATGTATTTCCCAGAGGATGTTATAGACAAAGTTATGTATTTCCCAGAGGATGTTATCAGACAAAGTTATGTATTTCCCAGAGGATGTTATCAAAGTTATGTATTTCCCAGAGGATGTTATCAGACAAAGTTATATATTTCTCAGAGAATGTTATCAGTGAGAGTTATATATTTCCCAGAGAACGGCTTCAGTCAGAGTTACAGATTTCTCAGAGAGTGTTATCAGTCAGAGTTATATATTTCCAAAAGAATGTTAACTGTGTTATGTTACAACTGCCAACCAACAATATTTGTTTACCTTGGAGGATAATCATATCAATTTGTAAATCTAGGGGACTGAGTTATTAGTGCATTCACTACTGGCCAGACTCGTCCAGGTAGAGTGACTGAGTTATTAGTGCATTCACTACTCACCTGAATGGTCATGGTAGAGTGACTGAGTTATTAGTGCATTCACTACTGGCCAGACTCGTCCAGGTAGAGTGACTGAGTTATTAGTGCATTCACTACTGGCCAGACTCGTCCAGGTAGAGTGACTGAGTTATTAGTGCATTCACTACTCACCTGAATGGTCATGGTAGAGTGACTGAGTTATTAGTGCATTCACTTCTCACCTGAACTGTCCAGGTTCAGTGACTGAGTTATTAGTGCATTCACTACTCACCAGACTAGTCCAGGTAGAGCGACTGAGTTATTAGTGCATTCACTACTGACCAAACTAGTCCAGGTAGAGTGACTGAGTTATTAGTGCATTCACTGCTCACCTGAATGGTCCAGGTAGAGTGACTGAGTTATTAGTGCATTCACTACTCACCAGACTAGTCCAGGTAGAGTGACTGAGTTATTAGTGCATTCACTGCTCACCTGAATGGTCCAGGTAGAGTGACTGAGTTATTAGTGCATTCACTGCTCACCTGAATGGTCCAGGTAGAGTGACTGAGTTATTAGTGCATTCACTACTCACCAGACTAGTCCAGGTAGAGCGACTGATTTATTAGTGCATTCACTACTCACCAGACTAGTCCAGGTAGAGCGACTGAGTTATTAGTGCATTCACTACTCACCAGACTAATCCAGGTAGAGCGACTGAGTTATTAGTGCATTCACTACTCACCAGACTAGTCCAGGTAGAGCGACTGAGTTATTAGTGCATTCACTACTCACCAGACTAGTCCAGGTAGAGCGATTGAGTTATTAGTGCATTCACTACTCACCAGACTAGTCCAGGTAGAGCGACTGAGTTATTAGTGCATTCACTACTCACCAGACTAATCCAGGTAGAGTGACTGAGTTATTAGTGCATTCACTACTCACCAAACTAGTCCAGGTAGAGTGACTGAGTTATTAGTGCATTCACTACTCACCAGACTAATCCAGGTAGAGCGACTGAGTTATTAGTGCATTCACTACTCACCAGACTAGTCCAGGTAGAGTGACTGAGTTATTAGTGCATTCACTACTCACCAAACTAGTCCAGGTAGAGTGACTGAGTTATTAGTGCATTCACTACTCACCAGACTAGTCCAGGTAGAGTGACTGAGTTATTAGTGCATTCACTACTCACAAGACTAGTCCAGGTAGAGTGACTGAGTTATTAGTGCATTCACTACTCACCAGACTAGTCCAGGTAGAGTGACTGAGTTATTAGTGCATTCACTACTCACCAGACTAGTCCAGGTAGAGTGACTGAGTTATTAGTGCATTCACTACTCACAAGACTAGTTCAGGTAGAGTGACTGAGTTATTAGTGCATTCACTACTCACCAGACTAGTCCAGGTAGAGTGACTGAGTTATTAGTGCATTCACTACTCACCTGAATGGTCCAGGTTCAATTGCTGAATGTTTTCTTTGTTAGAAATAAGACAACTACATGGTTGACTAGCTTGGGGAAAGTAGACAGCCCTAACATGGTGCTGGCCTGATCACCCATAAAACATGTGGACGCTAACACTAGATGTCTTAAAAGTGTGGAGGAAGTCGTTATCTACCCTTCTTGTAACAATAAAGAATGTAAACTTTTTCCTAATGCTTCTTTGTGCATGCTCCCTTAACATTTCTCTGATAAAGTTGGCGAGAACGTCAACAGCTCATTTATTTAGCGAAGAGAAATCCACTTTCTAAAATAGAAGCTTGTTGTTTGTTAAGTCAGAAGATGTGAGAAAGTATGTCCACACGTTTGGTTGGTGTTGCCAGAATAGATAAGGTCGGGGGTCGTTGAATGATCTCTGTATTAGACGCCAACTTGTCACGTCTTGTTTAGCATCGTTTCAGTGATTTACGGGAAATAAACATGTTTCCTTATAATATGCAAAAGTTGTTTGTTTTTGATAGTCAACGTGCATCGTGTTTGCTGCGGGGTGGGGGTGGGGGGGCAGTAAAATACAGGGACTGGAGGATTTCATGCGAAATCATTACTCCCAGTCCCTCTTATTTTGTACAGAGGATCTCTCTCTTCATCATTGAGTGCCGTCTCTCCATCGAAGGTTGGCTACCATGGAGCGCCATCCATTCATTGAGTGCCGTCTCTCCATCGAAGGTTGGCTACCATGGAGCGCCATCCATTCATTGAGTGCCGTCTCTCCATCGAAGGTTGGCTACCATGGAGCGCCATTCTGCTCTGTCTCTTGCTTTGATCGTGTGAGCTTTCATAGGCTGGCTTGTCCATCTCCACATCGAAGGTTGGCTACCATGAAGCGCCATTCCGCTCTGTCTCTTGCTTTGATCGTGTGAGCTTTCATAGGCTGGCTTGTCCATCTCCACATCGAAGGTTGGCTACCATGAAGCGCCATTCCTCTCTGTCTCTTGCTTTGATCGTGTGGGTTGTCATAGGCTGACTTGTCCATCTCCACATCGAAGGTTGGCTACCATGAAGCGCCATTCCTCTCTGTCTCTTGCTTTGATCGTGTGGGTTGTCATAGGCTGACTTGTCCATCTCCACATCGAAGGTTGGCTACCATGAAGCGCCATTCCGCTCTGTCTCTTGCTTTGATCGTGTGAGCTTTCATAGGCTGACTTGTCCATCTCCACATTGAAGGTTGGCTGCCATGGAGCGTCATTCTGCTCTGTCTCTTGCTTTGATAGTGTGGGTTGTCATAGGCTGGCTTGTCCATCTCCACATCGAAGGTTGGCTACCATGGAGCGCCATTCTGCTCTGTCTCTTGTTTTGATAGTGTGGGTTGTCATAGGCTGACTTGTCCATCTCCACATCGAAGGTTGGCTACCATGAAGCGCCATTCTGGTCTGTCTCTTGCTTTGATAGTGTGGGTTGTCATAGGCTGACTTGTCCATCTCCGCATCGAAGGTTGGCTACCATGGAGCGCCATTCTGCTCTGTCTCTTGCTTTGATAGTGTGGGCTGTCATAGGCTGACTTGTCCATGTAGAGATGTGACCGTATCTTGGTCACGAGATCTTTGGATGCTTATCTAAAAGTGCGATCCAACCGACTGTAGCACATTAATCACCCAGGATGTGTCCAACCGACTGTAGCACATTAATCATCCAGCGTGTGTCCAACCGACTGTAGTACAATAATCACTCATCATATTACCAACCTCTTGATGCTCCTGTGTTGAGAGTGCTGCAGTCCTGCAGGATATGTTCTAGAGTTTGTCTGGATGTTCCACAATCACATGTTACAAACTCACTGAGTCATATCGTGTGTAGGTCTGCTCTGAGGCCACGGTGATCTGTTCTGAGTTTTCAATAACTTTTGTAGAAATAATAATAAAGACTGGTTGGTCTCGAGGCAAGGCGCCGGCCTCGAGACAGAGAGGTTGTGGGTTCAAATCCCGGCTACACCAGTTGGAATTTGTATTTATGATTTCTCTATGCAGCAACCACCCCTGGTCTCAGCAGCGAGGCCCGGCTTGAAAACGTCAATTACTCATTGACGGAAAAAATATGAGTACCTCCGAAGTCGGAGTTATCTGCCTGTGCGGCGAGGGACCCCTGTTCACACGGCTGCCATGAAAAAATGGATTAACACGCACAATTCAGTTCCTAGTCTCTAGAGACCTCGTCAGAGGTGGAAGCTGGCGAACGAAAAAAAAAAAAGCCAGCAGAAGAGATCAACTACACATAAAATTGATAGTCGTAAACTGAAAGATGAAACCATAAAGGAAAAGTTTAACATAGAGCTAAGTAATTGTTATACAGCACTCGGTGAAATAGGCTTAGATATCAATGAAATGTGGAACTCACAGAGCAAAGTATTAATGACAGCAGCAGAAGCAAGTGCTGGACTGAAGAAAATGGAAAAAACGAGCTTGGATCTCAGACACCACATGGAAATACATCAAAGAAAGAAGAGAAGCGAAGAGAGCCACGACTAATGTAAAGACATATCTTGGAAAGGTCCTGGCAAAAGCAACATACAACGAATTAGACAACAAAGTGAAAAGTTCAGCAAGAAGAGATACAAGAGCTTATATAGACAATTTGGCAGAGAAACAGAGACAGCTACAATTGCAGGAGACAGCGGAACTCTCTACAATGTACAAAAGATGCTGACAAACGCCTATACATCCAGTGGAACACCAATTCTAGACAAATCTGGATTAATGCTAACAACAAGCGCAGACATAAAAGCCCGTTGGGCGGAACATTCAAAGAAATTCTTAACCGTCCACTACCCCACAGTTTAATAGATTTTGAAGCTGAAACACCAGCAGCAGAATTAGATGTAAATTTAGATGACTTCACCTTGAGCGAAATAGAAACCTCCTTAATTAAAGCGTATGACAAATTGTTGGACATGTGATGAGAAGAGATAATAACCGAATAGCAAAGCAAGTCCTCATGTGGGAAACAACAGGTAAGAGGAAAAGAGGCCGACCCAGAGACTGACTGAGAAGAACATTGATTAGAGAGGCAAGAGCAGCAGGAATCGGCTCACTCAATGAGATAGAGTTGCTTGCACAGAACAGAGACAAATGGTAGGATTTGATAAAATATCTTTACAAGGATTGAAAACTGCTAGAATACAAATTTAGATAAGAGAAAGACTATCTGGGTCTCTGACCTATGGGCCGACTACGGCTCGAAAGGTCATATATATATATATATATATATATATATATATATATATATATATATATATAAACGATATAGCGATTTGATTATAGAGTATCAGAAATAAAATAAATAGTTTCTGCAATCTCTTGTATTTGTTTTCCTTTCATCTCGTTCTGTTGCTCAGTGTCGAGCACTTCCCATTGAGCTCTAAGTTAATAATTTTGTCCTGCCATATCCAACCTTTTATCCTGCCAAATCCAACATTTTGTCCTGCCATATCCAACCTTTTGTCCTGCCATATCCAACCTTTTATCCTGCCATATCCAACATTTTGTCCTGCCATATACAACCTTTTATCCTGCCATATCCAACCTTTTATCCTGCCATATTCAACATTTTGTCCTGCCATATCCAACCTTTTATCCTGCCATATCCAACATTTTGTCCTGCCATATCCAACCTTTTATCCTGCCATATCCAACCTTTTGTCCTGCCATATCCAACATTTTGTCCTGCCATATCCAACATTTTATCCTGCCATATCCAACATTTTATCCTGCCATATCCAACCTTTTATCCTGCCATATTCAACATTTTGTCCTGCCATATCCAACCTTTTATCCTGCCATATCCAACATTTTATCCTGCCATATCCAACCTTTTATCCTGCCATATCCAACCTTTTATCCTGCCATATCCAACCTTTTATCCTGCCATATCCAACATTTTGTCCTGCCATATCCAACATTTTATCCTGCCAGAACCAACATTTTGTCCTGCCATATCCAACCTTTTATCCTGCCATATCCAACATTTTGTCCTGCCATATCCAACATTTTGTCCTGCCATATCCAACCTTTTATCCTGCCAAATCCAACATTTTGTCCTGCCATATCCAACCTTTTGTCCTGCCATATCCAACCTTTTATCCTGCCATATCCAACCTTTTATCCTGCCATATACAACCTTTTATCCTGCCATATCCAACCTTTTATCCTGCCATATTCAACATTTTGTCCTGCCATATCCAACATTTTGTCCTGCCATATCCAACATTTTGTCCTGCCTTATCCAACCTTTTATCCTGCCATATCCACCCTTTTATCCTACCATATCCAACATTTTATCCTGCCATATCAAACCTTTTATCCTGCCATATCCACCCTTTTATCCTACCATATCCAACATTTTATCCTGCCATATCAAACCTTTTATCCTGCCATATCCAACATTTTATCCTGCCATATCCAACCTTTTATCCTGCCATATCCAACATTTTGTCCTGCCATATCCAACATTTTGTCCTGCCATATCCAACCTTTTATCCTGCCAAATCCAACATTTTGTCCTGCCATATCCAACCTTTTGTCCTGCCATATCCAACCTTTTATCCTGCCATATCCAACATTTTGTCCTGCCATATACAACCTTTTATCCTGCCATATCCAACCTTTTATCCTGCCATATTCAACATTTTGTCCTGCCATATCCAACCTTTTATCCTGCCATATCCAACATTTTGTCCTGCCATATCCAACCTTTTATCCTGCCATATCCAACCTTTTGTCCTGCCATATCCAACATTTTGTCCTGCCATATCCAACATTTTATCCTGCCATATCCAACATTTTATCCTGCCATATCCAACCTTTTATCCTGCCATATCCAACATTTTATCCTGCCATATCCAACCTTTTATCCTGCCATATCCAACCTTTTATCCTGCCATATCCAACCTTTTATCCTGCCATATCCAACATTTTGTCCTGCCATATCCAACATTTTATCCTGCCAGAACCAACATTTTGTCCTGCCATATCCAACCTTTTATCCTGCCATATCCAACATTTTGTCCTGCCATATCCAACATTTTGTCCTGCCATATCCAACCTTTTATCCTGCCAAATCCAACATTTTGTCCTGCCATATCCAACCTTTTGTCCTGCCATATCCAACCTTTTATCCTGCCATATCCAACATTTTGTCCTGCCATATACAACCTTTTATCCTGCCATATCCAACCTTTTATCCTGCCATATTCAACATTTTGTCCTGCCATATCCAACCTTTTATCCTGCCATATCCAACATTTTGTCCTGCCATATCCAACCTTTTATCCTGCCATATCCAACCTTTTGTCCTGCCATATCCAACATTTTGTCCTGCCATATCCAACATTTTATCCTGCCATATCCAACATTTTATCCTGCCATATCCAACCTTTTATCCTGCCATATTCAACATTTTGTCCTGCCATATCCAACCTTTTATCCTGCCATATCCAACATTTTATCCTGCCATATCCAACCTTTTATCCTGCCATATCCAACCTTTTATCCTGCCATATCCAACCTTTTATCCTGCCATATCCAACATTTTATCCTGCCATATCCAACATTTTATCCTGCCAGAACCAACATTTTGTCCTGCCATATCCAACCTTTTATCCTGCCATATCCAACCTTTTATCCTGCCATATCCAACCTTTTATCCTGCCATATCCAACATTTTGTCCTGTCATATCCAACCTTTTATCCTTCCATATCCAACAGTTTGTCCTGCCATATCCAACATTTTGTTCTGCCATATCCAACATTTTGTCCTGCCATATCCAACCTTTTCTCCTGCCATATCCAACAGTTTGTCCTGCCATATCCAACATTTTGTCCTGCCACATCCAACATTTTGTCCTGCCTTATCCAACCTTTTATCCTGCCATATCCACCCTTTTATCCTACCATATCCACCCTTTTATCCTGCCATATCAAACCTTTTATCCTGCCATATCCACCCTTTTATCCTACCATATCCAACATTTTATCCTGCTATATCAAACCTTTTATCCTGCCATATCCAATATTTTATCCTGCCATATCCAACCTTTTATCCTGCCATATCCAACATTTTGTCCTGCCATATCCAACATTTTGTCCTGCCATATCCAACATTTTGTCCTGCCATATCCAACCTTTTATCCTGCCATATTCAACATTTTGTCCTGCCATATCCAACCTTTTATCCTGCCATATCCAACATTTTGTCCTGCCATATCCAACCTTTTATCCTGCCATATCCAACCTTTTATCCTGCCATATTCAACATTTTGTCCTGCCATATCCAACCTTTTATCCTGCCATATCCAACATTTTGTCCTGCCATATCCAACCTTTTATCCTGCCATATCCAACCTTTTATCCTGCCATATCCAACATTTTGTCCTGCCATATCCAACATTTTGTCCTGCCATATCCAACCTTTATCCTGCCATATCCAACATTTTGTCCTGTCATATCCAACCTTTTATCCTGCCATATCCAATTTTTTGTCCTGCCATATCCAACCTTTTATCCTGCCATATCCAACCTTTTATCCTGCCATATCCAACATTTTATCCTGCCATATCCAACATTTTGTCCTGCCATATCCAACATTTTGTCCTGCCATATCCAACATTTTGTCCTGTCATATCCAACCTTTTATCCTGCCATATCCAACAGTTTGTCCTGCCATATCCAACATTTTGTTCTGCCATATCCAACATTTTGTCCTGCCATATCCAACCTTTTATCCTGCCATATCCAACAGTTTGTCCTGCCATATCCAACATTTTGTCCTGCCACATCCAACATTTTGTCCTGCCATATCCAACCTTTTATCCTGCCATATCCAACCTTTTATCCTGCCATATCCAACCTTTTATCCTGCCATATCCAACCTTTTATCCTGCCATATCCAACATTTTGTTCTGCCATATCCAACCTTTTATCCTGCCATATCCAACCTTTTATCCTGCCATATCCAACCTTTTATCCTGCCATATCCAACAGTTTGTCCTGCCATATCCAACCTTTTATCCTGCCATATCCAACATTTTGTCCTGCCATATCCAACATTTGTTCTGCCATATCCAACATTTTGTCCTGCCATATCCAACCTTTTGTCCTGCCATATCCAACCTTTTGTCCTGTTATATCCAACCTTTTATCCTGCCATATCCAACCTTTTATCCTGCCATATCCAACATTTTGTCCTGTTATATCCAACCTTTTATCCTGCCATACCCAACCTTTTATCCTGCCATATCCAACATTTTGTCCTGTTATATCCAACCTTTTATCCTGCCATATCCAACATTTTGTCCTGCCATATCCAACATTTTGTCCTGCCATATCCAACATTTTGTCCTGCCACATCCAACATTTTGTCCTGCCACATCCAACATTTTGTCCTGCTTTTTCGCTAACTGTACACCAGCCTCGCAAATGTTATTGTATACCTACCTTCGTCTGTAAAAAAAACTTACTGTTCTCATCTACTGTTGTCTTGTCTCTCATCATACATTTCATTTCGGGGCCCGGTGGCCTAGTTGGGAAAATCACCCGACTGGGCTACCGAAGATCTGACAACCTGTGTTCGATTCCCGCTGGAAGCAGTGTGAGTTGTACTCGTTGGAAAAAAATACCTCCGTGGTCGACCCAGCTGGCAAAAATGGGAACCATGGTAGGCTCTGGGAAGATGAGGAATGCTGCCTCCCACCGTGAGTTTCGATGCTTGAAGCGACCCTCTCCAGAAGTCTCCGAACACTTCTGGGTGGAAACTCGCGTGCTAAGACACCGGTTCAAGTCTCGTACTTGACCTTGACTTTACCACTAATTCCCTTTCTTTAATTTTCATTCTTAACGTCAGCTTTACAGGAGTTTCGTATTTCTCTGCACCTTGATAGCTTTACCCCAAAACCTTAGGGGCCCGAGACACATAACAATAAATGAATATTATAATAGAGGGAAACTTCCGAGGTGATAGATCAGTGAATCATTTCAGGGGAGAGGTATGTTTACAGCACTCAGAAAAAAAACAGCTCAGGCACAAAATACAACATGAAAATAAACATAAATAAAACAGAAGTCATGAATGTCGCCAAAAATAAACAGAACATCAACATAACTATAGAAGGTAGACAACTAAAACAAGTAGAGGAATTCAAATACCTAGGAATTCTAGTGACAAACGATAATTCCCAAACAGCAGAGATAGACTCAAGATGCAAATAGGCTTGTCAAACCATCGGACAGTTATCACCACTATTGTTCAACAAGGAAACAACTCTGGAGACAAAACGAGCACTATACAATACAATCTTCATCCCAACGTTGTGCTACCAATGCCAGACCTGGATCCTAGATGCAAGAACAATAAGAAAAATAAACTTTACTGAGATGAAACAAAAGAAAAGGAATGGCAAAAAGTAATTTTAATGTCATGAAGAACATACTAACATCAAAACAAAAACACCAGGGCTAAAACTAAGAATAGTAAAATGTTACATCTTCTCAATATTCCTATATGGTGCAGAAACATGGACATTAGACAAGAAAACAGAGCAGAGAATTGAAGCCTTTGAAATGTGGATATATAGAAGAATATGTCGAATTGGATGGAAGGAAAAGAAAACAAACGATGAAGTCTTACAACTAAAAATGAAAAGATAACTACTAAGCACAATTCAAACAAGACAAATGCGATTTTTGGGCCATGTTAAAAGACACAACAGCCTAATAAAAGTAATCTTGGAGGGGAAAATACAAGGTAAAAGGGGCAGAGGCAGACCAAGCCTAACATGGACGAGTAACATCAAAAGATGGACAAATCAGCCTATGACAACCTGCACCATCAATGCAAGAGACAGAGCAGAATGGCGCTCCACGGTAGCCAACCTTCGTTGCGGAGGCGGCACTCGAAGATGATGATGACTGAGAGGAAATGTGTTAGACGAATGACAGGAAACAGTCTGAGAGATAAGATCAGAAATGAAGAACTGAGAAAAAAGCTAGGAGTAGCCCCCGCCATAGAATATATAAGGAAAACAACAGATAAAATGGTTTGGCCACGTGCCAAGGCAGAAAGCCCAAAACACAACACAACAAGCCATCAGCAAACGTTGTAACACCAGACCCAAGGGTTTACCACGAAAAAGATGGATCGATGGAATATTAGAAGCACTAGGAAACATAACAGCAGCAGAGGCGAACAGAAGAGGAAAAGACCGCAAATAATTATGTCTCCCCTCGACGCTGAAAGGCAGATGAGGAAGGAAAGAAGAAGAAGGCTCAGAAATAAAATCACAAATAATCAACCACAGAGAAAAACAACAAAGAACAATATATGGTCCGAAACAGGATCGAACCCGTACTCCTTGGCACAGCGCTGTGCCACAGGAAGCCGAACACTAGGGAACACTGCCAACTGCGGATATAATGTATTGTATTTTTTTCTGTTGTTGATTATTCGTGACTTTTTTCTGTTGTTGATTATTCGTGATTTTTTTCTGCTGTAAACATAGCTCCCCTGAAATGATTCCTTAGTTTGTCGGCTACTCTTACCACAGAACAGGTAGGGGTTAATGCCCCTGAATTGACCTATATAGAGAACAGGTAAGTTGTCACACCTGGACTCCCCAGAACTGGGACACTAACTTCAGACATGGCTGTACAAGCCAGAGCTACCAAACTTCATTTCCTGGTTCTCATTTTAGCCATCTCATCGCCATGGCCTCACGTCCAGTCTATCCGTAAGTTACAATATTTGACCAAACATACATAAGATAAGATAGTCATGTTTTTTCTACATTTATTTTGACCAAAACGGTTACACAAGTTCGTTCTTGTATCACTACTGACTACTGCAGAGATCATTTCCTTCATTTCAATTGTTCCTCTTTTTAGTGACTGATAAAAATTTCGAAATTGTCTGTTGTGGTTTAAAACAAGCCAGCTAGATAGCCCTTGATGCAAGCTAAACAATGATACCTACATTATGGCTGTACGACAATTAGAAAAAAAAAGTTATTAATTTTTTAATGAATTAATTTTGACTTAAAGTTTAAAGTCTTTTCCGACTTTTCGTTGACGGTTGTTTCCTGATTTTTTATTAATTTAATTTGTGTGTGTGTAGTGTGTGACAAAAACATGTTTTGCCGTTCATGAGCTTCCAGCACGCTCTAAGAGAGAATACATCATTGTGCTTTGTTGTCGAAGGATGTGGTTATGTAGGTTATGACAGTGGAGACGCAATAATTTGTAACCATTTCTAATTTCTTCGTTTCTTTATTCAGCTGGTGTTTGTGTTAATATAGCATATTATTGTGAACATGTAATAACAAATAAGAACACAAGTTATCCAATTTCATATTCAGTCAGATGTGTCGATGTGTTATCGAATTATCACCTGCGGACAACTATCTATAGTTATCATTTTACCATGATTTGTATTTGTTGTCATCTTGTAGTAGACTAGTAGAGACTAGGTACTAGGTGTATTTTTTGTTGTCTATCAATGCATGGTCATCAATAATTTAATAATAACATTTATAAAATAAAAGAGAGAAGATACAACATCTTGAGTTGACATTGAGACCAGTTCAACAACAAAACTGATGGGCACTTGCTGTGATAGTCAAAGACAATCAGCATGGCACATGATGATGACAACCATTAGATGAGTAATAGGAAATGCCAGGTCTGATGAAGTCATAGATCAATATAAGGCCAAAGAGAACAAACTTCCAGATGTAAAACTATCAATAAATGCTTCTGTAATATTTCTGACATAGGAGCCATAGTGGGTGTAGAGTCTTCTTCTACCTTTCAGCTAGCTCCCTGTGGAGCATAGGTCTTCAACAAACACTTTCCAAGTCGTTCTGTTCTGTTTCTTGCCATTCTTTTAAGATCATTCCATGTCTTTCCCATCATCTTCATCACTGCTTCTAAATTTCTTGGTCTTCCTCTTTGTCTTTTCCCCTGGGGATTCCAAAAAAGGGCCTGTTGTGTAATACTCTCAGTTGACTTCCACAGTGTGTGTCCTATCCAGCGCCATCGTCTTCGCTGTGTCTCTTTATCCATTTGTATTTGACTGGTACATTTTCATAATTCGATGTTAGTGATTTTGTCCTGCTATTTCCATCCTTTTATTCTACGTAAGCATCCATTAATGAAAGTCTGTATCTTCATGAATGTCAATTTTGTTGTTCTCCATGTTTCACAGCCATTTAATAGGACTGACTTAACATTGGAGTTGAAAATTTGTATTTATGTATAAATTCTCCTGTAATATTTCTGACATAGGTGACATAGTGGGTGTAACGTACACTCATCTAGAGTATGGTAACAGCTTTTCAAGAACTACATTTTTAAATGTTAAAATACCATACAAAGCATATATAAAAGAGAAGGCAGAAGAACAAGAGGTAGACCCAGAGTAAGATGGATAGACAACATCAAAGAAATGCAACAACATCGACAATGAGTGAAGCAAAACCAGAAGTCTCCCTCGACATCCGAATGGATAGAAGAGGAAGTGAAGAAAGAGACATTGGAAACTTCTTTGTTATTTGCCCTGTAACTTTGCATGTTGGTTATACTTCTCATTGCCAGGGATTTTTGTCTCATAATTTTCTAGTATGAGACATTGTTTTAGCAAGAGTTGATGTCCCTCTCATTGCCAGGGATTTTTGTCTCATAATTTTCTAGTATGAGACATTGTTTTAGCAAGAGTTGATGTCCCTCTCATTGCCAGGGATTTTTGTCTCATAATTTTCTAGTATGAGACATTGTTTTAGCAAGAGGATGTCCCTCTCATTGCCAGGGATTTTTGTCTCATAATTTTCTAGTATGAGACATTGTTTTAGCAAGAGTTGATGTCCCTCTCATTGCCAGGGATTTTTGTCTCATAATTTTCTAGTATGAGACATTGTTTTAGCAAGAGTTGATGTCCCTCTCATTGCCAGGGATTTTTGTCTCATAATTTTCTAATATGAGACATTGTTTTAGCAAGAGTTGATGTCCCTCTCATTGCCAGGGATTTTTGTCTCATAATTTTCTAGTATGAGACATTGTTTTAGCAAGAGTTGATGTCCCTCTCATTGCCAGGGATTTTTGTCTCATAATTTTCTAGTATGAGACATTGTTTTAGCAAGAGTTGATGTCCCTCTCATTGCCAGGGATTTTTGTCTCATAATTTTCTAGTATGAGACATTGTTTTAGCAAGAGGATGTCCCTCTCATTGCCAGGGATTTTTGTCTCATAATTTTCTAGTATGAGACATTGTTTTAGCAAGAGTTGATGTCCCTCTCATTGCCAGGGATTTTTGTTTCATAATTTTCTAGTATGAGACATTGTTTTAGCAAGAGTTGATGTCCCTCTCATTGCCAGGGATTTTTGTTTCATAATTTTCTAGTATGAGACATTGTTTTAGCAAGAGTTGATGTCCCTCTCAGTGCCAGGGATTTTTGTCTCATAATTTTCTAGTATGAGACATTGTTTTAGCAAGAGTTGATGTCCCTCTCATTGCCAGGGATTTTTGTTTCATAATTTTCTAGTATGAGACATTGTTTTAGCAAGAGTTGATGTCCCTCTCAGTGCCCGGGATTTTTGTCTCATAATTTTCTAGTATGAGACATTGTTTTAGCAAGAGTTGATGTCCCTCTCAGTGCCAGGGATTTTTGTCTCATAATTTCTAGTATGAGACATTGTTTTAGCAAGAGTTGATGTCCCTCTCATTGCCAGGGATTTTTGTCTCATAATTTTCTAGTATGAGACATTGTTTTAGCAAGAGTTGATGTCCCTCTCAGTGCCAGGGATTTTTGTCTCATAATTTTCTAGTATGAGACATTGTTTTAGCAAGAGTTGATGTCCCTCTCAGTGCCAGGGATTTTTGTCTCATAATTTTCTAGTATGAGACATTGTTTTAGCAAGAGTTGATGTCCCTCTCATTGCCAGAGATTTTTGTCTCATAATTTTCTAGTATGAGACATTGTTTTAGCAAGAGCTGATGTCCCTCTCATTGCCAGGGATTTTTGTCTCATAATTTTCTAGTATGAGACATTGTTTTAGCAAGAGTTGATGTCCCTCTCATTGCCAGGGATTTTTGTCTCATAATTTTCTAGTATGAGACATTGTTTTAGCAAGAGTTGATGTCCCTCTCATTGCCAGGGATTTTTGTCTCATAATTTTCTAGTATGAGACATTGTTTTAGCAAGAGTTGATGTCCCTCTCATTGCCAGGGATTTTTGTCTCATAATTTTCTAGTATGAGACATTGTTTTAGCAAGAGTTGATGTCCCTCTCAGTGCCAGGGATTTTTGTCTCATAATTTTCTAGTATGAGACATTGTTTTAGCAAGAGTTGATGTCCCTCTCAGTGCCAGGGATTTTTGTCTCATAATTTTCTAGTATGAGACATTGTTTTAGCAAGAGTTGATGTCCCTCTCATTGCCGGAGATTTTTGTCTCATAATTTTCTAGTATGAGACATTGTTTTAGCAAGAGTTGATGTCCCTCTCATTGCCAGGGATTTTTGTCTCATAATTTTCTAGTATGAGACATTGTTTTAGCAAGTGTTGATGTCCCTCTCATTGCCAGGGATTTTTGTCTCATAATTTTCTAGTATGAGACATTGTTCTAACAAGAGTTGATGTCCCTCTCATTGCCAGGGATTTTTGTCTCATAATTTTCTAGTATGAGACATTGTTTTAGCAAGAGCTGATGTCCCTCTTGAGTGAAATAGAAACCACCTTAAAGCTAATGACCAATAACAAGGCTGCTGGAGAGGATAAGTTAACAGCTGAGATCCTCAAGGCAATTGATAGCCATAATTTAATACATCTCCAAAAAATGTTCAACATCATTTGGAAAACAGAGAAGACGCCTCATAAATGGAAAAAAGGAATCATTGTTAAGATCCCAAAAAAGGGCAATCTTAGAGATTGTAACAACTGGAGAGGCGTGACACTTTTGTCAGTTGCCTCAAAGTTATTCTGTAAAATCATCCTAAATAGAATAAAGGATTCAATAGATACAGTAATGCGTGAAGAACAGGCTGGGTTTAGAAAAGGGAGAAGCTGTCTTGACCACATTTTCACTCTACGACTTATATTGGAGGAACACATTGAAAAGCAAAAACCTTTTGTACTTAACTTCATCGACTTCAAAAAAGCATTTGATAGTATTCATAGAGATTCTTTGTGGAAAATTCTGAAGCAATATGGTTTACCATCAAAAATCATAAATATTATCAAAGACATGTATGATGGTTACACATGTGCAGTTCGAACAGAGGAAGGACTGAGCGAATGTTTCCCAATAGAAACTGGGGTTAAACAAGGATGTATTTTATCGCCCTTGTTATTTGGAATTGTTATGGACTTCATAATGAAGAAATGCTGCACTGGTAATAAAGGCATCGAATGGATACAAGGAGACCATTTGGAGGACCTCGACTTTGCTGATGACATAGTTCTCATCAGCAGTCAGATAAAAACGATGCAGGAAAACACAAATGAACTATCATCAATAGCCAGCAAAATTGGGCTTGAGGTCAATCATGAAAAGCAGTAGAAGAGATCGATCACTTTATCTATCTTGGAAGTCACATTGATCGAGAAGGGGATACGAGCAAAGAAATTAGAATCAGACTGGCTAAAGCAGCAATGTCTTTCAGAAGCCTTGAAAAGTTGTGGAAATCAAAACTCATTAGCACAAACACAAAACTTAGGCTATTCAAATCAAATGTACTATCAACCCTTACGTATGCGTGTGAAAGCTGGAAAACAACAAGAGATATAGAAACAAAGTTGAACGCATTCGAAAATAAATGTCTAAGGAAAATACTTGGTATAGAATGGAACGAATTCAAAACAAACGAGGAAATTAGAGAAATCGCCAATCAACCACTAATATCTTCAGTAATAAAGAAAAGACGATGGTCATACGTTGGACATGTGATGAGAAGAGATAATAATCGAATAGCAAAGCAAGCCCTCATATGGGAAACAACAGGTAAAGAAAAAGAGGAAGACCCAGGGAGACACTGAGAAGAACATTGATGAGAGAGGCAAGAGCAGCAGGAATCGGCTCCCTCAATGAGATAGAACTGCTTGCACAGAACAGAGACAGATGGCGAGATTTGATAAAATATCTTTAAAAG
Organism: Megaustenia siamemsis; assembly: GCA_032433765.1. Taxonomy (NCBI): domain Eukaryota; kingdom Metazoa; phylum Mollusca; class Gastropoda; order Stylommatophora; family Ariophantidae; genus Megaustenia; species Megaustenia siamemsis. The sequence continues at coordinate 37,188,858 of JAVIAB010000025.1, read as the reverse complement.
AAAACTGCTAGAACAAAAATTCATATAGGAGAAGGTGTATCTTGGTCTACGCCCTATGGGCCGGTTACGGCTCGAAAGGTCAATAGATAGATAGATGTCCCTCTCATTGCCAGGGATTTTTGTCTCATAATTTTCTAGTATGAGACATTGTTTTAGCAAGAGCTGATGTCCCTCTCATTGCCAGGGATTTTTGTCTCATAATTTTCTAGTATGAGACATTGTTTTAGCAAGAGCTGATGTCCCTCTCATTGTTGCTCATTTGGCCAAACTGATTGGTCTATATTCCAGGACTATCCAGGAGATGGGAGTCATATCTTGATCAGTTTTGGTTCACTGATCCTAACGCAAGCAGTCAGCTATGACTCACTAGCTGCTTTCAGTTTAGGTTTGATCCCATTGTTCTCACATTGTGCATATTAATCAAATTCGACATTTCATAATGGAAATGTGAACAGGTTACATGTCACTGCCTGGGCTGAGTTTCATGATGTCTAACATCTACCATCTTTGAAGTGACATTAACCAACTTTCTAATTCCTTCAACTTTTCAACTGACATTAACCAACTTTATAATTCCTTCAACTTTTCAACTGACATTAACCAACTTTCTAATTCATTCAACTTTTAAACTGACATTAACCAACTTTCTAACTCCTTCAACTTTTCAACTGACATTAACCAACTTTCTTATTCCTTCAACTTTTCAATTAACATTAACCAACTTTTAAACTGACATTAACCAACATTCTAATTCCTTCAACTTTTAAACTGACATTAACAACCAACTTTCTAATTCCTTCAACTTTTCAACTGACATTAACTAACTTTCTAATTCCTTCAACTTTTCAACTGACATTAACCAACTTTCTAATTCCTTCAACTTTTAAATTGACATAACCAACTTTATAATTCCTTCAACTTTTGAACTGACATTAATCAACTTTCTACTTCCTTCAACTTTTCAACTGACATTAACCAACTTTCTAATTCCTCCAATTTTTGAAGTGACATTATCCAATTTTCTGAAGTTACTCCCAAGGATTATGTCCATTTTTGTTGTGTTCATTAATTGTGTGGATATCTTTCTTTGCAATCAGGAAAAATCACAGCAAACACGATCCGAGTAAAATGAAGATGGCCTTGTTTGCAAGATAAATAAGTAAAGTAAAGGTTCCCTGCCTAGCTAGGCGTATGGGGAATATGGTGTTAGTGACCAGATTTTTATATGACCACGGTACATTTTTGGGTGATGTGGTCGGTATCATACCAGGCCATCTTTACTGTCCAGAAAAATCTCTGGTACTCATTTTTAGAGGCTCGGTGAACCCCAGAGCCTTGTCAGTCCAAAAAAAATCTGCCTCTTCTGGGGATCGAACCCGGACCATTCTGGTCAGGAAGTGAGCACACTAACCACTCAGCCATCGAGGCTCCCAAGATAAAAAACCTGGACTTTTATTTTGTTATCCTGTCTTCTAATTGTATAACATACTTTCTTGATTTTTACCACACACAAGAATAATATATATTATGAGGCAAAGGCGAGCCTCCAGCACCAGAGCTAGAAGTTGTCAGCGACCCACAGCTGATGGCTTGCGCCAGGATAGGTGAACCAAAACCATTCAGACCCTGCTCCACCTCTCCATGGTTCCTCCAGTAACAGACTAACCTGTCTAGTCTGGCCAAGCGTGCAGGAATCGAAGAGGGAAGACAACCAGGTACTCAAAAATGTCGTGATGAAGTCGGATGTGTTGGGCTGAAAGGTGCAAATATACCAGTTATTCTACAAACCACAACACAACGCAGACATGTCCACTATGTCCTTGTAAGGTCGGATGATGAAGAGGAATATTCTAGTCTACCACGATACTCTAGAATACTTTAGTCATCGGGCGAATGCAACCAACCAACCAACCATAAAGGTAAAGGTAAAGTACGAGACTTGAACCGGCGTCTTAGCACGCGAGTATATACCCATATGTGCTCGGCCGCCTATCCAGAAATGTTCGGAGATTTCTGTATAGTGTAGCCTCAAGCATCGAAACTCAGATGCGAAGCGACATTCCTCACCTTCCCAGGATAATATACCCTGGTACCCATTTCTGCCAACGACTGGGTCAACCGTGGGGGTATTTTTTTTTTTTTTTTTTTTTTCCAACCACGAGTACAACTCACACTGCTCCCAGCGGGAATTGAACACGGGTTACCAACCAACCATATATATTAAAAGTTAAAAATATTTAAATTAAAAAATTATTCTATCTATCTATTGACCTTTCGAGCCGTAACCGGCCCATAGGGCGTAGACCAAGATACACCTTCTCCTATATGAATTTTTGTTCTAGCAGTTTTCTTTTAAAGATATTTTATTAAATCTCGCCATCTGTCTCTGTTCTGTGCAAGCAGTTCTATCTCATTGAGGGAGCCGATTCCTGCTGCTCTTGCCTCTCTCATCAATGTTCTTCTCAGTGTCTCCCTGGGTCTTCCTCTTTTTCTTTTACCTGTTGTTTCCCATATGAGGGCTTGCTTTGCTATTCGATTATTATCTCTTCTCATCACATGTCCAACGTATGACCATCGTCTTTTCTTTATTACTGAAGATATTAGTGGTTGATTGGCGATTTCTCTAATTTCCTCGTTTGTTTTGAATTCGTTCCATTCTATACCAAGTATTTTCCTTAGACATTTATTTTCGAATGCGTTCAACTTTGTTTCTATATCTCTTGTTGTTTTCCAGCTTTCACACGCATACATAAGGGTTGATAGTACATTTGATTTGAATAGCCTAAGTTTTGTGTTTGTGCTGATGAGTTTTGATTTCCACAACTTTTCAAGGCTTCTGAAAGACATTGCTGCTTTAGCCAGTCTGATTCTAATTTCTTTGCTCGTATCCCCTTCTCGATCAATGTGACTTCCAAGATAGATAAAGTGATCGATCTCTTCTACTGGTTTGTTTTCCATGTATATTTTGTCACTTGTTGGAATTAAACTTTTCATGACTTTAGTCTTTTCATGATTGACCTCAAGCCCAATTTAAAAAAAAAAAAAAAAAAAAAAAAAAAAAAAAAAAAATTAGATTATAAAAATGAATGCAACGTAAATGTAGCAGTTTTTATTTGCTTCCACAGAGTACTTTGTTGGAGACTGTGGAGTAACTATAGATCTTTTCTTGACACAAACCGTCTATTCTGGCATCATGACAATGTCCCTACCGGATACCATGGATGAGTATCAAAACCCAGCTCATCCAAAAAATTGCGACATTCTCATCAATTTTGCCAGTGGGATGCATCTATTGGTTGAGCTCTACTTTCTGGACATTATGCCAAAGAGTGGAGACTTAAAGAGCTGCTCATCTGGTCTGGAACTTTTCGATCAGACAGGGAGAAATTATTATGGTAATTTCTGTTTTTGTATCAGCTCTTTTGTGTGAGAGATCGTGGAGAATAACAACATGGGTACTTACAACACTGGTATTAACACCATGGGTACTTACATCACTGGTATTAACAACATGGGTACTTACATCACTGGTATTAACAACATGGGTACTAACAATGTGGGCACTAACACAAAGCTGGCTCTTACATCACTGGTACTAACAACATGGGTACTTACATCACTGGTATTAACAACATGGGTACTTACATCACTGGTATTAACACCATGGGTACTTACATCACTGGTATTAACAACATGGGTACTAACAATGTGGGCACTAACACAAAGCTGGCTCTTACATCACTGGTACTAACAACATGGGTACTTACATCACTGGTATTAACAACATGGGTACTTACAACACTGGTATTAACACCATGGGTACTTACATCACTGGTATTAACAACATGGGTACTTACATCACTGGTATTAACAACATGGGTACTAATAATGTGGGCACTAACACAACGCTGGCTCTTACATCACTGGTACTAACAACACGTGTACTTATATCACTAGTACTAACAATGTGGGCACTAACACAGGGCTGGATCTTACATCACTAGTATTAACAACATGGGTACTTACATTACTGGTACAAACAACATGGGCACTAACACAAAGCTGGCTCTTACATCACTGGTATTAACAACATTGGTACTTACATCACTGGTACTAACAATGTGGGCACTAACACAGGGCTGGCTCTTACATCATGGGTACTAACAACATGGGTACTTACATCACTGGTACTAACAACATGGGTACTTACATCACTGGTACTAACAACATGGGTACTTACATCATTGGTACTAACAACATGGGTACTTACATCATTGGTACTAACAACATGGGTACTTACATCATTGGTACTAACAACATGGGTACTTACATCACTGGTACTAACAACATGGGTACTTACATCATTGGTACTAACAACATGGGTACTTACATCACTGGTACTAACAACATGGGTACTTACATCATTGGTACTAACAACATGGGTACTTACATCACTGGTACTAACAACATGGGTACTTACATCATTGGTACTAACAACATGGGTACTTACATCATTGGTACTAACAACATGGGTACTTACATCACTGATACTAACAACATGGGTACTTACATCACTGGTACTAACAACATGGGTACTTACATCACTGGTACTAACAACATGGGTACTTACATCATGGGTACTAACAACATGGGTACTTACATCATTGGTACTAACAACATGGGTACTTACATCATTGGTACTAACAACATGGGTACTTACATCACTGGTACTAACAACATGGGTACTTACATCACTGGTACTAACAACATGGGTACTTACATCACTGGTACTAACAACATGGGTACTTACATCACTGGTACTAACAACATGGGTACTTACATCATTGGTACTAACAACATGGGTACTTACATCATTGGTACTAACAACATGGGTACTTACATCACTGGTACTAACAACATGGGTACTTACATCACTGGTACTAACAACATGGGTACTTACATCATGGGTACTAACATTATATTCCAAATACATTTTAAGGTACACATGGAAATTTTTATTTTTACTTTTGTTTTCAAAATCTCTTTTTCTTGCGAATGATTGAACTAGCTATCTGAGCTATCATCCATTCACCCAATCTCTTTGTCTACCTGTCTGCTCTAGTTCTACTTGCTGAGCTATCATCCATTTATCCAGTCTCTTTGTCTATCAGTCTTGTCTAGTTCTACTTGCTGAGCTATCATCCATTTATCCAATCTCTTTGTCTACCAGTCTTGTCTAGTTCTACCTGCTGAGCTGTCATCCATTCACCCAATCTCTTTGTCTACCAGTCTTGTCTAGTTCTACTTACTGAGCTATCATCCATTCATCCAATCTTTTTGTCTACCAGTCTGCTCTAGTTCTACTTGCTGAGCTATCATCCATTCATCCAATCTCTTTGTTTACCAGTCTTGTCTAGTTCTACTTGCTGAGCTATCATCCATTCATCCAATCTCTTTGTCTACCAGTCTTGTCTAATGTTTGGCAGCAAGTGATAATAAATGAATATTTATTTTTGTGAAGTGATCAAGACAGGGACAGAAATTCAGGCTGGTGGGGATGCAAGATCAGTCCTGGTCAAACTGGGAAAAATGGTTTCTCCCTACTATCATCATGATCTATATCTATTCTATTTGCATCTGCAACCCCTCATTCTAGAATGAGGTCGCTGTTCCGATGCTGCTACATGCCATGTTGGATAATGTTAAGTTTGTTGGCTGTATGTTGGACAAATGTACAACACCAACTTTGTCTTTGTCCTCAGGTGGAAGGATTTGTATGGAAGGTTGGGCGTGGGAAGAGCGGCACAGAGAGAAACAACAAGAGAAGGTTGTGGTTCAAAACTCACCTCTCACTATCAGGTTTGTTAGTACCGCCCCCTACAGAGGACAGGGATTCAAGTTGCACTTTAACCAGTTCAGACCTTCCTGTGAGTACGATACATGCATTAACATACAAGTACATACTTCTTTCCCTTCTCATTTGTTTATTTATGTATTCTATGATGGGAATTATTTCTAGCTTTTTTTCGGTTCTTCATTTCTGATCTTGTCTCTCAGGCATGTTTCCTACCATTCATCTGACACATTTTATCTCGGTTGTGGTTATTTTTCTTACTGTTCTTGATTATTGAACACACAAACACATACAAATTCTCAATCTCGAAACCTGAACCACACTGCGTTTCTGCTACTTTTGTTTCCTTCTAACCTGTTTGTGGTATGCCTTTTACATCCATTTCTTTAACGTTTTTCCCATCCACACGCTGCAGTGTCACATGATACAGTATCTTTACAGTATATTCCCATTATTGGAAATGGGAGAGGGGGGTGTGATGACACACATATAGGATCAGAAATAAAGCCACTTGTCCTGAGCAGTCACCGCAAAGTATTCATGTCTGAATTTTTATATCACCCCCTTATAGAAAAAAAACTTTTGACCCAACCGTGGTTCAAACCCACCTTCTCCTGGTTTTGAACAGGATGAGGTATCAACTCAGCCACCAGCTCAAGATTGACAGTAAAATTGTGGCAACCACATGTCTCAGGTAGACAGAAATAGCACTCATTGGTAAAGAGTGGCATGAAGACTGGAGATAAAAAACATATGACAAGAAAAGACAAGACACAAGAATGAAGATGCAGCAAAAGCCCCTGTCAGCATCATCATCTAACAATATGTGCTCTATTTGTTGACGTGTCTGCTATTCTAAAATAAGACTCTTCAGTCATTCCAACACTTTGAATGCTTTGACACATCTCGTGAGATAGAATGCCCATTATTGCAGACAAAATGACAACCAGGCATCTGTTGTATCAGAACTATATATACCATGTGTATCTAGAAAGTTTTGCTGAATGGTCTCATCAACAACATGGGTCAGGGGCATATACATACACATGGCTATCCAGAAACATATTGAGAAGCTCCACCCAGCATGTAGCGCATGTAACCATCAAGATGAACCTAATGCAACAATAAAACATAGTCAGTGTGAGAGCTACAGTCACAGTGTAATGGAGCAACACTTGTGTACTGTGTGGTTCGTTTTCTATGCTCTTCATGTGGGGGAAACAGAACAAAGCCAGTGTCAGATCAGAGGAGTTCAGTAGATGATCAAGAACAGGTATTCCATGCTGAGTCAAGAATTGGTGCACATGGATCACACAGTGCACATGGATCACACAGTGCACTGTGTTCATACCTCTCATACTGACTACCTTCAACTGTCAGCAGTGGGTTTACCCTGATGGTCATATGTACCCCATGTTGGGTGGCGCTTCTCAACATGTTTCTGGATAGCCATGTGCATGCTTCCACCTATATTTCCGATGATATATCAGACAGATCTTCACACTTTTAAAAAATACCTCTTGATAACAACAGGCAGCAGAATGGGATGGGGGTGGCGGGTTGTGTGAGCAGACCCGGTAACTCAGGATACTAGACCCAGTATCTAGCAGACCCAGTATCTAGCAGACCCAGTAACTCAGGATACTAGACTATTCACCCGCCTGCTGCTACACAGAAGACTTGTTTGGTCATCATCAGTGCCATGTCTGGAGAAGCTGTATAGAGATGTCATTAGTCTTCTGTATAGAGATGTCATTAACCTTCTGTATAGAGATGTCATTAACCTTCTGTATAGAGATGTCATTAACCTTCTGTATAGAGATGTCATTAGCCTTCGATATAGAGATGTCATTAGCCTTCTGTATAGAGATGTCATTAACCTTCTGTATAGAGATGTCATTAGTCTTCTGTATAGAGATGTCATTAACCTTCTGTATATAGATGTCATTAGTCTTCTGTATAGAGATGTCATTAGCCTTCTGTATAGAGATATCATTAGCCTTCTGTATAGAGTTGTCATTAGCCTTCTGTATAGAGATGTCATTAGCCTTCTGTATAGAGATGTCATTAGCCTTCTGTATAGAGATGTCATTAACCTTCTGTATAGAGATGTCATTAACCTTCTGTATAGAGATGTCATTAGCCTTCTGTATATAGATGTCATTAGCCTTTTGTATAAAGATGTCATTTGCCTTCTTTATAGAGATGTCATTAGCCTTCTGTATAGAGATGTCATTAGCCTTTTGTATAAAGATGTCATTAGCCTTCTTTATAGAGATGTCATTAGCCTTCTGTATAGAGACTGGGGGCCTCGGTAGCCTCATTGGGAAAACCACCCGACTGGACTACCAACGTTCGGACAACCCGTGTTCGATTCCCGCTGGGAGCAGTGTGAATTGTACTCGTGGTTGGAAAAAAAAATACCTCCACGGTCGACCCAGCCGTTGGCAGAAATGGGTACCAGGGTATTACCCTGGGAAGGTGAGGAATGTCACTTCACATCTGAGTTTCGATGCTTGAGGCTACACTATACAGGAATATCCGAACATTTCTGGATAGGCGGCCGAGCACATATGGATGTAAACCCGCGTGCTAAGATGCCGGTTCAAGTCTCGTACTTTACTTTACCTTTATAGAGATGTCATTAGCCTTCTGTATAGAGATGTCATGCAGATAATATAGTGCTCCTAAGTGAGAACATCAACAACATACAAAGTATCACAGATACCTTATCATTCATTGTGAAAAAATTGGATTTAAATTCAAAAGGATAAAAACAAAAATAATGAAAAATAGCAAAACCCTATAGGACAATATATATCTCAATTGCCAGACATTGAAAAGAGTAGACCACTATGTATATCGTGGTTAGTAATGTAGATCAAGAAGGTGAAACAAAGAAAGTGATCAGAAGCAGAAAAACAAAAGCAGCAGCAAATCTTAAAAACCTTGAAAAAAATATGGAAATCTCTCTCTCTCTGCGTTCAGGACTCAATCAGAGTAAGGATTCCAGACTCTCATATGAAGTCAGCTGTCAGGCTAAGTGTGTTGATCGCCCCCACAGACAGAACATCACAATTAGAGTCTGTCAGATCCACTCTGACTGAACACCCGTTAATACGTTGCACTGTGTTCTGCGCCAGTGGCCCAGTGCATCCGATTTCAGCCAGCATTTTTTCAGGTTTGCTTTCCTTAGCCTTTGATTGTCCCCAATCTTCCTGCAAGGCAGCAGTTGATCTTTTCTGTCGGGGGATTCTGCCCTTAGATGGTCGGCCTTCCCAGGTTTACGAGCACCATCTGCCCGAGTCACTAGAGGTGACTAACACCTGTATAAATATGGAAATAAAAAAGTATTATGCAAAACAATCAAACTTAGAATATTCAAGTCAAACGTACTATCAACCTTTTGCCTAGCATGTGTAAACTGCAAAACAACAAAAGAGATTGAGAGAAAACTAAATGCTTTTGAAGACAAATGTCTAAGAATAATATTCTGTGTACAATGGAATGAATTCAAGACTAATATAGAGATAAGAGAAATGGCCATGCAACCAAAGATCTCATCTACAATGGAATGAATTCAAGACTAATTTAGAGATAAGAGAAATGGCCATGCAACCAACGATCTCATCTACAATAGAATGAATTCAAGACTAATATAGAGATAAGAGAAATGGCCATGCAACCAAAGATCTCATCTACAATGGAATGAATTCAAGACTAATATAGAGATAAGAGAAATGGTCATGCAACCAAAGATCTCATCTACAATGGAATGAATTCAAGACTAATATAGAGTTAAGAGAAATGGCCATGCAACCAAAGATCTCATCTACAATGGAATGAATTCAAGACTAATATAGAGATAAGAGAAATGGTCATGCAGCCAAAGATCTCATCTACAATGGAATTAATTCAAGACTAATATAGAGATAAGAGAAATGGTCATGCAGCCAAAGATCTCAAGTACAATTAAGGAAAGAAGATGGACATATGTTGGACATGTGGTGAAAAGAGACAACATGAGAATTCCAAACAAGCTCTTCAATGGGAAACATCAGGATACAAGAAAAGAGGAAGACCTAAAGAAACACTAAAAAGAACACTTATAAAAGAAGCAAAGTTGGCAGGCATAGACTTATTAGGTGAGATCGAGTATCTCACCCAGAATAGAGATGGTGGCAAAAAAACACTACAAGCCTTATGTGACGCCTTTAAAATTAAACTTATTAAAACTAATGTTACAGCTACAAGTAACCTTGGAAGGGAAAATACATGGTAAAAGAGGCAGAGGCAGATCAAGACTAACATGGACGAGTAACATCAAAAGATGGACAATCAACCTATGACAATCTGTACTATCAAAGCAAGAGACAGAGTGGAATGGTGCTTCATGGTAGCCAACCTTTGATGTGGAGATGGCACACAATGATAATGATGATGAATAAGATTAATGTCATAGGTGTATTCTTAGAAAGATGTATTTTAAATTCAAAATTTGGTGCCCAATTTAAATGCATGTTCTAATATCTGTTCTTAATATTTCTTTGTTTCGTTCACTTTTGTGATGCCAGAAAAAAAAGGGCAATAACTTGAAGTTTTGTATATTCTCAGGGCCGTGCGTTCTTAGAGAATTTAGATGCCGAGAGATTCAGCGCTGTGTTTCTGATGATGTCACGTGTGATGGTTGGGATGATTGTGCTGACTATTCGGATGAGAGAATTGATGCTGGATGTAACTTGCTGGCAGCCTCTGAAATTTGTTCCATAATTATTGGCATTATACTTTTGCTTGGATCAGTGGCAATGACCTTTGTGTTCTGCATCACTTTTAGGAGAATGTCTTTAACTTATGGTGTGGTAAGTTCTGTATTTTTTGTAGACTATTGATACATCCCCACATTTGTAGACTATTGACACATACCCACATTTGTAGACTATTGACACATACCCACATTTGTAGACTGTTGACACATCCCTAACAATTGTAGACTATTGACACATCTCCAACAATTGTAGACTATTGACACATCCCCAACAATTGTAGACTATTGACACATCCCCAACAATTGTAGACTATTGACACATCCCCAACAATTGTATACTATTAACATATCCCACATTTTTAGACTATTGACACATCCCCACATGTAACAACAAAGGAAAATCACTAATTCAGACAGTTCGAGCAGCTCAAGAACAACAAATGATATAACCACGACACCTTTTAGGTATCAGTGAAAAAGAGAAAAGAGGACGAAGAAGACACATCCCATATTTATAGATTACTGACACATCCCAACATTTGTAGACTATCAATACAAACTAATATTTGTAGATTATCTATACATCCCAATATTTGTACACTATCTATATATCCCAACATTTGTACTCTATCTATATATCCCAACATTTGTACTCTATCTATATATCCCAACATTTGTACACTATCTATACATCCCAATATTTGTACACTATCTATATATCCCAACATTTGTACTCTATCTATATATCCCAACATTTGTACACTATCTATACATCCCAATATTTGTACACTATCTATACATCCCAATATTTGTACACTATCTATATATCCCAACATTTGTACACTATATATCCCAACATTTGTACTCTATCTATATATCCCAACATTTGTACTCTATCTATATATCCCAATATTTGTACACTATCTATATATCCCAACATTTGTACTCTATCTATATATCCCAACATTTGTACACTATCTATATATCCCAACATTTGTACACTATCTATACATCCCAATATTTGTACACTATCTATATATCCCAACATTTGTAGACTATCTATACATCCCAATATTTGTACACTATCTATATATCCCAATATTTGTACACTATCTATACATCCCAATATTTGTAGACTATCTATATATCCCAATATTTGTAGACTATCTGTATATCCCAATATTTGTACACTATCTATATATCCCAATATTTGTACACTATCTATATATCCCAACATTTGTAGACTATCTATATATCCCAATATTTGTAGACTATCTATATATCCCAACATTTGTACACTATCTATATATCCCAATATTTGTACACTATCTATATATCCCAATATTTGTACACTATCTATATATCCCAATATTTGTAGACTATTGACTCGTTTCTTTCTTCAACAATGGTTTCAGCACTAAGCTGGTACCAACTTTGTTGAAGTAAATCTTTCTTTGGTTAACCCTATAACGACACTTAATGCTACCAAAAGAGGATCTCCCAATAGAGCAGGTCAAAGGGTATGAACCAAATAAAAGTAGCCATCCTCATCAAGGCCAGCTCCTTGTCATGGGGATGGGGCTTAACAGTCACCAGGGACTGAAAACCAAAGCTGGCCAAGCCTTCCTACACCCGTGCAAGACCACAGTCTGCTCTAGCACGTTTAAGTGCTGAAGTCGGAGGCAACCAGCCAAAAGGCGCACTACAACAATCAGGATGCCACACACTCACGCCAATTGGAAGTATGTCTATAGCCACAAATCGACATGGCACTCGCCCTGTGATGGACACTCAGGCAGGTGCAGTGCTGGGCTCTCAGCCTCGAAAGGGCCCAACCTCTATTACTGGATGTCCTTCTCAACCACTCTGTGGAGTAAGGGGGCGAGAGAATAGAGCTACTGGCCAATCCAAAATAAAACCACTCAAAGTAATGCACTGGAATGCTGAAGGCATTAACAGCAAAAGAGATGGGTACAATAAAAGATAGAATTAGAAAATATCCTGCATGAAGAACAAGTAAACTTATGCTGTTTGCAGGAAACCCATCTAAACAACGACATAGCCTTGAAGATTAGGGGATACCAGTGCTACCAATCTGACAGAAAAAAGGGCGGAATATTGACACTTGTAAAGAACAACATCAATGCATGTCAGATTGAAGTGTATATGGCTGGGGCGGAATATCAAATACTGCACCTCAGGACAGAAAATACAGACTTTCACCTACTTAACTACCACTGCCCGAGTGACCGCCCACTAGCACTTGACACAGTTACATTAAAAGAAAGAATAATTGTATGTGGAGACTTTAACAGCCATTCACAGAGCTGGGGCTATGAACATATGGACAAGAGAGGTGAAGAACTTGAAAATTGGCAGGATGACAATGGGCTTATACTATTAAACCAGACAACAAATCCATCAACATTCTACTCCAGATTATGGCATATCACATCTACACCAGACCTTGCTTTCCATTCACCAGACCTGGATTGGAATATCACACGTATTGTTGGGAAACAACTTGGAGGCAGCGACCACCAACCAGTCTTTTTAGTGGTGCAAAATGAGGCCGTCAGGAAGAGCAGCACTCTCTCCAAAGTTCAGGCAACCTATCTTTCCCAGGAAATTGAGGATATGTTTCAAGAAAAGAAACTGGTACTAGCAGCATGGATAGACCTAAAGAAAGCATTTGATAAGGTATGGAAGGAAGGGCTTTTGAAGAAACTGATAAATTATGGAGTAAATGGCAGAATGTACAAATGGGTCAAAGCATACCTGCATAACAGGAGAGCCAGAGTGCAACAGGATCGTCTTAAGAGTAAGAAGGTCTTACTGCGCCAGGGTGTCCCACAGGGAGGGATACGATTGCCAACACTTTTTCTGATCTACATCAATGACCTAGTTACTGAACTACCACATGGCATCAAAGTGGCAATGTATGCAGATGACTTGGTAATGTGGTGCACAGAGGAGTATGCAAATGTGACCTCCAAATTGCAACAAAGAGCTATGGATGCACTGAATTCATGGACAAATAGATGGTGTATCAGCATCAATATATGGCCCTTTTCGTCTTGTCAGACGGTCTAGTGGAGGCTATTGTGTATTTTTTTGAGGTATTGTTTTTGCCGAACAGCTTCTCTCGTGGCTAATTCTACCAATGTTTGACAAACACACGCGGTCACATAATGAACAAGTCAGGCTCGCTGGTCCACAGGGTTTACCATCCTTTTTCATGAGTCTCTTCTCTTCTAAGTCCTGTCTTAGCACAGTCTCAAATGTTGTTATACCGTTCCTTATACGTGCTCTCCATGATGTGCGATCACTTGCCAGATGTTGCCAGTCGTTTTCACAGATGGAGAAGTCTTTCAGAGATGATTTGCAGATATCTCTATATCGTAGTTTAGGTCTGCCGATTTGTCGTTTTCCGTGTTTTAGCTCGCCATATAGTATTTGCCTAGGAATGCGTTTTTCTTCCATCCGTTGGACATGCCCCAGCCATCTTAGCCTTCGACATCTGAGCATCGACATGATTGTTAAGGTCTTAGCACGTTGCAGGACAGTTAAGTTGGTTATTTTGTCCTGCCATTTGATGTGCATTATTTTGCGGAGACATCGCATGTGGAAGACATTTAGTCTTTTTCCTGGTTTGAGTATGTTGTCCAGGTTTCGGATCCATATAGTAGTGTGCTAAGCACACATGTTTGATATATTAGGAGTTTAGTCTTTCGAGTTAGTTTCGTGTTGTTCCATGCCCTTTTGTGAGTTTGCCGAAGGTCGTAGCTGCCTTACCAATTCAACAGTTTATTTCTTCATCAAGAGAGATGGTTTGCGTAACTGTGGATCCAAGATATGTAAATTTCTATACTGATTCTAGTGGGCAGTCTTTTAGAGTAATAGATAGAGGTTTGAAGTCACCTTGATTTAGTATTACTGTCTTCTGAACATTAATTGACAGTGAAAAAAGGTCGCATGCTTTATCCAGGTTATTGATCAGCGACTGTAGGGTGGCCTCACTATGAGCGACTAGGGCTGCATCGTCAGCAAATAAAAATTCTTTAAGTAGGGCAACATTTGTTTTGGTTTTTGCTCTTAGTCGTGCTAGGTTGAACAGTGAGCCATCTGGTCTAGTGCGAATGTAAATATCTCCTGAGCTGTTTTCGAAGGTGTAATTTAGGAGGGCAGCAAAAAATATACCAAAAAGGGTGGGGGCGAGGACACATCCTTGTTTCACTCCTTTGTTGACTTTGAAATTCTCTGATGGACTCCCATCAAAATGGACTTTGCCAGTCATGTCTTCATGGAAGGAAATTATCAGCCTAAGTAATTTAGGAGGGCAGCCTATGCCTTCTAACACCTTGTAGAGACCATCTCTGTTTACTGTGTCGAATCACACAGTAATCAGCATCAATACAGACAAATGAAGTACTACACTTTTCACTCTTTCCCCAAAAGCAGGGGCCATCTACATAAACAATGAGCCGGTGAAAGAAGACATACAAGCTACATATCTTGGAGTTACATTTGATAACAAACTATCTTGGAAACAGCAGATAAATAGCGCAACCCAAAAAGCAAGGAGAAAGTTGGCTATTCTAAGAACGCTGTGTGTAACCACATGGGGTGCGAGTGGGAAAATACTCAGTAAAGTTTACCAACAGAGTATACGCCCACATTTAGAATATGGATCATCCGCATGGTGCTCAGCATCAAACACCACACTGCAAGAACTGGATAAAGTACAAAACCAGGCACTTAGGGTCATCACAGGAGCAATGAAATTAACACCAATATTGGAGATGGAGAAATTGTGGAGGATACCAGCACTGAGAAAATGGAGGGACACAAAGGTGCTGATACATGCAGACAAATTTACATGCATGCCGAGACATCCAATGAAGGACCGATTCCAAAATCTTGCATTGGGGTGACTTTAGAGAAGCAGTATTATCCACTAAGCCAAGCGTATTAGTTGACAAACACCAGACATGCCAAGAGTTGTTAACCCCCTTCTGCCCATACCAGAACAGACTCCCTGGACAGAGGAATCAGGATTATCAATACAAATATGGACAGAAGTGAAAGGAATAGTTAACAAAGAGGAACAGAATAGTCTACAGTGAATAAAAATAACTCTCAGTTTCCTGGATGAAGAATACCCACAAGACCTATGGATCCGTGTGTACACAGATGGATCAGCACAGAATGCAGTAAAGAATGGGGGAGCAGGTGCATATATAGAGTACCCAGATAACACTAGGGATATGAATAAAATAGCAACAGGGAAATATTGTCACAATTATGATGCAGAAATACAAGCAATAAAGTTGGCAATAGAAAAACTGCTGAACAGTAATCTTAGCCCACAGCCTGTAGTGTTTTTAACAGATGCAAGATCAGTACTCCAGGCACTACAATCCAGAAAATTACATCTGCAGACCTTATTGACTGAACTTTGCAAGCACCACAGGGTTGCCCTGCAGTGGATCCCATCTCACTGTGGAATACCAGGAAATGAGAAAGCAGATCAGTTGGCAAAGAAATGTTCAACAGGCACACAACTAGATACACCGGTTACATACCATCATAAGAAACAGATAATCAAATCAATCAGAGGACCACAAGCCCCAAATCAGGATGCCTTTCATAATATGAATAGATGTGAACAAGTTATCATCATACGCCTCAGGACAGGACACAATCGACTCCATAGTCACATGTATACAAAATTCAAGATCAGCACATCATGTACCTGGACAGGCACCCCAGACTGCTGAACACATACTTCAAGGCTGCACTGAATATAGTAGACTGAGGAAAATCCATTGGCCCATAGATACAACACTACAGACAAAACTATATGGGCCACTGCAAGAATTACAAAAGACAGCAAATTTTATACAGGAAATGATATTGCAGATATAGACAATACTTCGGGCGAACGAAAGATAGATAGAAAAGCAGCCATGACCTTGCCAAATTTTACAGGCCAGAGTTCAAAGCTAGGGGAGATTAATGTGACAGAAATATCTGAACAGGTCATGTTTGAACATGAAGTTTTGTTGGTCACAATGATTTTGTGAAACTGTTGAAGTTTCGAAACATCAGGTCTAGGTAGTTGGTCCTGAAATGGATACTTTCTTTTGTACACACACCTTCTCTTCTATTTTTTTCCTTTCTTTATAATTGGTCTCCTTGATCCTCTTTAGTTCACTCCTGTTTGGCTGTCATCCATTTCTTCTTTTCTTTAGTTCACTCCTTGCTGACTGTCATTCATATCTTCCTTTCTTTAGTTCATTTCTGACTGACTGTCATCCATATCTTCTTTTCTTTAGTTCACTCCTTGTTGGCTGTCATTCATATCTTCTTTTCTTTAGTTCACTCCTTGCTGACTGTCATCCATATCTTCTTTTCTTTAGTTCACTCCTTGCTGACTGTCATCCATATCTTCTTTTCTTTAGTTCACTCCTTGCTGTCTGTCATCCATATCTTCTTTTCTTTAGTTCACTCCTTGCTGGCTGTCATCCATATCTTCTTTTCTTTGGTTCACTCCTTGCTGGCTGTCATCCATATCTTCTTTTCTTTAGTTCACTCCTTGCTGACTGTCATCCATATCTTCTTTTCTTTAGTTCACTCCTTGCTGACTGTCATCCATATCTTCTTTTCTTTAGTTCACTCCTTGCTGACTGTCATCCATATCTTCTTTTCTTTAGTTCACTCCTTGCTGACTGTCATCCATATCTTCTTTTCTTTAGTTCACTCCTGGTTGGCTGTCATCCATTTCTTCTTTTCTTTAGTTCACTCCTTGCTGACTGTCATCCATATCTTCTTTTCTTTAGTTCACTCCTGGTTGGCTGTCATCCATATTTTCCTTTCTTTAGTTCACTCCTTGCTGACTGTCATCCATATCTTCTTTTCTTTAGTTCACTCCTTGCTGACTGTCATCCATATCTTCTTTTCTTTAGTTCACTCCTTGCTGACTGTCATCCATATCTTCTTTTCTTTAGTTCACTCCTTGCTGACTGTCATCCATATCTTCTTTTCTTTAGTTCACTCCTGGTTGGCTGTCATCCATTTCTTCTTTTCTTTAGTTCACTCCTTGCTGACTGTCATCCATATCTTCTTTTCTTTAGTTCACTCCTGGTTGGCTGTCATCCATATCTTCTTTTCTTTAGTTCACTCCTTGCTGACTGTCATCCATAAATTCTTTTCTTTAGTTCACTCCTTGCTGACTGTCATCCATATCTTCCTTTCTTTAGTTCACTCCTTGCTGACTGTCATCCAGATCTTCTTTTCTTTAGTTCACTCCTTGCTGACTGTCATCCATATCTTCCTTTCTTTAGTTCACTCCTTGCTGACTGTCATTCATATCTTCTTTTCTTTAGTTCACTCCTTGCTGACTGTCATTCATATCTTCCTTTCTTTAGTTCACTCCTTGCTGACTGTCATCCATATCTTCTTTTCTTTAGTTCACTCTTTGCTGACTGTCATCCAGAATTTTCTTTTCTTTAGTTCACTCCTTGCTGACTGTCATCCATATCTTCCTTTCTTTAGTTCACTCCTTGCTGACTGTCATCCAGATCTTCTTTTCTTTAGTTCACTCCTTGCTGACTGTCATCCATAAATTCTTTTCTTTAGTTCACTCCTTGCTGACTGTCATCCAGATCTTCTTTTCTTTAGTTCACTCCTTGCTGACTGTCATCCATATCTTCCTTTCTTTAGTTCACTCCTTGCTGACTGTCATCCAGATCTTCTTTTCTTTAGTTCACTCCTTGCTGACTGTCATCCATATCTTCCTTTCTTTAGTTCACTCCTTGCTGTCTGTCATCCATATCTTCTTTTCTTTAGTTCACTCCTTGCTGACTGTCATCCATATCTTCTTTTCTTTAGTTCACTCCTGGTTGGCTGTCATCCATTTCTTCTTTTCTTTAGTTCACTCCTTGCTGACTGTCATCCATATCTTCTTTTCTTTAGTTCACGCCTTGCTGACTGTCATCCATATCTTTTCTTTAGTTCACTCCTTGCTGACTGTCATCCATATCTTCTTTTCTTTAGTTCACTCCTTGCTGACTATCATCCATATCTTCTTTTCTTTAGTTCACTCCTTGCTGACTATCATCCATATCTTCTTTTCTTTAGTTCACTCCTTGCTGACTGTCATCCATATCTTCCTTTCTTTAGTTCACTCCTTGCTGACTGTCATTCATATCTTCTTTTCTTTAGTTCACTCCTTGCTGACTGTCATTCATATCTTCCTTTCTTTAGTTCACTCCTTGCTGACTGTCATCCAGATCTTCTTTTCTTTAGTTCACTCTTTGCTGACTGTCATCCAGAATTTTCTTTTCTTTAGTTCACTCCTTGCTGACTGTCATCCATATCTTCCTTTCTTTAGTTCACTCCTTGCTGACTGTCATCCATATCTTCCTTTCTTTAGTTCACTCCTTGCTGTCTGTCATCCATATCTTCTTTTCTTTAGTTCACTCCTTGCTGACTGTCATCCATATCTTCTTTTCTTTAGTTCACTCCTGGTTGGCTGTCATCCATTTCTTCTTTTCTTTAGTTCACTCCTTGCTGACTGTCATCCATATCTTCTTTTCTTTAGTTCACGCCTTGCTGACTGTCATCCATATCTTTTCTTTAGTTCACTCCTTGCTGACTGTCATCCATATCTTCTTTTCTTTAGTTCACTCCTTGCTGACTATCATCCATATCTTCTTTTCTTTAGTTCACTCCTTGCTGACTATCATCCATATCTTCCTTTCTTTAGTTCACTCCTTGCTGACTGTCATTCATATCTTCTTTCCTTTAGTTCACTCCTTGCTGACTGTCATTCATATCTTCCTTTCTTTAGTTCACTCTTTGCTGACTGTCATCCAGAATTTTCTTTTCTTTAGTTCACTCCTTGCTGACTGTCATCCATATCTTCCTTTCTTTAGTTCACTCCTTGCTGACTGTCATCCATATCTTCTTTTCTTTAGTTCACTCCTTGCTGACTGTCATCCATATCTTCTTTTCTTTAGTTCACTCCTTGCTGACTGTCATCCATATCTTCTTTTCTTTAGCTCACTCCTTGCTGACTGTCATCCATATCTTCTTTTCTTTAGTTCACTCCTGGTTGGCTGTCATCCATTTCTTCTTTTCTTTAGTTCACTCCTGGTTGGCTGTCATCCATATTTTCCTTTCTTTAGTTCACTCCTTGCTGACTGTCATCCATATCTTCTTTTCTTTAGTTCACTCCTTGCTGACTGTCATCCATATCTTCTTTTCTTTAGTTCACTCCTTGCTGACTGTCATCCATATCTTCTTTTCTTTAGTTCACTCCTGGTTGGCTGTCATCCATATCTTCTTTTCTTTAGTTCACTCCTGGTTGGCTGTCATCCATATCTTCCTTTCTTTAGTTCACTCCTTGCTGACTGTCATCCATATCTTCTTTTCTTTAGTTCACTCTTTGCTGACTGTCATCCATATCTTCCTTTCTTTAGTTCACTCCTTGCTGACTGTCATTCATAAATTCTTTTCTTTAGTTCACTCCTTGCTGACTGTCATTCATATCTTCCTTTCTTTAGTTCACTCCTTGCTGACTGTCATCCATATATTCCTTTCTTTAGTTCACTCCTTGCTGTCACTGAGAGTGAATCACATTTTAATTCATTCTTATTTGAATTTATGTTTCTTCAGAGATCAGTATCGAAGGTCCCGATAATGGTTGACACATACCAAGTACAGCCTACCTATAGCATTGGGCGGAGTTATAATTCCCAAGAGTCACTTCCCAGCAAGATCTCCCGATCCACGGGCATCAAGCAAGATTATGACACGGACACAATTGACAAGATTGATCTGGAGAAAGCTGACAGGTAACTTGTATTTCTTGTTTTGAAAGGTTCTGCTTTTTCATTTTAGTTTTGTGAAAGCTCTTCTCAGTTTTGCATCACATAACTAATAATATGTCTCAGATACTCAACATTTTCAAACTTCTTTTTTGTATATTAATTTATATTAAATATAATGCGCATGTAGTATCTGTCTTTATTACACATATTAACTGTTTATTACTTCTAGCTTGTTTATATATCCTAACTTCCATAACTTGTACATGTCTTGTACGCATAATTTAGTTGACTTGTCTCTTCATCAATATGCTAGACTTCTGTTTAAATATGGATGCCTTTCCAGTTGCCTCATTGTACATGTGAGCCTAATGTGCTCAGTTAAGGGAAAATTTAAATTGTTGCTCTAAAAATCTGCATGGTGACAGAGACAATGTCTTGCGAGGTGTACTAGGCACAGGCAGCAGTTGTCAGCCCTTGCATTAAAGAAACCTTGGCCGCTAAATCGAAAAGAGTAGGCCGTCAATTTGGCTGCTACCCAGGAATAATTATCAGCAAAATAATCTGACCCACATCATGGATCCAAGTGGGTCAGGATTCTCCTTGGATTTTCTTGAGGGGAATATTGGACACCTAAGGAATCATCCAGTGTATAATGATGATGATTCTAACACAAATAAACAAAACATACAAACAATCAGTTATAGAATCATATTTTCAAGTTTCATTTTGATTTTTTTTTAAAATAATCTGTGGTCCAATAATTGACCTGTGTGCTGTGTTAAATATCAAAACAACAAAACAATGCAGACCCATTCTAGATCAGACACTCTACAGTTGACCTAGCTGTCAAAATGGGTGCCTCTGTTTCATAAAATTAGTGAATATAATAAATATAGTGAATCTCTTCCTAAAGTATTATAACTGAGTAAAGTGTGAAGTTAAAATACTTCACGCCCCTAAAATGTCATTAGTAAAATGTGAAGTTAAAATACGTCACGCCCCTAAAATGTCATTAGTAAAATGTGAAGTTCAAATAGTTCACGCCCCTAAAATGTCATTAGTAAAATGTGAAGTTAAAATACTTCATGCCCCTAAAATGTCATTAGTAAAATTTGAAGTTAAAATACTTCATGCCCCTAAATGTCATTAGTAAAATGTGAAGTTAAAATACTTCACGCCCCTAAAATGTCATTAGTAAAGTGTGAAGTTATAATACTTCACGCCCCTAAAATGTCATTAGTAAAGTGTGAAGTTATAATACTTCACGCCCCTAAAATGTCATTAGTAAAGTGTGAAGTTAAAATACTTCACGCCCCTAAAATGTCATTAGTAAAGTGTGAAGTTAAAATACTTCACGCCCCAAAATGTCATTAGTAAAATGTGAAGTTATAATACTTCACACCCTAAAATGCTATTAGTAAAATGTGAAGTTATAATACTTCACACCCCTAAAATGCTATTAGTAAAATGTGAACTATCCATGGGACCTTGTTCATGTGAAAGAGATATAAAATGTTATACTAAACAATTAGTAATTGAGCTTGTGTTAAAAAGTTAACATAGCATTAGAAAATGAAACAAATCTGGAAATGTCAGGCAATATATAAATGAGGATGGATTTGGGTGGGGAATTTTTTAAAAATGTGGAATGCCAGGATGTGGAGCACATTGTCTGGTCAACCCTTGAAGAAAAATGAGTACCTGTCCTTCGTTCAGGCTGGAAAGAATTATATTCAGAAAGGAAGAACTGGGCCCTACTGCTGAAAAAATTTCTGCAGGAAGTAAAGAGTGCAATCCCAGCTCACTTGGTGTACAGGGTGTATTTACTTTCTTGGTTCTACACCTGATTAAATCAAACATGTAGGCTCTTATTGGTTATCAAACCATTGATCGTCTGATTGACAGGTGACAAGATGTCATACACTGCTGGATGTCAAATCAGTGACAATCTGATTGACAGGTGACAATATGTCATACACTGCTGGATGTCAAACTAATGACAATCTGATTGACAGGTGACAAGATGTCATACACTGCTGAATGTCAAATCAGTGACAATCTGATTGACAGGTGACAAGATGTCATACACTGCTGGATGTCAAACTAATGACAAGATGTAATACACTGCTGAATGTCAAATCAGTGACAATCTGATTGACAGGTGACAAGATGTAATACACCGCTGGATGTCAAATCAGTGACAATCTGATTGACAAATGACAAGATGTTGTACATTGCTGGATGTCAAACCAACGACAATCTGATTGACAAATGACAAGATGTAATACACCGCTGGATGTCAAATCAGTGACAATCTGATTGACAAATGACAAGATGTTGTACACTGCTGGATGTCAAACCAATGACAATCTGAGTGACAAATGACAAGATGTCATACACTCATCCTCCTCAAAGCTATCTATTGTTATCATCAAGCTATTTTAGTTCCAATCTTGGAAATCTGCAACATTTATGGATGAAGACATCCTGAGCCTTGTACATCCCTCTCACTCTATAAATTGATATTTGATGGGAGTGGTTTCAATTTGTG
This sequence comes from Megaustenia siamemsis, assembly GCA_032433765.1. Taxonomy (NCBI): domain Eukaryota; kingdom Metazoa; phylum Mollusca; class Gastropoda; order Stylommatophora; family Ariophantidae; genus Megaustenia; species Megaustenia siamemsis. Next base: position 37,165,852 of record JAVIAB010000025.1, on the reverse strand, counting down.
GCATCAGACACAAAACTTCACATTTTTAGCTGAAGTCAAAATCAAGTATCAATGATATTTGAGTAGTCAATGCTCATTCACAAATCAAAGATCGACAAATTCGAGTTCCCAGGGATGTGATATTCAATTTTTAGCCACAGATTTTATTTAAGATGCACCTCCTAATCACTTTGAGTATAAAATAAAAGAGGCAGGCGTATTTTGTTTCTGAGAAGAAACAAGTGAGCAAATCAACTAAACTGTATCAGTGACAAACAACGGGGACCTGCTTCCGTATAAAAAGAGTAAAGTAAAGAGCCCCCGTCACGCCAAGTGGCGTATAGGGAATATGGTGTTAGTGACCATAAATTTTACAGACCTTCGGCGCATGATTTTTGGGGTAATGTGGTCGGTATTACGCCCATGCCAATTTACTTTCCCAGAAAAAGTCCGGTGCCCATTTAAGGCTGGGTGTACCTGGAAGCCGTCGGTTGGGATCAAACCCTACCTCTTGTCCTTTGTAGTCCAGTTCACTAACCACTGAGCTATCACGGCTCCCCTGCTTCCGTATACTTACTTTAATTGCAATTTTTAAAAATATAAGTTCCTGTATTTCACATTTTCAGATTTGGTATCTCCATTTGTTAAAATTATTTTTGAATTTGCTTTTTATTTTGCTTGACGTGCTTCTGCCATTGGTGTTGGGTCGTTTACACATTTCACAGTAGCTGCAGTTATTTTTAGCTTCTAACTTTCCACAAAAAAACATTTAGATAAATCTGTTCACATTTTTGTTGTTAACTACACAGGCAGGAGTTGGAGCCCTTGACTGGTCTAAGGTATGTCCTACATTCTTATTGACTTACTTATCTCATGCATGCACGCTAACTTGTACCTTGTCTAAGATATGAGTAACAGGTTACACATACAAACTCTGAACTGACGCTTGATGTTGCGACTGGTGTTTGGTCCATCCACAGTGGCATTGATCAACTGTCATGTTTTCTTTGTCTACCTTACATATGCCTTGAGATCATATCACATATTTATATATATATATATATCCAAGAAATAAATAAAACCCCAAATAATTTTTTTAAATAATTTTCAAAGTACTTTTTCCGGTGTCATAATTTAATCCTTCTCCCTTTTATGTGAATTCAAGTTTTTAAAATATTGTTTCGTGTGGCTCAAGATTTTTTTGTTCTAACTTCAGCTAACAACAGTGGACTTCGCTTACTGCTTTATTGATATTTATTTTTTCTGTTTATTATCTTATGTTTATATCTAGTTTCCTTTTCCATTAATTTCTAGCTGTGTTTTTGTAAAGTGAAGTAGTTTTCAAAATTATTGTTAAAATTTAATATTTTCTTTCATGTCCATTTTGGAGATTAAATTTTAAAGAAATCTGTACAGATCGAAGAGGACTATACATGAATGTTGACGTGTCTTGTTACAGTTATAACATTTCTAAGGAGCAGTTACAACTTTGCACAGCCATGACTGCTATTTATTTGTCACAGCGGTAAAAAAGTAATAAAAATATGCAGGAAGTTTTGAATAACCAGGAAAAAACAAACCATCAACAGAGGTTCATGATCTGTGTGACTATTGTCTATTTGAACGTATTACAAGTTCTGATATTTTCACTCGAGATTACAACACGTTCATAAAATGAATGAACTCAAAATACAAATTCTTGGAATTCAGCAGTTTGTTGTAGTATAACATTTCCCCACTCCTTATACCTTCCTAATTATAGCTTCTGGTGACCCCTGAGTGTTGGATTTGTTTTCTTTGATGTTTAATTTTTTTCCAAATACCGTGTGCACTTTGTAAAAATTATGAAGGTGTCGTAAGAACACGGCTGTTTTATTTTTATAAATTTCACCACTTTTCAAGGAATTTTTAAAATGATGGATGAAATTTCTTTGCCTGTTTGGTGAGACATCAAATATATTTTTGTAAGTGGGGAAAGACAGCGAATGATGCAAAGAGGAAGCCGAACCTATGGCTCGAATGACAGACTGAATGCACCAATAGACAACGTAACACCTTCAGTAGCCAGGTCACCATGTGGTTGAATTTCAGGCCATAAATCGAACATAAGACAGGAAATGATGACCACATCCAATTCCCATGTCTCTTCTAGTGTAAACACACAGCTATGTAGCAGAAGTTAAAAAAAATACTATTTTTGGAACTCAAAATGTAACATTTAGCGTTTGTAAATTTTACGGTGTCGTACAGAAGTGGCTTGTGGGATAGGTGTTGTAATCTAGGATTAATTATGCTGACATTAATTCTTGGATTAACTTGTACAGAATGTCACGGCTGGTTTTAGATTAGATGAGAATAGATCAATGAGAACACAATTTTTGATAACTGAATTGGGTAAAGTCATGGCATGTGGGTATTACAAGAGATTTGTTTTTATTTTTTGAAAGAATTTTTGTATTAATTCTTTATGTTATATTATCGTCTCTGTTATCTCACACACACACTTTTTTGTATTATATATTTCCCTTCTGTTGTCTGACACTCTTTTTCCTATCATATCTTTCCCTTCTGTTGTCTGACACACTTTTTCCTATCATATCTTTCCCTTCTGTTGACTGACACACTTTTTCCTATCATATCTTTCCCTTCTGTTGTCTGACACACTTTTTCCTATCATATCTTTCCCTTCTGTTGTCTGACACACTTTTTCCAATATATCTTTCCCTTCTGTTGTCTGACACACTTTTTCCTATCATATCTTTCCCTTCTGTTGTCTGACACACTTTTTCCTATCATATCTTTCCCTTCTGTTGTCTGACACACTTTTTCCTATCATATCTTTCCCTTCTGTTGTCTGACACACTTTTTCCTATCATATCTTTCCCTTCTGTTGACTGACACACTTTTTCCTATCATATCTTTCCCTTCTGTTGTCTGACACACTTTTTCCTATCATATCTTTCCCTTCTGTTGTCTGACACACTTTTTCCAATATATCTTTCCCTTCTGTTGTCTGACACACTTTTTCCTATTATATCTTTCCCTTCTGTTGTCTGACACACTTTTTCCTGTCATATCTTTCCCTTCTGTTGTCTGACACACTTTTTCCTATGTTATTAAAGTTTTCTTCTGTGTTCATCAGATAATTACCCCCCTTCATTGCCTAATGTTAAATGGGCATCAGTGTATTGTACTGTGGTCTATAACACATGATGATATCTACATGCTCCTGCTTAACATTCTACTCTTGCATTTTTTAAGAACAAAATTTTCTCTCCTTTCTGTGCTTATCTGGCCAATGTCTGTTTCCAGTTTCACAACAGGGAGGTAGAGTAGAATCATGACCAGTTCTGGTTCCCTCATGAATGCATATATTCAGCTATGAATAACTGATACTTTCACTTTTGGGTACCTTGCACCATTAGGTATCAATAATTCACATTTCAAAACCATACAAAATACTTATCCATGACTCTCATATTCAGATTTCTGACTTCTCATGACATTTAAAAACATTTTTTTTTCAGACGCATGTTTCTTTGATTTACTCATTTCTATAATTCTGAGATTGATCTCCTGTCTGATGCTATTTCAGCTCCTGGTATATCTGTGGAGACAATAATTCAGTGACTCACATTATAGATAACCATTTAACCTTTAATGACCATATATTTTCATGACTGACCACAGCACAGTTTTGGGTAATGTGGTTGTATCATGCCAGGTTGCCTTTACATCTCAGAAAATTCTCTAGTACCAATTTTTAGAGGCTGGGTGAACCAGGAGCCTTCTTGGTCTGGGAAAAACAAAAGTCTGCCACTTCTGAGAATCTAACCCAGACCCATTTGACCAGACTAGATTGATTAATATATTTCTGGAAGCACCACAAAGAGGTGGAGGAGGATCTGGATGGTTCTGGTTTATCAATCATGGTACAAGCCATCAGTTGTTGGTCACTGACAGCTTCCCGCTCTGCTGCTGTGAGGTGCCTTTGCCTCTGGACAAATATTTATGATTTACTTCTAATCTTGATTTCTCTTCATTTGCTCCTTCAAAGCGTTCACTCGTTATGTGGACGTGGGTGTATTGTACCACTAGTTGATGACAAATCCAGGATATCCTTTCAACTTGACACATCCAATCTATGGCATGGTTAGTTTTATTTACTCAGGCAGTGGCCATTTTGGCCTACTCTTTTTAACCTTTAACTGACAAGAATTCTTAAATGTACGTGAGAGTTAATTTGACCTCCTGTTTTCTGGCTTTATATATCAAGAAAACTAAGACACCAGATCTCACTACCCAGAGACCAAGGGAGGGTAAAGCTGTGAAATAACAATGGATTCTAAGTGAAACATTTGCATCACCTGTAGTGAGATTTGAACCCAAGACCTTCCTATCTGGAGGTCAACATCTTACCTCTAGGTCACCAAATTCCTGCTTCATTTCCTAGTTCTTTACAAATACTTGAAGTACTAGATAAAAACGTCTTTGTTTGAGAACTCTAACAGAGATCATTGCATTTTGTTGTGATCTCTATATGTAACACAATCTGAATCTCTTATTTCCGTGAGATTGTAGTCAATGCCAGTATATGCTTGCTTTGATTTTGTTGTTACCCTTATTATCATTTTTTGAGGTGCCTATAGCTTGCTGATTATACACACTCATGGTCTATCCTATTTGTACCCAGCTTGAGTCAAAGTCTTATAAATGTGCTCACATCAATCACGGTGCCACTCCACAAATGAGACTTTAGACTTACTCAGAGAAAGACCATGAGAGACTTTATGTGTCCAACATAAAAAAAGTTCAGTACAAATTAATTTTTTTATTTACAATCTACGCAGAAATTATCATTGCAGTGTCCAAATAGGAGATTAATGGTTTCTGTTTGATAAAGCCTACTGACCTGTAGAAGCATATCATGGACAGTAGACAAACAAATGAAAAGATGACTAGAGGCCAAAGAGATGGGATTTTTCAGAAGAATGTTGAGACCAACAAGGACTTTCTCAAAGAGGCCAACACAAGAAGGGAGCTCCTTAAAAAATATCAGAAAGGACAATCAACATTTTTTGGGCATATCATAAGAAGAAGAAATTTGGAATACTTGGTTATAACTTGCAAAATACAGTTGAGACTGGATGACTAAGAGAGAAAATACTAGATAGCTTGGTGTCATGGCATGGTAAACAGTCAACAACAGAATTGATACGATGTACTGTGGACAGAGAATTGTGGAAGGACATATCATCTGTGCCGTCCAGTATGGCACATGATGATGCTGACATGACGAAGATCCGGCTCTGAAGAAAAAACAAGAAGACCCCGTAGACAATATGAGATTTTAATCAACAAACCTTTTTTTTTTTTAAAGTTGAAACAGTTGACATTTATGACAGTCATTTGTTTGTTTGTTGTGATCGCTCGCTTCAGTGAGGTTGCTTCTCTAGCCAGCTTCCATCCTCCTTGTCATATTTGCCCTCTCATTTTTTCAAGTCTTTCTTTCTAAGTTAAATTATATCATTTAGTTTGCACAGACATCATTTTATTTCCTAAATTATTATTTGATTTGTAATATAGACATTAATTTTCAATTTTAAACATGTTCTTTTATCAATTATTAAATAATTGATGATTTTATTTTTCAAATGTGCATTTATAGGTATTTGTTTATAATTTTAAAAATATATTTATGAAAATTTATATTTTTTCACATTTATAATTTTTGTTTATTTTTATATTTATTAGTTCAACCCTTTAGAGCTGAAAGTAGCAAGTAATATTTTGGTGTCATTTGTAGCCTTGATCTTGTAGGATGCTTGAAATCATCATCTTGACACTTTGATCACTGAGATATGATCTGTTTAAACCATTCCCTCCCTCTGTGTTTTGTAAACAGCAACAAGATCCACTTTCTTGGATCCTTTCTCTCCATCTAGTGCCCACCTGATGACTTCCAGATTGTCCTCTTTGTCATCTGTTTTTTAAAGGATGTTAAATGTTTGTTCATGTATTGTATTGTGGTTTATTTCCTCATTTTGGCCCAGCACATCTGACATCAACAATACATTTTTAAGAACCGTGTTGCCTTCCCACTTCAATCCTTACTCACGTGGCCAAACTAGACCCGTTAGTCTATTTCTGGAGATATGACGAAGAGATGACGGTTTGAATGGTTCTGGTTCACCAATCCTGCACAAGCCATCAGTTATAAGTTGCTGACAGCTTCAAGCCCTACTGCTGTCAGGCACTTTGCCAAGTCCTCCTTCTTGGATCCAACAGTGGATCAAAAGTATTGTGTTGGCCATCTTTTTATTTTAGCATCTTCTTCCTTCTATAGGGGACTGTTTTCTTAACTACATCTACGGATTAACTTCCCATTGTGGTACCCTTCTAGGTTCAAGCCATAAAGGTACATAGTGCCTTCAGAACATCTTGATTTCTTTTATCTATCTATCTATCTATCTATCTATCTATCTATCTATCTATCTATCTATCTAAACTATCTATTTAATCTATCTATCCTTTTGAACTGAAGATGGCACATAGAACAACAATTCTAGACTCTTATGTCTGATGAACTTTCAAATGCCTTGCACAAGACATACACTGTGTCTCACCACACTGTGATTTCCTTATCATTGGCCAACAAATCAGTATCTCACACAGAATATTGTATTCACCACAGCCCATCTGAAAGAATTTCTGTCTCAAGTCAGGTCTCCTTGATGTCTTAAACCACCTTCTTCTTGGTCTGCCCTGATTAATCATCCTAGAACCATATCTTTCATTATTTTGTCCAGCCCGCTGTGTCTTTTGACGTGGCCATAGTATTTTAATTTTCTCTGTAGAATGGTGTTTATAAGACAGTTATTTTTCACGTTTAAGACTTTTAGTATGTCTTCTTGGCTATATTTTTAATATTCAAGGTGTATCTTAAGAATTTTTCTGTAGCATTTTGTTTTTAATGAATCAATTTTCTTCTTTGCTGAAACAAAGATTGGATTAAACAGTTATGTTGACAACAATTATTAATAGATGTAAACAGTAAGCTTCAGGAATCATCAATTTTTTATATTGCGTATTATATATATATTTTTTTTTAAGAAATGACAGAACCTATAGAGCAGTGGTTCCCAGCCCATGGGTTGTGATTCCATTTTGGGGTTGGGAAGGGGTTTCTGTGGGGTTGAGGAGCCAGTGGTAAGATATGAAAATTTTGTAAAGGGAAAACACGTGTTGAGAATGACATGAGGTTGACATTATTTGAAACTCAACTGCAAAGCTTGTTAATGAATTACAATCATCTTGTAAGTTACAATTATTTTGAGCTATATTTTAGTGAACAAATCTATTTTCTTATTTACCCTATTAAAACATCTACTTTTAATGTATTTGGACTCACAGGTTACTTTGTCTCTATAAAATGGGGTCACGTCTCAAAGATGATTAGAAACCAGTGCTATAAGATTTATTTATTATAGATTAGATGACTCTGTGCATAGAAAATGTGGTCTAGGTGAGAGTTGTTCTTCTACCTTGAGATGGCAATGAATTTAGTGTTTGGACTATTTCAGTTCTTGCTTTATCTTCTACCCTCTGTTTGTTTTCATCTGAAAGTCGTATTTTAGTTCCACTCCATTTATGGATGATGTACAGAGCCTACTACATTCCCCTTGTTCTTACATCTGATATTTTATGGAAGTGGTTTAAGTTTGTGACACCACACACAAAACATGAAATATTTTAGCTGAGAGTTTCAGAAGATGCAATATTTCCAACACAGAGGTTATTTTAAGACACACCTTCTGCTACTAATTTAGAATGAATAATTGAAGAGGTTTGTCTACTTTATCTTCATAGCAAATACATATGCACTAAAGTATCAATGGTTAACAACTATGAATGTGATTTTGGCCTTGTCGTGTCTTCAGACCAGATATAGTTATGTTATCAGACCAGATACAGCTATTTTCTCAGACCAAATACAGCTATGGTCTCAGACCAGATATAGCTATGTTCTCAAACCAGATATTGCTATGTTCTCAGAACAGATATTGCTATGTTCTCAGAACAGATATTGCTATGTTCTCAGATCAGATATAGTTATGTTCTCAGACCAGCATTTATAGCAAATCTTCATTTACATGACTTTGAGAATTTTTTTTTCTAAAAAAGAAATTTAATCATTTTTGGGGCATGCTGGGAATTTTCTATAGGGCTATCTCATTATTTTAACTTAATCATGTTTTCAGGTCACAACTTTTTAGAATTCACTAGGGTTTCTGAATAATAGTATTAACTTTACTTTTTTTTTTTTTTAAATACTTTGAATGTAAGCGAACTCCACTGCAAATACATAATATACTAACACCAAAAGATCTTTTGGCATTTATGTTACTTCTTTTTTTACTCACCCTAACACAAAAATCTGGCAGCTTCTTGAAATGTTGCCATCTTGCAATATTAACATTTAATCTTGGCCTTCTTGCATTTCAGAATGTCGAACAAATTTGGAGACAACATGTCCGAGCGATCCTACCGATCCAACCCTCGACGCACAATAGCGCAGAATTTGGGAACTGAAACTTTACCTGAGCCTGTTGGCAAATCAGGCCAGTATTCCCGCAAGGGACGCTCAACTTCCCAGTCCAGTCTGAGTCGAGATAAAGCTGATCTAGCCAATGAGAAGGATAATATTTCAGACCATGACAGCTTAAAGAAAGAACGATTTGGCAGTCGAGACAGACTGTCTGATCGGAGCAGAGATAGATACGATCGAGATCGGAGCCGCTATAGTGACAGTGATGACTATGATGATGACAGAAGAAGGAGAAGTAGCAGAGAACGTGGTCGAAGGAGAAGTGGTAGATATAGTGATGATGATGATGACAGTGATTATGATCGAGATAGGGATTACAGAAGGAGGAGACGGAGAAGAAGTTATGACCGGTACAGTGATGATAGTGATTATGAGTATGAGAGGGAGAGAAGAAGAAGAAGCAGAGAAAGGTATAGTCGTGAAAAGTATGATGATGACAGTGATGTTGAGAGAGATGGTGAAAAAGATAGAGATAAACCACTTAACCGGGAAAATAGCCGGGAAAGAGATAGGGAGAGATATAGGAGGGAAAAATTTGATGATCAAGATGATTCAGACAGAGGTAGAGGAATGGATAAGGAGAGGTCATATAATCGTAGGGATAGTCGGGAAAGAGATCGGGATCGGGAGAGATACAAGCGGGACAAACTTGAGGATCAAGAGGATTCTGACAGAGGTAGAGGAATGGACAAAGAGAGGTTATCTAATCGTGGAGACAGCCGTGAGAGAGATAGGGATAGATACAGAGACAGGGATGATGATCGATACAGAGATAGGGATGGCAGGAGATATAGAGACAGAGACGATGATAGATATAGAGACAGAGATGATGATAAATATAGAGACAGAGATGAAGATGACAGATCTCTTAGACGGAGAAGTGAAGGAAAGCGACGCGGGACAAGTGCGGAGCGAGATAGGCTGAGTGGCGATATGTCAAAAAATGAAAAAATGAGATCACACAGCAGAGAAAGATCACGCAGCAGAGAAAATCTATCACAGAACAAGGGTAGAAAGTCCCCTCAGTTACCCATGCCACCACCACCTTATTCAGAAATTGAAAAGCAGCCACTTCAGAAGCAGTCAACCTTGGGAGAAGATAAAAGATACACACCTCCACAGAACCTACCACCACCCCCAGATGATCTACTCCAATTAGAGAAATCGTATTCATCCAGCGGAGATACTAAACGCTCAGACCCACCCATTCAGAAGGCACCTTCATCAGAATATAGATACAAGGGGTCAGAGAACCTAAAACAACCTCCTTCAGAGGAGAGTTACAAGGAAGTGCAGAAACCAACATCTGATGAAAGATTTAGAGAACCACAAATACAAAAAATGGTTACATCTGAAATTAAGGACAGAGGACCACAAATACAAAGAACAGTTACATCGGAAATTAAGGACAGAGGACCACAAATACAAAGAACAGTTACATCGGAAATTAAGGACAGAGGACCACAAATACAAAGAACAGTTACATCGGAAATTAAGGACAGAGGACCACAAATACAAAGAACAGTTACATCGGAAATTAAGGACAGAGGACCACAAATACAAAGAACGATTACATCAGAAATTAAGGACAGAGAACCACAAATACAAAGAATGGTTACTTCAGAAATTAAGGACAGAGACCCACAGAAACCAGCATCTGATAATAGATTGAGGGAACCACAAACCACAAAAGCTCCTCCTGCTGAAATTAAATACAGGGAACCACGAAAATTGCTGACAGATATAGAATTAAAGTCGCCAGATCAAGAGAATGTAAAACACGCACTCAAAAAAATAAGTGAGGTCGACAGGAGAAGAAGCACTGATGACCGAAGGGAGCGATATTCTCGTTCACGGTGGACACCAAAGAAAAAAAATCCTGATTCACCACCTCCGGAATATGAGGACGTTGCTCCAAAGTCTGTTTTTGTACCTGTCTCCTACAGAGAAGAGTCTGTATAGACGTGAACACACAGATAGTCGTTATATTTTAGGAAATAATTTTAAGAATTCAAAGCATGAGCTAAATACAGCCACAGTGGGAAAACCCATCCTGCCACCAAAAGACTTGTATCAAACTTGTGTTATAGAATACACTAGCAATGATTAGTGCAGAATTTATTTAAACTTAGTTGCTACAGACAGTTGTAGCCTCGGAAATGACAAAAATGTATAATTCTTTTAGAATTTGTTGATGTGGACGAATGGTGTGGATCTGCTATTTCTGTGATCGTTTACTGAAGAATGGCAAAGTAACTGGTGTGGTTGGGTGCTCTCTGATATCTTGGAGCTGGGATAAGTAAAAGTAGGTCAAACAGGTGGGTGAGGAATGTGTGTGATCAGGAACAAAACAATCGATATTTACAATCTCGGTTGAGAAGGACTATGCTACAGTGGGTTTGTTTTGAGCGTGATGAAGTTCATTCTTTTTAATTAGTTATCAGAATACAATACATTTACTGTTAAAAAAGGCAATGCAGATCTTTGCAAAGTTAATCAACCTAATTTGTGCATATATTGTCGCCATGAAAAGGATGGGGGGAAAGTTAATTTTGTCTAGGTTCTTGCCAAACTTGTATTGAGATGAGAACAACCAACCTGAAATCTTCTTGCCACTCACATAGGATCTCAGTCATGTCCAAAGTGAATTCACTGGCACTGTTCTGTTGGCTAGTGGTCCAGTTTCATTTGATTTCAACATGTATTTTTCCTGTTCATTTGATTTCAACAAGTTTCTGTTTTCTTCTCCACTGGGCAGCTTTTTCTTCTGTATTCACCCAATAACTACTTTATTTCAAGACCCACTTTTAAAAGATGGACAAAGATGTGTTGTGCTGTGGTTTAAATGAAGCTGTGATGTCTGCACCTTTCAGCCTAACATGTCTAACTTCAGTACTGCTCATTTTTGGAAGATTAAGTTGCCTTCCATTTTTTATTCCTGCCTATTTGGCCAGACTTTGATTCCTGCCTGTTTGGCCAGACTTTGATTCACCTCCACCATTTGAACTTTCTGACTTAAAAAAATCTTTTTGTGGCACCATTGACATAGCTCTTGATGTCAGAAAATGAAAACCAAATAATTCTTTCCTCACCAGTGAGGCTGTTTGAAACATCTTTATCAAGATATTGTATATTTTTACCATTTGCACAAAATGTAACTGCTCAACAAGGTCACAAAACTGGCATCATCAATACATCAAAAATAAAAGATTCCCTTGAAGACAGAAAAAAAGTGCAGTGCCTATTTGTAATCATCTTTGTACATTGAAACTGACGTTGGTTGCATAATAGGTCATGAAGATTATTAGTGGCTTTGCACATTTGATAAAGTATAGTGGATGTTAAGTACAAACACACACACAACAAATGATATTCTTTACTTCAATTAGTCCCATTTTAACATTAACCCTAGATTACGATACTGTAGTAAAGTTTACCACATCAAAACACAAATTCCTCAAAATTTGACATTTCGCCGTGTTCAGACATCTTCTTCCATTTTTATTGTACGTGGCAAACTCCACAAAATTTCATCTCTGAGTGGAGACATAAAAAAAGTAATGTTATTGGTTATTGGTTATGGAAGGCCTCGGTCTCACAGCAAACGAATTAAAATCCATAATTGCTCAACCGCCCGTGCCAGTGGAATCATCCGAATTACCAACTCATCTCCCAAACAAAGAAAGGTAACTGTAGTCCCCATCGTAGCAGTCTCAGCACACGCCAAAAGACATAAGGCGAAACCGCGCAGAAAGTGAACACAACCAACTGTTCCCCGTCATACGATATCATCATTCATCGCAAACAAGCGGGATATCGAAGCAGGATCAAAACGGATGAGACACACACAGCTCACGGTGTGCACAGAGCACTTAACTCAGTAGCTCCTGCAACAAGCCGGACTTGGAATATGAGGAAACTGCAAGAAGGAACACTTTTCAGACATAGCCTTCAATGGTTCCTGCCGCCTATCCACCATATACCATGGGAGTTCACGTCCTCCCGAAAATGATGATCGTCATAGCACTTGATGATGTTAGGCCGTCATTGATGACTCCAATTCCAAACATATAGACACACAGTGGTGGTAATTTGTCATTTCCAATCCAACAGAAGCCACATGACCTGTAGTTAGTAAAACCACAGAGAGAATATGATTTTGTGACCTTCACTGATTCACTCTTAGATGTAAAAAAAAAAGTAATGTAATTTTTTTAACATACATTTTCTGATTTTGTTCTAAATATAAACATACAAATGTTACATAAAAAGAATATGCACTGTTACTTCTAGTTTGTATGCTGATTGTTCAATATGTCATTATGTTCTTCGTTTTGATAAAGAAATGTCATGTTATCATTGTCATGTACAAAATTCATACTTTCTGTTCCCAGAATGGAAATTACTGATATACATTTGTTTAATCATCCACAAGGGCAAGTAACTTCCATAGACTTTTTACATTGATTTTTTTTTTTTTGGTTATAAATAGTATTTTACAGTACACTGTACTTCTTCATTACAGAAAGCCATTCCCATTAAGTCAGTCCATGTATTAACACATTCGCTACCATGTTGTTTATTCTGAATTTGTTCAAATGTGAAATAATAGCAAGAAAATAAATAAAATCAATCTAAAACATGTATTTAGTTGGGACAATTTTGTTCACCGAAGTCAGAAAAGTGGTTAATTAGAGAATTAAAAAGTTTAAGTGGAAATAATTGCAAAAATGTCAATAAATTAGTGCGGCTTTTAGACTTGCTAAGCTGGCTACTAGAGCAGTAATTTTTGGCTCATGGTACGGAATGTGATTTGCTAAAACAGTTTTATCTTCATAGAAATTATGTAAACTCATGACAGCACAACAGTTTATTGGTGGTTTTTTAGTTCACTAACTAGCTACATGCAGAGACAAGGGATCAAATATTTTGACCATCTGGCAATGTTTCCAGTCAAGGCAAAAATAAAAAGGGGAAAATGGAACAAAACTTGAGATAGACCTAGAGTAAGATGGAGTGATAACATCAGGGAACAAGCATCACATGACTGCTGGGGTTACTATTAGAGCAAGACCTTCCCTATATATCTTAAAGGGTGAAATGAGTCTAAAAGGGACATATAACTCATGGTATCTGTAGACAGGTTAAAAGTAGTATTAAACAAGGAAGGATAACTCATGGTATCTGTAGACAGGTTAAAAGTTGTATAAAGACGGAAAGATAGCTCATGGTATCTGTAGTCAGGTTAAAAGAAGTATTGAACAAGGAAGGATAACTCATGGTATCTGTAGACATGTTAAAAGTAGTATTAAACAAGAAAAGATAACTCATAGTATCTGTAGACAGGTTAACATGAAGTTAAGGCTCATAGTTTCAGACAATCTTAAAGGAAACAGATTGTCTATTGAGAAGGATCCAGTATTACAATATATGCTTGCAACATAACAGTAAACCCAACAAACGAAACAATTAGAATAATTTGGTTGGAAACTTTGCTTTGTGAGAAGTAACAATAATTTAGTAACAACTAAGATGTTATGGGGTTGCACTATTTTATTCTTTTTGTTCTTGTTTCTTTTTGTTTTTTAGTCAAGAAAATCCTAAAAATGTGTACAATATATTTTAAGAAAATAAATTGTTTCAATACCAAATTTTTCTTATGTATTTTTATATATGCAGTTTATGCAGCAATATTACTGTAGTATTCAAATTTATAATCACAAAGAAAATAACTATCATATCTCAGGTATTTTGTTTTCTAAAAATAGACAGAAATATTCCACTGACATGATTTCTAACCAACTTTGCTATTTTTATAAAAAGCAAACTTAATTTGGAGAAATCAAAAATCCAACCTGCTATGTTTTTCCTCATAGCTCATGTCATATTTATGTTTGGATAATCCAGTTCCTAATTTTATTAAATTGATCTCTCAATTGAAGATTATTAACCCTAGATTACAATACCATCGTAAAAATTACCTCCTTAAAATAAATTGTTTTATTAATATGACAGCTTGGTACAGGCAAACATTCCCCCTCCTTCTCCCCCCCCCCCCCCCCCCCCCCCACACACACACACACACAAAATCACTTCCGGTTATCATTTTGTATTGCATTTCTTTCCTTTGCTGTTTGATTTTTTTTTTTTTTTTTCAATCACATAGTAAAAAAATGTACTACCTCTCATAAAAGCACCCCGGTTTTTTTTTTGCGTAAAAATTTTTTTTTCTTCTGAAACTATTTTAGAGAATTTTTTTTTCTCATGATGGGAGAATTCTCAGGTGTTGGCATGACATCACATCAAAGAGACCTTTGTAACACAGGATAGTCAGCGAACAATGCGAAGAGGCTGCTGAACTGATGGGCTTATGGCCACTAAAAATACATTTTAAAAAATAGGCAAACGTAAGACCTCACGTAGCCACAGTGAGATGGGGCCCAATTTCAGATTATAAATCAAACGTTGGCCAGAAAATTATTACTGCATCCAATTCCCATGTCTCTCCTAGTGTAAACACATGACTGTGTAGCAAACGTTCAAAGAAAATATAGTATTTGAAACTCCAAATGTAACATTTAAGTGGTAGTAATTTTGACTACTGTCTCGTAAACATGTGAGTCACAGATAGGTAATGTAATCTATGGTTAATATTACAAATTGGAATTTAATATTTGTTGTTACTCTTGGTATCCAGGGCTTCAGTTACTTTTCTTTGTTTTCTGTATTTTGTGTTTTTTAGGACATTTTTTATTTCAAATATCAAAACAGATTTGTCTTAATTTTATTATAATTAGTTATAAGATCAATATATATTTTTGTAAATGTACATTGCTGATGTAAATAAACTGCATGTAAATAGTATGTCATTTTTATTTTATTTTCCTTAACTTGAAGGTTGTGACAAATTTATTTCCGCTGTAAGTTTGGGTTAAATGATTACATTGGAAGTGAGTTTCTTTCATTGTCATCACTTTCTATTCTTTTGTATTCTGCTGTGAACATTTGCATTAATTTCAAAGTAAAACTAATGTTATTTTTGCAAAAGGAAATTTATTATATTTTAATTGAAGATTTGTTGCTTTTTTTAAAATGTGTCTGATTTGATATATATTCAAGTTATAGTTCATTGTAATTTGTACACATATTCATTTCTTATCCCTGAATATGTTGTTGACAGAAGCAAAATAAATACTTTAGCTGTTGACAGAAGCAAAATAAATACTTTAGCTGTTGACAGAAGCAGAATAAATACCTTAGCTGTTGACAGAAGCAAAATAAATACTTTAGCTGTTGACAGAAGCAGAATAAATACCTTAGCTGTTGACAGAAGCAAAATAAATACTTTAGCTGTTGACAGAAGCAGAATAAATACCTTAGCTGTTGACAGAAGCAAAATAAATACCTTAGCTGTTGACAGAGGCAAAATAAATACCTTAGCTGTTGACAGAAGCAAAATAAATAAGCTGTTGACAGAAAAATAAATACCTTAGCTGTTGACAGAAGCAAAATAAATATCTCAGCTGTTGACAGAGGCAGAAAAAAATGAAAAGAGAACTACTAAACACAATTCAAACAAGACAAATGAGATCTTTGGGGCATGTTAAAATACAGCAGCCTATTAAAAGTAATCTTGGAAGGGAAAATACAAGGTAAAAGAGGCAAACCAAAACTAACACGGACGAGTGACATCAAAAGATGGACATGTCAGCCTATGACAACCTACACTATCAAAGCAAGGGGAAAAAAAAAGTAAAGTACACCCATCACGCCAAGTAGCGTATAGGGAATATGATGTTAGTGATCATAAATTTTACAGACCTTCAGCACATGATTTTTGGGGTAATGTGGTTGGTATTACGCCCGTGCCGCTTCACTTTCCCACAAAAAAATCCGGTACCCATTTAAGGCCGGGTGTACCCGGAAGCCGTTGGTTGGAATTGAACCCTATCCCTTGTCTTTGTAATCCAGTTCACTAGCCACTGAGCTATCGCAGCTCCGCTATCAAAGCAAGTGACAGAGCGGAATGCCGCTCCATGGTAGCCAACCTTCGATGCGGAGACGGCACTCATGATGTATTAGGGGGAAAATGGAAATGAACAACATTACTACACCCCACTAGGTGAAGTTTGAAGAGATCACTATAAAATATTCTCTTTTTTTTGTATGCGACATTACTTAAGCATCTATGTATACCTTTCTGTAAGCAATTGCTGCCGGTGAGTCAACAGTGTTATGGACAGCTGGTGAACTTACAGACAGAGTTTATGTTTTATTTGCTTCATCATTAACAGTTTGGGACTAACAAACAAAAGGGATCCATGATAGCTCAGTGGTTAGTGAACTGGACTACAAAGGACATGAGATCAGGTTTGATCCTGATCGACGGCTTCCAGATTTGCCCAGCCTTTAATGGGTACTGGATTTACACATTACCCCAAAAATCATGTGCCAAAGGTCTGTACAAATTATGGTCACTAACACAAATTCCCAATACACTACTTGGTGTGATGGGGCACTTTACTTTTTTTTTTTTTTACTAACAAACAAAACACAACAAAATCCTCAATAGAACTGATAAATAGTTGTAGGCAACATGTCATGAAAAGATTGGACATCAGAAATTGAAAAGCTGAAAATCAAAGGAACTAAACTGAAAATAGCTTGTGTTAGTGTAGATGATTTGTTTCAATTATGTATTCATGTAAATGACATATCTACATAATCTAATTGAATAAAGGCACTAATATTGTCTTCCAAATCTAATAATAAAAAACAACAACTACCGAGATGAAGTGCATTCGATGCTTGACAGAAGATAGCCCAAACGGTAAGATCAGAAATGAAAAACTGAGAAAAAAAGCTAGAAATAATTCCCACCATAGAATATGTAAACAGCAGAATGCTTCTATCTTTAAGTCTTCATCAACAAACTAAACATTCATTTTCCTCTTGGGTCGAAGAAGACACATAGAGCGGGAGTCATAGTTCTCCATGACTGACGATTTGCTGCTAATTCTTGGTTGTTTCTTAGTTCCATGGTTGAGTCTTTCCTAGTAATTGTTCTGTGTAGTGATTCTCTTGGTCTGCCTTGTTTTTTTTTACCAAATGGTTTCCCCATGACTGCCTGATAGGGCAGTCTTTCTTCATTCATTCTCAACACAACTAGACAGCACAAAACAAACAAGGAAGATAAGATACAACAATTAATCACATTCAATGATTTCAAGGGAACTCATCTTCCATACAGGAAGAAGAGAAACCAACCAGAATTGTAGCATCCCAACTGAATATGGCCTAGAAGATGTTCCAAAATTCAACCAAAAAGACTTTGTGTGAAATTGTGGGCACATTCTTTGGGCAGTGTAAATAGTGGTTTTGAACTTGGAAAGACAAGGGGGGGTAGTTTTCAATCCAGATGAAAGGAAGAGAAACCCATTTTGGAAATAAAATTCATAATCTTTGGAATATCGCAGACCATGACAAATCAATGTAGTATCATCCATGATGCTTTCTAAAAGTGACCTAGTTTAATTTTGTGTTTCTAATCTCCCTTTTTGTGCCATAGAATAATCCAACAAAAATCAGTCATTCTCAGTTCCAAATGCTCATCTCACATTTCTGGTGGATCAAAAATATAGAACACATCAACGGAAAGAAATCTGGAGTGAAATTTGTGTACTTAAATGTGCCTTTGAACAACAATTATCATAGATTTGCTAAATTATTTTATTTTGTACAAATAGCTTGCTGTTGACATGTTTATTTTTGTATCAAATAGTATTGGCTTTAAGTTGCTCATAACAGGTTTATGTTTCTTTGTTTTTCCGTGTGTACAAAAATGTAACTTTGGAGAATGTTACGTTGTATCCATATTGTACACCCATATAAAAAAACATACACATTGCTATTTTATATGTTGGTGTTTACAATAATTAGTTGTTTGAATCTTAGAATAGAATTTCAACTTATTATTGACTGTTTCTGGCATATTTCCATTTGTCAGTGTCATCTCAACATTGTTGTATGTCCAGACATAATATAATTATATTTTTAAGAAAATGAAAGATAAACTTCAAAATGCTTGAAATCTTTTCCTCTTTCATGAACTTGTAAATGTTTTATAACTTGTCCACAAGTTACAACAGATCTTTCTGCCCATCCAGTTTTGGCTGGAAATTTGATTTACAAAAAGTTTCATTTTGGGCCAAGTATCTTTGCAATGTGTAACAAAATGCACAGCACAGTTGTTTGTTTCTGATATTTTAGTTGTTTTGTAAATAGTGATCCTTCAAGAAGATAAAACATGTGTGCTACTTCTTCTATTGAACATTCAAAGTGATTAGAAGAAGCTGTCTCTCCAAATTTAACAACTTTTGAGGTTAAAAATTGGATATTGCATCTATTGACTCTCAGATATGCCGATCTGTGATCTTTTTGCTAAGAGCATTAACCACTAAAATACCGTTCAGACATAACTGTCTGCTTCAGCTGAAAATCTTTCACATGCTGTCACAGATTGAAACCACTTCCATGAAATATCAGTTTTAACAACAAGGGAAATGTCTAGACATCTTCATCCATAAATGATGTGAAAACAACATTTCCAAAACTAGAACTAAATTAGCACTTTGAGATGAAAACAAACAGCTGTGACTAAGAAATTATAATTTAGGATATCTGTGGTGCCTTCAATTTGTTTCTTTATTCTGTTTTTAATTTGAAATTAATGCTGCTCCACCTAGACAAGTTTTTGACCAGCAACCATCCTAGGCCTTGATTGCCTATCAGAACATAATTATGCTTTTTTTATTGGTTGATTCTAAAATCATGTGCTGAAGGTCTGTACAATTTATGGTTACTAACACCATATTCTCTATACGCCACTTGACGTGACGGGGGCTCTTTACTTTTACTTATTGGTTGATTCTTGATATGCTGCTGGACATCACATAGGACATGTAGTGTTTCTCACCATCTATTTCTATTCTGGGTGAGATGTTTGATCTTATCTAATGAGTCTATGCCTGCCAACTGTCTATCAGGACATCATTTTGTTTTATTATTGCTGTTTAATTAACTTCCAAAATAACATGAAGTTTCAATTTGCTGTGTATTTCTTTGAGATGGCTGCTACTTTCTTCCAACTTTGTTAGATGCATAATTTCGTGCACTTGTAAAGTTAATGCCCAATCATTTTCTCATGTTGTCTTCCAAATTAAATTTATTTGTGCCACTTCTTGACAGTGCTCTAAAGAATTATATTTACACTCCCTACAGACCATAATAAGTGACACAATTATTTAACATTCTGTTTCTGTGTGATTCTTATAAGATTTGTTATAAAGACAGTTTCTTAACTCATTCCTTTGCTTTCTCATTTGCTATTCAACATTGAAAGTGGAGAGATAGTCTGCAGCCTTTTGCACTTGGATTTGCTTCTTCTGCTGTCAGATTTTTGCTTGTTTCTAGTACTCCCATCTTTCTTGAGGATATTCTCTGTCAATTATTATTATTATAGTTTTTGTTGATAGTTGTGTAAAAACTGTTCAGTTTTTTCTGTCTCGAGACATGGTCAAACCATTTAATTTGCTGTTTCTTGTTTTATTCAACCAGTTGGCTGATTCTTGTCTTCTTAGTTTTTCACTTCAAATTTTGTCCCACAAACTGTCTCCCATCATACTTTTGACACATTTAGTTTGTGTGGTATTTGATCACTTCTACAATTTATTGATGTACGAGTTCAGTCTCATTATAAGCTGTCAGTTTTTTATCCAATAATTTGGCAAGTTTTACAAATGATGTATGGTTTATACATTATCCTGCTGTAAATATTCAACTATTTTTCCTTCATAAATTGTGCACGTATAATTTTGTTAAAATGTTTATATTGCAGGTCTACACAACATAACCATTGATTAAATTTTCACATAACAAATTGTGCACCTGTGTTTACAGAATGTCACATATTGTCACTGTCATTGATTGATATAAGAAATGGTGCACATAAAAGTTGTTTTTATTTTGATCAAATAAACTGTGCCCGTAGTAGCTGATGCTGTCAAAATAAAATAAATAGTGCACTTAACATCATGTGCCAAACCTTTGTCATAATATATTGTGTAGGAGGCGTCAATGGAGGACAGAACAAAATTGTATGTGACATCATGTGCTAGACTTTTGTCGTAATAAATTGTGCACATTTATGCAGCAATAACAAGCGATTCGCTACAAAATTATGCAATGTTGCTGACATGCTAAATAATATACATTCCAAAATGTTGCTCATAATTAAAACAATTTTATGTTTTTATACAACTTTGACATCTGTTTAAATTACAATTTGTATTTTCCCACATGACATTATATTGACTTTAATCAATAAAAATATTACCCACAATAGATCTCTATATATACCTTCTTATTTTCATGATTGTGTGACATTCTAAAAATAATACAATGCTCTGTTTAAATTGTAATAATTAGCATAATTTATCTGTCATTGTCATTTACATCACTTGTAGCATCTTTCATTTATAATTTACCATAGGTTATGTATTAATAGAGAATAAAGAGGATACAAAACATATAAATAAATGATGTATTCTTCAACCAAGAATACAAAATAAAAGAAACAAATAAATAATAAATGAGTAATAAAATAATTTTTAAAATTATTATTTGTTTTTTTAAATAACGATTTTAATTTTTTTTTGTTTTGCACTAGTTGGTTGCCATGTTTTGAATACCCATCTTCATTCCTTTCACGAACTGTAAAAGTCTTTCTTTACGCAGCTTAAGATAATGCTATTGATTACATCTTGATCTGGTATTCTCAATGGATCCATCTATTTCCAGGTTTCCTAGTTTACGTGTAAAAAATTCATATTTTATTTGCAGATATGCATGAACGGTGGCATGTATTACCCAATTTCTCATTTGTTTTCCACAAGGGACAACATAATTTTTAGAGATACGATTCTCATTCATCCACCAAACAAGTCCAAGTTGCTACAGTTTGAGCATGGTGAAAAGCCAGTTCATGAGAGTTTGACACTACTTTTTTGTAGAAATAATTGAGCAAGTAAATTAATTACAAACGAGGAGAAATATTACTGTAGTGTGGCACTGGTGATGGCCACAAGAGCTTTCTCTGTTCATGTTGGCCATGATTGTAGCAGATGTTCAACAGCCTGTGCCACAGTCACATTCATCAGAGGTTCTTATCCTTAGGGTGTTGAAAAGGTGCTACTTCAATCCGTTGTGACTTGTTCAGGGTCTAAAAAAACATTGTTACTTGTTCTTGTCTATTGAGCTGGTAGTGAGCATCATTTTTCTGGTAGCCCTGGTGTTCTGTCTCCCATTTGTTCCTGACAAACCTCCTTGATTCCCCCTTGTCTATTGAGCTGGTAGTGAGCATCATTTTTCTGGTAGCCCTGGTGTTCTGTATTCCATTTGTTCCTGACAAACCTTGTTGATTCCCCCATAAGTTGTACTTGTGTCTGGATGCTGTATTTGCCACCTTTCTTTACCAACTTGTCTGCCTCATCACTTCCAGGAATACTGAAGTGAGATAGAATCCACTGCATCACAGTTCTAATGCATCTCTCATAGGTCTTGTAAAATGCTGCTCTAAAATCATTGAGGTCTTCATTTCATGACTCATCAGTGCTGCAATTACTGACAGAGCAACTAAGAGGAACAAAATCCTTTCTTCTTTAATCTTCTCCTTCAAGAGAGTTTTCAGAAAGCTTCTATCTTTGCTTTAAAGTAACTTGAATACTTTCCTGCAGCTACAAATTCTTTGCTGTTTCACTTTTGTATGTCAATGAAGATTCTTCCGTGCTACCAGTGCCAGACATTAGACTCAAGAATTTGTAGAAAAATATCCACCACAGAAATTATATGTGTCAGATGCATGACAAGAAACAGCCTGAGAGATAAGATCAGAAATGAAGAGTTACAAAAATACTAGGTACGGAACCAGCTATTGAATACATAAAGTCACAACAGATCAAGAGCTTTGGGTATATGATAAGACACAAAGAAATAAATCGAACAAACAAACGATACAAGAACACCAGACCAAGAAAAAAGGTGGATAAACAAAATACTAGAA
Organism: Megaustenia siamemsis; assembly: GCA_032433765.1. NCBI lineage: Eukaryota > Metazoa > Mollusca > Gastropoda > Stylommatophora > Ariophantidae > Megaustenia > Megaustenia siamemsis. The sequence goes on along the minus strand of JAVIAB010000025.1, from coordinate 37,143,146 downwards.
ACACTCAGAGGTATAACAGCAGAAGAGACCAATAGAAGAGCAAGAAACCACTAACTATATCTCCACTCGATACCAAAAGCGCAATTGACGAAGGAAAGAAGATTCTTCCTCCATTTTCTTCTACGGTCTACACACATAATCAAAACATTATTTTCCTGGTTGAATATTTTATTTCATTAATTTATAACATTTAAATATATTTTATTTCATTAATTTATAACAGTTAATTTTTTTAATTTCTGATAACAAATTTTTACAACACTTAAAGTTTGTTAGTACAAACTGGTTACATCAACATAAATAATAGTCTCAGTCTGTGAGTTTCATCAGTAAAATAAACAATTCCAACTTTCTAGTTTCATTTTAACAACTCCATTATAAACCTGAAAATAAAACTGAAAGCCTTTCATCGTTTATTTTGATGATTATATTGATGCATTTAATCAAGTTAATAGTTTGACTTATTAAATCTACTTTCGTCAATCAAAGACATGTTGATAAGGGAAAGGTAAACACATAATATATTGATTTATTTGTTATTTTGGGCAGGTTGTTTTCAGAAACAAATCTAATTGCCATTATGTGTCCTTTTCTGTAATCTGAACTGTTGCTAATTACAATGGTATGACATTTACAATGGTATAACAATTACAATGGTATGACAATTACAATGGTATGGCAATTACAATGGTATGACATTTGCAATGGTATAACAATTACAATGGTATGACAATTACAATGGTATGACAATTATAAAATGCTAAGTGTGTTCTTGTTTGTAGCTGTAGTAGAATATATCTTTATTATTTACACAACCTTTGATTTAATTATTGATTCAACAGTTTATTGATTTGTTCTTGATTCGGCAGCCTGTGATCACTTGATCTTTAGCCTGTGCCATATATCTTTTGTCATTTTGTTACTGGAGTGTCTCTCTGTTCTTCTATTGGCTCAGATCTTAGTTTCTCTGGAACCAAAGACATCATGTAGGACAAACATAAACTTACAAAGTCTGATAATTGGTTACTGTTATACTTGTAGTGTCATCACACTTTGCACACGACCCGCAATATGTCTCACTACAAGTCTGCACAGGACCCGCAATATGTCTCACTACAAGTCTGCACACGACCCGCAATATGTCTCACTACAAGTCTGCACACGACCCACAATATGTCTCACTACAAGTCTGCACACGACCCGCAATATGTCTCACTACAAGTCTGCACAGGACCCACAATATGTCTCACTACAAGTCTGCACAGGACCCACAATATGTCTCACTACAAGTCTGCACACGACCCGCAATATGTCTTACTACAAGTCTGCACACGACCCGCAATATGTCTCACTACAAGTCTGCACAGGACCCACAATATGTCTCACTACAAGTCTGCACACGACCCGCAATATGTCTCACTACAAGTCTGCACACGACCCGCAATATGTCTCACTACAAGTCTGCACACGACCCGCAATATGTCTCACTACAAGTCTATTTTCTGGGCGAATCTCTTAATCCTTAGAGATAGTCAATCATTGTCTCTACCAACCCAGATCTAGACAAGAGATTTGAGTTCAACTTGGAGTGACAGCTTCTATGTTTACCTGCCATAGATGAGTACTGGAGAATTTCTCTGCTCAAAAGGCTGCACTAGCGTGCGATGCCCTACAAATGTGCTGCTAGTAGACAACATATGGGCATTTATACCATATTCTTATATGTCACGTTCCAGTCATTATGGGATTCTTTGTAATCTTTCTTGTAGAACATCTGGGACCAGAAATACTTTCACTCAACCCAGGTCTGTAACTTTAGCGTGGTGAATGAGCACCTTCTATGTTCTATAGGATGGAGAATAATAGAACAAAGAAGTATGTGTTAGCACTCGGAAAAATTGACAGACAAACAACAATAGAAAAAAACGAAGAACAATATATGGTCCGAAGTGGGATCGAACCCGTACTCAGTGGCACCGCGCCTTGCCACGAGAAGCCGAACGCTTGGCACACTACCACGCAGCCAACTAAAAAATTGGCTATTGCAGTAGTGTCTTACACGATGACGTTCTCAATGACTATAGCATAGGGTAACGATCACAGACCGGAAATAAATTGTATATTTGTACTTTCCTATTAATGCAAGTATCTCCCAGTAGGGCTGAATACTTTGTTGTAGACAAACAGTTATTGGACGAAACAGCACGAATAGTAGTTCCCAGTGATTATAACTGGGTACAAATAATAATACATAAATATTATTATATGGGAACTTCCGAGGCGATAATAGGGAATAATAGAACAAAGAAGTATGTGTTAGCACTCGGAAAATTGACAGACAAACAACAATAGAAAAAAACGAAGAACAATATATGGTCCGAAGTGGGATCGAACCCGTACTCAGTGGCACCGCGCCTTGCCACGAGAAGCCGAACGCTTGGCACACTACCACGCAGCCAACTAAAAAATTGGCTATTGCAGTAGTGTCTTACACGATGACGTTCTCAATGACTATAGCATAGGGTAACGATCACAGACCGGAAATAAATTGTATATTTGTACTTTCCTATTAATGCAAGTATCTCCCAGTAGGGCTGAATACTTGTGTTGTAGACAAACATTTATTGGACGAAACAGCACGAATAGTAGTTCCCAGTGATTATAACTGGGTCAAATAATAATACATAAATATTATTATATGGGGAACTTCCGAGGCGATAATAGGAATAATAGAACAAAGAAGTATGTGTTAGCACTCGGAAAAATTGACAGACAAACAACAATAGAAAAAAACGAAGAACAATATATGGTCCGAAGTGGGATCGAACCCGTACTCAGTGGCACCGCGCCTTGCCACGAGAAGCCGAACGCTTGGCACACTACCACGCAGCCAACTAAAAAATTGGCTATTGCAGTAGTGTCTTACACGATGACGTTCTCAATGACTATAGCATAGGGTAACGATCACAGACCGGAAATAAATTGTATATTTTGTACTTTCCTATTAATGCAAGTATCTCCCAGTAGGGCTGAATACTTGTGTTGTAGACAAACATTTATTGGACGAAACAGCACGAATAGTAGTTCCCAGTGATTATAACTGGGTACAAATAATAATACATAAATATTATTATATGGGGAACTTCCGAGGCGATAATAGGGAATAATAGAACAAAGAAGTATGTGTTAGCACTCGGAAAAATTGACAGACAAACAACAATAGAAAAAACGAAGAACAATATATGGTCCGAAGTGGGATCGAACCCGTACTCAGTGGCACCGCGCCTTGCCACGAGAAGCCGAACGCTTGGCACACTACCACGCAGCCAACTAAAAAATTGGCTATTGCAGTAGTGTCTTACACGATGACGTTCTCAATGACTATAGCATAGGGTAACGATCACAGACCGGAAATAAATTGTATATTTGTACTTTCCTATTAATGCAAGTATCTCCCAGTAGGGCTGAATACTTGTGTTGTAGACAAACATTTATTGGACGAAACAGCACGAATAGTAGTTCCCAGTGATTATAACTGGGTACAAATAATAATACATAAATATTATTATATGGGGAACTTCCGAGGCGATAATAGGGAATAATGAACAAAGAAGTATGTGTTAGCACTCGGAAAAATTGACAGACAAACAACAATAGAAAAAAACGAAGAACAATATATGGTCCGAAGTGGGATCGAACCCGTACTCAGTGGCACCGCGCCTTGCCACGAGAAGCCGAACGCTTGGCACACTACCACGCAGCCAACTAAAAAATTGGCTATTACAGTAGTAAAAAAAAAACTACTGCAATAGCCATTTTTTAGTTGGCTGCGTGGTAGTGTGCCAGCGTTCGGCTTCTCGTGGCAAGGCGCGGTGCACTGAGTACGGGTTCGATCCCACTTCGGACCATATATTGTTCTTCGTTTTTTTTCTATTGTTGTTTGTCTGTCAATTTTTCCGAGTGCTAACACATACTTCTTTGTTCTATTATTCCCTATTATCGCCTCGGAAGTTCCCCATATAATAATATTTATGTATTATTATTTGTACCAGTTATAATCACTGGGAACTACTATTCGTGCTGTTTCGTCCAATAAATGTTTGTCTACAACACAAGTATTCAGCCCTACTGGGAGATACTTGCATTAATAGGAAAGTACAAATATACAATTTATTTCCGGTCTGTGATCGTTACCCTATGCTATAGTCATTGAGAACGTCATCGTGTAAGACACTACTGCAATAGCCATTTTTTAGTTGGCTGCGTGGTAGTGTGCCAAGCGTTCGGCTTCTCGTGGCAAGGCGCGGTGCCACTGAGTACGGGTTCGATCCCACTTCGGACCATATATTGTTCTTCGTTTTTTTCTATTGTTGTTTGTCTGTCAATTTTTCCGAGTGCTAACACATACTTCTTTGTTCTATTATTCCCTATTATCGCCTCGGAAGTTCCCCATATAATAATATTTATGTATTATTATTTGTACCCAGTTATAATCACTGGGAACTACTATTCGTGCTGTTTCGTCCAATAAATGTTTGTCTACAACACAAGTATTCAGCCCTACTGGGAGATACTTGCATTAATAGGAAAGTACAAATATACAATTTATTTCCGGTCTGTGATCGTTACCCTATGCTATAGTCATTGAGAACGTCATCGTGTAAGACACTACTGCAATAGCCAATTTTTTAGTTGGCTGCGTGGTAGTGTGCCAAGCGTTCGCTTCTCGTGGCAAGGCGCGGTGCCACTGAGTACGGGTTCGATCCCACTTCGGACCATATATTGTTCTTCGTTTTTTTCTATTGTTGTTTGTCTGTCAATTTTTCCGAGTGCTAACACATACTTCTTTGTTCTATTATTCCCTATTATCGCCTCGGAAGTTCCCCATATAATAATATTTATGTATTATTATTTGTACCCAGTTATAATCACTGGGAACTACTATTCGTGCTGTTTCGTCCAATAAATGTTTGTCTACAACACAAGTATTCACCCTACTGGGAGATACTTGCATTAATAGGAAAGTACAAATATACAATTTATTTCCGTCTGTGATCGTTACCCTATGCTATAGTCATTGAGAACGTCATCGTGTAAGACACTACTGCAATAGCCAATTTTTAGTTGGCTGCGTGGTAGTGTGCCAAGCGTTCGGCTTCTCGTGGCAAGGCGCGGTGCCACTGAGTACGGGTTCGATCCCACTTCGGACCATATTTGTTCTTCGTTTTTTTCTATTGTTGTTTGTCTGTCAATTTTTCCGAGTGCTAACACATACTTCTTTGTTCTATTATTCCCTATTATCGCCTCGGAAGTTCCCCATATAATAATATTTATGTATTATTATTTGTACCCTTCTATAGGATGGCTAGGTTTGGTTTCATCATCATCAAGTACCGGGCCTAGTGGCGTAGGTGATCATGTCTCTCCACACTTTCGATCTCGGCAGCTATTTATCATTTCTGTTGTTGACCTTCTGCCAAGCCATTTTGGTTTACTTCTGGCATTCTCTGTTCTATAGGATGGCTAGGTTTAGTTTACTTCTGGCATTCTCTGTTCTATAGGATGGCTAGTCTTCGTTTACTTCTGGCATTCTCTGTTCTATAGGATGGCTAGGTTTAGTTTACTTCTGGCATTCTCTGTTCTATAGGATGGCTAGGTTTGGTTTACTTCTGGCATTCTCTGTTCTATAGGATGGCTAGGTTTGGTTCACTTCTGGCATTCTCTGTTCTATAGGATGGCTAGGTTTGGTTTACTTCTGGCATTCTCTGTTCTATAGGATGGCTAGGTTTGGTTTACTTCTGGCATTCTCTACCACCAATCATCTAATGACCCATTCTCTGTCACCAATCATCTAGACCCATTCTCTGTCACCAATCATCTAGACCCATTCTCTGCCACCAATCATCTAATGATCCATTCTCTGTCACTAATCTTCTAATGACCAATTCTCTACCACCAATCATCTAATGACCCATTCTCTACCACCAATCATCTAATGACTCATTCTCTGCCACCAATCATCTAATGACTCATTCTCTGCCACCAATCATCTAATGACTCATTCTCTGCCACCAATCATCTAATGACTCATTCTCTGCCACCAACATGTTTGGAGGTCGATCTTCAAGACTGAAGGGACATGTTACAATTTGAACCACTGTGCCTTTGTTACAGGTTACAACAATATAATTATGAAATGACCTGTTTGCTGGTCCCCACTGTACTTTCATCAAATGTAATATCAAGTTAAAACTTGTTCATCACTTTAATAGTTGTCACTGAATAAGATTTCCTTCCACAGAACTTTGGTATTTTCTTGTTTGTATAAAAGTTATACATGGTTGTAGTATAGCTGGTCCCGTGTGTTGCCGGGGCCTCATTATGAGGGAGTAAAGAATAGTGACACTGTGACCTTCCAGGCATGTCATAAGAGGCGACTAAGGAGGTTGATCGATGGCTTGACAAGCTGTCATTGTAAAAAGCATTGTTATGGAAACGGAGCCATAGATTTTAGAGCAGTGATCTCTGCAATATGTGCTGCTTTAGCACGCAAGGTTTCTGTTTGTGAGATTGTGGTTCTGTCCTATGTGCCGTCTTTGGCTCGACAGGATAATAGATAGATAGATAAATAGTATAGCTGATGATATAACAAAGCAAGTCATTTTTGTTATAATTACCACCTTATTTATATATCTTGCTAGTCTTCGTTCGTTCGTTCGCTTTCGTCAGCTTTGACCTCTGACGAAGTCCCACCCACTCAATTTTGTGGGACTGAATTTTGCGTGTAAAGTCTGTTTTATCCCATTACAGGATGCCCCTCGCCATGCAGGCAGATTTACTCCGACTTCAGAGGTACTAATTTTTAGGGAATTAGTAAAACCCAGGTGTCCTCGCCAGGGTACGAACCCCGGCTGTTGCCGTGGTAAGCCAACCGCCTATCGATTGCGCTAACCGGACACCCTTGCTAGTCTTAATTTAGCAGAATAACAAGATAAGCACAGATATCAAATATCATAAATATGAAATATGCGGGGCTGCAGAGAACAAAAAGAATAAACATAAAATGGTACTGAGAAGCTAGACTAACAAAAAGACAAGACAAACTCCAACATTTCAGCAGAAGCCTTCATCAGGTATAACAAACTGCACACATTAAACACAAAATTTAGCAGTGGAATACACAACAACTACACAGGTCTTAAAAATGACGGAATAGACAGTGGCCAGGACTGATTTTTGTAGTCTGGTTATAAGGTTAATACACAATAGGGCAGGTAGGATTTAATATAAATAATTAATTTTATATTTTTTATAGCTGTGTTATTGTGTATTCTATCTCTGAATTTTGTGTTTAATGTGTATAGTTTGATTGTTATACCTGATGAAGGTTTTTGTTGAAACGTTGCAGCTTATCTTGTCCTTCTGTTAGTCTAGCTGCTCAATACCATTCTATATGTTTATTTTCTTTAGCTGAATAATGCCCTGCATATGTAACATAAATATGTTTCTTGTTGCTGTTTTTTTTTTCATTAACACAAAACAACAAGAAACATTTAAGCAACCGTAAAATGAAGCTGTTGACAAATAAACTTTCATTGGAACAACATAATGAAATATCACAAGTTCAGAATATGTTGTTTAATAGGTTATATTGATAAACGGTGAACTTTTCTCCCCAAAATATCCATGATAAAACAATACATATAGGCTATAGCAGTTTTGTAGAAACATTTTAAAATTAATGATTCCATCTGTGCTTTATATTTTCTGTTTCCTATATTAATATTTACTGTTCCTTATTTTTCCAATAGCTGTTTTAACCACGAGAATGATGTTGAGTGATATTGTCAAAATCTTTTAACTTTTGTTTCAACAAACTTGCAGCATACACTTTCCAAGTTAAAAAGGCTCATTCTCTGTTTCAGACATTCCAATGACCTGTTCTTTGTCTCAGACATTCCAATGACCTGTTCTTTGTCTCAGACATTCCAATGACTTGTTCATCAATTTAGACACTCCAATGACCTGTTCATCAGTTCAGACATTCCAATAACCTGTTCTTTGTCTCAGACATTCCAATGACCTGTTCATCAATTCAGACATTCCAATGACCTGTTCTTTGTCTGAGACATTCCAATGACCTGTTCTTCAATTCAGACATTCCAATGACCTGTTCTTTGTCTGAGACATTGCAATGACCTGTTCATCAATTCAGACATTCCAATGACCTGTTCATCAATTCAGACATTCCAATGACCTGTTCTTTGTCTGAGACATTGCAATGACCTGTTCTTCAATTCAGACATTCTAATGACCTGTTCATCAATTCAGACATTCCAATGACCTGTTCTTTGTCTCAGACATTCCAATGACCTGTTCTTTGTCTGAGACATTCCAATGACCTGTTCTTTGTCTGAGACATTCCAATGACTTGTTCATCAATTCAGACACTCCAATGACCTGTTCATCAGTTCAGACATTCCAATGACCTGTTCTTTGTCTCAGGCATTCCAATGACCTGTTCATCAATTCAGACATTCCAATGACCTGTTCTTCAATTCAGACACTCCAATGACCTGTTCTTCAATTCAGACATTCCAATGACCTGTTCATCAATTCAGACATTCCAATGACCTGTTCATCAATTCAGACATTCCAATGACCGGTTCTTTGTCTGAGACATTCCAATGACCTGTTCTTTGTCTGAGACATTCCAATGACCTGTTCTTCAATTCAGACACTCCAATGACCTGTTCTTCAATTCAGACATTCCAATGACCTGTTCATCAATTCAGACATTCCAATGACCTGTTCATCAATTCAGACATTCCAATGACCGGTTCTTTGTCTGAGACATTCCAATGACCTGTTCTTCAATTCAGACATTCTAATGACCTGTTCATCAATTCAGACATTCCAATGACCTGTACTTTGTCTCAGACATTCTAATGACCTGTTCTTTGTCTGAGACATTGCAATGACCTGTTCATCAATTCAGACATTCCAATGACCTGTTCTTTGTCTGAGACATTCCAATGACCTGTTCTTTGTCTCAGACATTCCAATGACTTGTTCTTTGTCTGAGACATTGCAATGACCTGTTCTTCAATTCAGACATTCTAATGACCTGTTCATCAATTCAGACATTCCAATGACCTGTTCTTTGTCTCAGACATTCAATGACCTGTTCTTTGTCTCAGACATTCCAATGACCTGTTCTTCAATTCAGACATTCCAATGACCTGTTCATCAATTTAGACATTCCAATGACCTGTTCTTTGTCTGAGACTTTCCAATTACCTGTTCATCAATTCAGACATTCCAATGACCTGTTTTTTTGTCTGAGACATTCCAATGACCTGTTCTTCAATTCAGACACTCCAATGACCTGTTCTTCAATCCAGACATTCCAATGACCTGTTCATCAATTCAGACATTCCAATGACCTGTTCATCAATTCAGACATTCCAATGACCTGTTCTCAAATTCAGACATTCCAGTGACATATTCATCAACTCCGAAATTGCAACTGATTTACAATTCCCTCATACATTTCATATTTTGACATTATTCTTTCAGTCATTTCCATTGTTTGGTTTTCCATTTCCCTTCATTGCCATTTAGAGATTCCCTCCAAAACGTGTTAGTTTATGTATTTTTAAAGTTTGTCTTTGACAATGTACTTGCCACGTCTAGTTCACTTCAGCTCCATTTTTTTATTCATGTCAATAAATGCGTGCTTCTCCTGAATTTTGTAATTAAATACAGCGACAGATATAACATTTTGAGTTTTTGAATGTTTTATTTACTTGAAGGAATGTGATGAGATGTGATGTGGATGCATCAGTAGGCTTCATGCTTGAAAAAGAAGAAAATAGACAAGAATATACATGATGATTTCTGAGAGAGAACATGGCTAATCGAACAACAGATTAAAAACAAAAATGAAGATGTATCAGATACGCACACTAAGAAACTTGATGCTAGCATAGCAAGAGACTTCGTCGTGGAGCCCACAGGAAAAGAGGAAGCAAGAAGGATACAGGGACACATTGATGTAGAAGAGAAACCATGAAAAGACATTGGCATAAACTGTACAGAAAATTGAGGACAAGACCTGGTAGCCTATAAGGATGGTTGGAGAGACATTGACCGCAGTCTATGTTCCAAAAAGGGCCTGAAGGACTTTGATTTGATGAGTTTGCAACCCCCAACAGGTAAACTGCGATTTTGCGTTACAATAACCTGCAGCCCCTTTTATATAAGCAAACCAACCTGCAACATGATCATCATCAAGTACCGGGCCTGATGGCGTAGGTGATCATGTCTCTCCACAACTTTCGATCTCGACAGCTATTTATCATTTCTGTTGTCGACTTTCTGCCGAGCCATTCTCTTAAGCTGTCTGGTATCTTTTCTCTTTTATTCCCCACTATCTCTTCGTCCCTCAATTTTCCCAGTTGTTACAATATATTCCAGCTGTTCTCTTCTCATTACATGGCCAAAAAATGATGATTGTCTCTTCCTAATATTGGAAATTAGCTCTCTTTTTGCTGTGACCTCTTTCAGAACGTTTTCATTACTCTTCTTAGCTGTCCATGGTATTCTCAACATTCTTCTGTAAAACCACATTTTTACAGCATCCAGTGATTTTCTTCTCTGTTGTCCTATTGTCCATGATTCACATCCATATGTTACGACTGGCTCTACATAACATTTAAGAACTCTTTTTCTTGTTTCTATTGTCAAAAATTGATTGCATAGTATCTTCCTCATTTTTTGGAAAGCTGCTTTTGTCTGAGCCCCCCTCCCCCCCTTTCTCTCTCTCTCTCTCTCTCTCTCTCTCTCTCTCTCTCTCTCTCTGCGATCAGGACTCAATCAGAGTAGGATTCCAGACTCTCACATGAAGTCAGCTGTCAGGTTAAGTGTGTTGATCGCCCCCACAGACAGAACATCACAATTAGAGTCTGCCAGATCCACTCTGATTGAACACCCGTTAAAACGTTGCACTGTGTTCCGCGCCAGTGGCCCAGTGCATCCGATTTCAGCCAGCATTTTATTCAGGTTTGCTTTCCTTAGCCTTTGATTGTCCCCAATCTTCCTGCAAGGCAGCAGATTGTCTTTTCTGTAGGGGGATTCTGCCCTTAGATGGTCGGCCCTCCCAGGTTTACGAGCACCATCTGCCCGAGTCACTAGAGATGAATAACACAGACATGCGCACACAAAGATATAAGATGTGACTAACACAGACATGCACACAGCGAAACGAGGCATGACTAACACTGACAAACACCAAGATATATGACACATGACTAACATAAACATGCACACAAAGATATGAGATATGACTAACATAGATCATCACACACAAAGATATGAGATGTGACTAACATAGCCATGCACACACAAGGATATGAGGTGTGACATACACAGACATGCACACACAAAGATATGAGATATGACTAACATAAACATGCACTCAAAGATATGAGATATCACTAACCCAGACATGCACACATAAAAGATATGACAAATGACCAACACAGACACACACTAAGATATGAGATATGACTAAAACACAGACACACATAAAGATATGAGACATGATTAACACGGACACACCAAGATATGAGATATGACTAACATGACACACACCAAGATATGAGCCATGGCCAGCACACACACACACACACGCGCACGCACGCACACACACACACACACACACAAGCTAAGATATGAGCCATGGCTAGCACAGAAACACATCAAGATATGAGCCATGGCTTCACGGAAAAACACAAAGATATGAACTATGTCCAGCACAGAAACACATTAAGGTATCCATATGCTTGGGTTTGTTGTAGTCGGCAGACTCTTCTTAACGTGGGAATCATCGACATACGAGACGCAGGCCTCGATTAACTGTCCACAGGTTTCGTTTAAACAGTTGTCCGGAGATTTGAGAGTGCAGTCTGACCCGTAGAACGTTCCCTTGCATGTACAGTTCCCGGTTGACTGTTCACAGGTGTCGTTGAAACAGTTGTCCGGACATTTGAGAGTGCAGTCTGACCCGTTGTACGTTTCCTTGCACGTACAGTCCGGGTCACATATGATGACACAGCCATCAGAACACGTCTGTTCGCACTGTAGCCCAAAATTACCATCGGGACAAGTGTCATTACAGGCGTAGCCAGGATGTTTGAGTCAATACGCATCTCACCTCTGTTGTACACATACAATACGTGTAATCATCATCATCATCATCATCAAGTACCGGGCCTACTGGCGTAGATGATCATGTCTCTCCACAACTTTCGATCTCGACAGCTATTTATCATTTCTTTTGTTGACCTTCTGCCAAGCCATTGTCTTAAGCTGTCTGTTATTTTTTCTCTTTGCTTCCCTCTATCTCTTCGTCCCTCAATTTTTCCAGTTGTTACAATATATTCCACTTCTCTTCTCATTATATGACCAAAAAATGATGATTGTCTCTTCCTAATATTGGAAATTAGCTCTCTTTTTGCTTTGACCTCTTTCATAACATTTTCATTACTCTTCTTAGTTGTCCATGGTTTTCTCAACATTCTTCTGTAAAACCACATTTCACAGACTCCAGTGATTTTCTTGTCTGTTGTCCTATTGTCCATGATTCGCATCCATATGTCAAGACTGGCTCTACATAACATTTATGAACTCTTTTTCTTGTTTCTATTGTCAAAAATGGATTGCATAGTATCTAGCTCATTTTTTGGAAAGCTGTTTTTTGCCTGAGCCATTCTACATCTCACCTCTTTTGTACATCTTCCGTCTGAGGTTAACAAAGTTCCCAAATATTTAAATTCATTTACCTGTTTTAATATTGTTCCACTTGTCTTTATTTTGCACTGAATGCAGTAAAACAGTACAACCTGTGGCTGCCCTGCTGCCTTGCAGGTAAGCTAGAGAGAGTAAAAGGCTAAGAGAGGGTACCCCGAAATAAAACAACCCCACTGCCTTGTGGGTGAGACTTTTTAGTCAAAGGCTAGCGGAGCCAACCGTAAACAAACCGACGGAAGGCAACAGAAAACCACCGTCGTAATTTCTTTGTACAATCATGAATCGCCACAACATTAGATATAACGACAACAACGTTAAGAGGGATTCCAAGGGAAAACCCTCGTTCGGTAGGGGATATCATGTGCTACAGGTGATACCCGATCGTCATCAAGCTACTGTAAGCAAAATAAAGATAAAACAAACTCTAAAGATAGGTACTTGGAATGTGAGAACACTCTTGCAGAAGGGTAAAGTAGAAAAACATCATAATACGTGTAAATCATCATCATGTGCCATACCGGTTGGCGTAGGCGATCATGTCCCTCCACAATCTTCTATCTACAGTGCATCGTATCAGTTCTGTTGTTCACTGTTTTCCATGTCATGACACCAAGCTATCCAGTATTTTCTCTCTTTGTCGTCCGTGATCTCTCTTTCCTTTTATTTTGCCAGTTGTAACCAAGTATTCCAACTTTCCTCTTCTCATGATGTGCCCAAAAATTGTTGTTTCTTTCTGATGTTTTTTAAGAGCTCCCTTTTTGTGTTGGCCTCTTTGAGAACTTCCTCATTGGTCTTTTTATCTGTCCAGGGAACTTTCAACATTCTTCTGAAAAATCCCATCTCTGTGGCCTCTAATCGTCTTTCATTTGTTTGTCTACTGTCCATGATTCGCTACCATAGGTCAGAATTGGTTCTATATAGCATCGTGTAAATAGCATGTTAAAAAAGAGCACGGCAGCTGTACTTATAATCTAGGGATCGTCCTGGAGTTTGGACAGACCAAGGGGATGTGTTGTTGTTGTTTTTGTGTGCAGAAGATATCATCAAAGACGTTTGTTTGACAATGATTTATTAGGAGGAGTAACAATATCATCTTTAACCAACATTTGGAAGTCCTAGTCTTCACCGCTGGCGACAACAAAGATGGCAAGCCGGTCGTCCCTTGTGCTGGTCGGCGGGACCGTTCCTCGTTTCTGGCTCCACTCGTCGTCGTCAACTACTAAGGTGGTAAGTCTATGCTCAATCTGCTGATTGTACAGAAACTACACTTGTTTGTTACAGGCGATGCATATTTCACATTAAATTCTCTTTCTCATATTTTATTTAGTTGTTTAAAGTTTATGTTTTTAAACAGCAGAGATAGAATCAAGATGCAACAAAGCTTGTCAAATCATTGGACAGTTATCACTCCTATATTGTCCAACAAGGAAATAACTCTGGAGGCAAAACGAGCACTATACAATACAATCTTCATCCCAACGTTGTGCTACCAATGCCAGTCCTGGACCCTGGATGCAAGAACAATAAGAAAAAATAACCTCTACAGAGATGAAATGTGTTAGACGAATGACAGGGAACAGTCTGAGAGATAAGATCAGAAATGAAGAACTGAGAAAAAAGCTAGGAATAGCCCTGCCATAGAATATAAGGAAACAACAGATAAAATAGTATGGCCACGTGACAAGGCAGAAAGAACAAAATACAACACAACGAGCCTTCAACAAACGTGAGAACATCAGACCCAAGGGTCGACCACGTAAAAGATGGGTCAATTAAATATTAGAAGCACTAGGAACATAACAGCAGCAGAGGCGAACAGAAGAGCAAAAGACCGCAAATTATATCTCCCCTTAACGCTGAAAGGCAGATGAGGAAGGAAAGAAGAAGAAGAAGAAGAAAGTTTATGTTATTGAGTTAAAGTCCCTGTTTAGGTCATTTAATTTACGAGTTTAACGTCCCAAATTATTTCTAATTTTATCAGTTCTGTTTGGAGTAATTCCCCTTGCACTTTATTCGGTCGCTCTCGAATCTGCCATTAGATGATTAGAAGACGCCGGGTTAGGTTTAGGATTTGGAATAGTCTACGACTAACCTTATTATTAGCTTATCCTATACTTTACCTTATTGCCTTATCCTATAGTTTATAGGTGCTATATAGAACCAATTCTGACCTATGGAAGCGAATCATGGACAGTAGACAAACAAATGAAAAGACGATTAGAGGCCACAGAGATGGGATTTCTCAGAAGAATGTTGAAAGTTACCTGGACAGCTAAAAAAAGACCAATGAGGAAGTTCTCAAAGAGGCCAACTCAAAAAGGGAGCTCTTAACAAAACATCAGAAAGAAACAATCAACATTTTTCGGGCACATCATGAGAAGAGGAAAGTTGGAATACTTGGTTACAACTGGCAAAATAAAAGGAAAGAGAGATCGTGGGCGACAAAGAGAGAAAATACTGGATAGCTCGGTGTCATGGCATGGAAAACAGTCAACAACAGAACTAATACGATGCACTGTAGATAGAAGATTGTGGAGGGACATGATCACCTACGCCAACCGGTAGGGTACATGATGATGATAATCCTATACCCTGTTGAAAAAAAATAAAATGCATAAAAACTAGAAACAGTTGATAATTCAAGTATGGCCGGTTAGTGAGGGTAGATCACTCATTTAACAGAAATAATTTGGAATGCTTAACTCATAAATTACCCTATTTCAATATAATATTAAACATATAAATGATTGTCTACTAAAAGTAATCTTGAAAGGGTAAATACAAGGTAAAAGAGGCAGAAGCAGACCAAGATTAACATGGACAAGTAACATCAAAAGATGGACAAATCAGCCTATGACAACCTGCTCCATGATAGTAAGAGACAGAGCAGAATGGCGCTCCATGGTGTAGACAACCTTCATTACGGATATGGCATTCGATGATGATGATGATAAATTATTGGTAATTTATGGGTTTAGCATGTTTCAAGTGGAACAATATTAAAACAGGTAAATGAATTAAAATATTTGGGAACTTTGTTAACCTCAGACAGAAAATGTACAAAAGAGGTGAGAATGCGAATGGCTCAGGCAAAAGCAGCTTTCCAAAAAGTGAGGAAGATACTGTGTAATCCATATTTGACAATAGAAACAAGAAAAAGAGTTCTTAAATGTTACGTAGAGCCAGTCGTAACATATGGATGTGAATCATGGATAATAGGACAACAGACAAGAAAATCACTGTAGGCTGTAGAAATATGGTTTAACAGAAGAATGTTGAGAGTACCATGGACAGCTAAGAAGAATAATGAAAATGTTCTGAGAGAGGTCAAAGCAAAAAGAGAGCTAATTTCCAATATTAGGAAGAAACAATCATCATTTTTTGGCCATGTAATGAGAAGAGAACAACTGGAATATATTGTAACAACTGGGAAAATTGAGGGATGAAGAGATAGAGGGAAGCAAAGAGAAAAGATACCAGACAGCTTAAGAGAATGGCTTGGCAGAAGGTCAACAACAGAAATGATAAATAGCTGTCGTTATCGAAAGTTGTAGAGAGACATGATCACCTACACCAGCAGGCTTCGTATTTGATGATGAAAATGATGATGCTTTAAGTAACATCCCCTTGCATTTTATTCAGTCATTCTCTAATCTGATATTAGAATCTCTAATCTAATATTAGAATCTCTAATCTGATATTAGATTCTCTAATCTGATATTAGAACCTCTAATCTGATGTTAGAATCTCTAATCTGGTATTAGAATCTCTAATCTGATATTCGAATCTCTAATCTGATATTAGAATCTCTAATCTGATATTAGAACCTCTAATCTGATATTAGAACCTCTAATCTGATATTAGAATCTCTAATCTAATATTAGAATCTCTAATCTGATATTAGAATCTCTAATCTGATATTATAATCTCTTATCTGATGCTAGAATCTCTAATCTGATATTAGAATCTCTAATCTGATATTAGAATCTCTAATCTGATATTAGAATCTCTAATCTGATATTAGAATCTCTAATCTGATGTTAGAATCTCTAATCTGATATTAGAAGACCCCTAGACTAGGAAAACCCTAAACCTTGTTGGAAAAAATATGAAATGCTCAAAAACTAGAAGCAGTTGATACATTCAAATATGTGTGGGGCTATCACTCATTTAGCAGAAATAATTTACAATGCTAAAATAGTAAGTTACTAAAAACTAGAAGCAGTTGATACATTCAAATATGTGTGGGGCTATCACTCGTTTAGCAGAAATAATTTACAACGCTAAAATAGTAAGTTACCAAATTATTGCAGTTCAGAAAGTAACTGAATCCAAATAATTCAAATAGTTGTTGTCACTTGTTAGTGATGAACAATAGGGATATTTTTTAGTATTTGAGGACTACTGTAATTTTGTTTAGATGAAACTAAGTGGGGATCGCTTGTTTCGATAAATTGTATATGCTTAAACTAGGACTTTACCATAATTTCTGCTTGGTCTTGTTCCAGTTATTGTGGTGAGGTGCTGTGCTTCCCATTTGTATTAATTTAATTGAGATTCATAATGATAAGGTGTCATCAGAGTCAGATGTTTCCAATGACATACTAAAATTGACTTCCTGTCAATATGGCGGATAGGCGGCAGGAACTGTTGAGGCTCTATTTGAAAAGTGTTCCTTGTTGGTTGCAGTTTCCTCATATTCCAAGTCCGGCTTGCTGCTAGAGCTACTGAGTCTAGTGCTCTATGCACACCGCGGTTACTGACCCATTTCTAGCACATAATTTTATGATTAGCTGACACTCATTTTCATCTGCAGACATACAGACTGAGGTTGAAATCAAGTTCCCTTTGTGTTCCCAAATTGGGACTAAGCCACTCAAGAGCATCAGGAGAAGTCATTACAGCAAGATGTCTGTCTCTGTCAGCTTCTCTCCAAGCTGAAACATCACCATCATCTTCCAAGAGTCCAGCATCTTCTCATGGCACTCCTACTGTACAGCGACAGCTACTCCAGAAGCGACAAAAAGATGGGGATAATACAGTCAGGTAGTGGCAGTTATACTTTTATCTTCTAACACAAATATATTATGTGTTTAAACAGGAACTGCTAGATTATGACACCTTTGTAAAAATTGCTACCTCAGAATACAAATTCCTGGAATTCAGCAGTTTTCTTGGGGGGGGGGGGGGGGGCTGGTTGGTCTCGAGGCAGAGAGGTTGTGAGTTCAAATCCCGACTGCATCAGTTGGAAATTTTATTTATGATTTCTCTCCGTGGCAACCACTCCTGATCTCAGCAGCGAGGCCCAGCTTGAAACGTCATTACTCATTGATGGAAAAAATATGAGTACCTCAAGTTCAAGGCAAGGTAAAGTTTAGAACATGAAGGCCTTGCATTTATAGCTAGGCCAACCCCAGAAGATGTCATGATGGTGATGATAAAATTAGCAGTCCATTTTAAAAATAAATATGTCTGTTCCGTGATGTTTAGGTTTGCTCCATCAACAGCTGCGTAAAACACTCATCAAAATGCTGTCTTTATATGTGAAAGCTGGTGGCTGATCAAACAAAAGAAACATCAACTTCATTAATGCTGAGAACATGGCCTGTAAATATCAACTTCATTAATGCTGAGAACATGGCCTGTAAATATCAACTTCATTAATGTTGAGAACATGGCCTGTAAATATCAACTTCATTAATGCTGAAAACATGGCCTGTAAATATCAACTTCATTAATGTTGAGAACATGGCCTGTAAATATCAACTTCATTAATGTTGAGAACATGGCTTGTAAATATCAACTTCATTAATGCTGAGAACATGGCCTGTAAATATCAACTTCATTAATGTTGAGAACATGGCCTGTAAATATCAACTTCATTAATGTTGAGAACATGGCCTCTAAATATCAACTTCATTAATGTTGAGAACATGGCTTGTAAATATCAACTTCATTAATGTTGAGAACATGGCCTGTAAATATCAACTTCATTAATGCTGAGAACATGGCCTGTAAATATCAACTTCATTAATGTTGAGAACATGGCCTGTAAATATCAACTTCATTAATGCTGAGAACATGGCCTGTAAATATCAACTTCATTAATGTTGAGAACATGGCCTGTAAATATCAACTTCATTAATGTTGAGAACATGGCCTGTAAATATCAACTTCATTCATGTTGAGAACATGGCTTGTAAATATCAACTTCATTAATGTTGAGAACATGGCCTGTAAATATCAACTTCATTAATGTTGAGAACATGGCCTGTAAATATCAACTTCATTAATGTTGAGAACATGGCTTGTAAATATCAACTTCATTAATGTTGAGAACATGGCCTGTAAATATCAACTTCATTAATGTTGAGAAAAATTAATAGAAAATTTATACCCAAAACATTAAAACTCTCGAAGATAAAAATATGAGAGTGCCTCTGAAGTTGGAGAATATCTGCCTGTATGGCAGGGGACATCTGAGCACACAGCTACCAGTATCAAAAATAGGACAAAGTTATATTCATGCCAAATTCGGTCCCTTGGGATTTCACCAGAGATATAAAGCTGGCGAACACAAACAACAACAGTTTTAAAACTAAAATGCCATTTTGAGAGTACAACAAGCAGCTGTGCATAGAGCATTATAAGATCAATAGATTCTTGTTCAATCTTTGCATAGAGCATTATAAGATCAATAGTTTCTTGTTCAATCTTTGCATAGAACATTATAAGATCAATAGATTCTTGTTCAATCTTTGCATAGAGCATTATAAGATCAATAGATTCTTGTTCAATCTTTGCATAGAACATTATAAGATCAATAGATTCTTGTTCAATCTTTGCATAGAGCATTATAAGATCAATAGATTCTTGTTCAATCTTTGCATAGAGCATTATAGGATCAATAGTTTATTGTTCAATCTTTGCATAGAGCATTATACGATCAGTAGATCCTTGTTCAATCTTTGCACAGAACATTATAAGATCAATAGATTCCTGTTCAATCTTTGCATAGAACATTATACGATCAATAGATGCTTGTTCAATCTTTGCAGAGAGAGGTACATTCCTGTTAGCCGACAGTCCCTCATTCGTCTACTTTCTGACCAGAAAGATCTTCTGACTGATGAAGAAAAGATGTTGCTTCCATCCTTTGTGAGGTCATTGGACATTGTTATCTTCTCCAAGTATCAGGGATTTCTGGAAGAACTCAAGGTTGGCATGGTTCTTCCAGTTTCATCAACTTCTCATATCATCAACTTCTATCATCAACTTATCATTTCATCAACTTCTCATATGATCAACTTCTCATATCAACTTATCATTTCATCAACTTCTCATATCATCAACTTATCATTTCATCAACTTCTCATTTCATCAACTTCTCATATCATCAGCTTATCATTTCATCAACTTCTCATTTGATCAACTTCTCATTTCATCAACTTCTCATATCATCAGCTTATCATTTCATCAACTTCTCATATGATCAACTTCTCATATCTTCAACTTATCATTTCATCAACTTCTCATATCATCAACTTCTCATTTCATCAACTTCTCATATCATCAGCTTCTCATTTCATCAACTTCTCATATCATCAACTTCTCATATCATCAACTTCTCATTTCATCAACCTCTCATATCATCAACTTATCATTTCATCAAATTCTCATATCATCAACTTCTCATTTCATCAACTTCTCATATCATCAGCTTCTCATTTCATCAACTTCTCATATCATCAACTTCTCATTTCATCAACTTCTCATATCATCAACTTCTCATTTCATCAACCTCTCATATCATCAACTTATCATTTCATCAACTTCTCATATCATCAAATTCTCATTTCATCAACTTCTCATATCATCAGCTTCTCATTTCATCAACTTCTCATATCATCAACTTCTCATATCATCAACTTCTCATTTCATCAACTTCTCATATCATCAACTTCTCATATCATCAACTTCTCATATCATCAACTTCTTATATCATCAACTTTTTGTGCCATATCTCCTGTTTTTGATAATCAGTATTTTCCTTTCCCATCAATTTGACATCAGTCTTCATCTGCCTTTTTTTCACTTCATTAACTAATGTTGTCATTCTGATTTATTTTCCCGCAGCCTTTCTCAATTTCTTATACCCTCAGACTTTCATGTTGTCAGTACATTTTCTAGGTTCTTGTTTCTACGCTTATCCAATGATTGTCGAGTCTTTCTTATTATTGTTGTTATTTAGATAGTACAAGCTGGGAAATTTAGTGCCAGTGCCATTATTTTGCAGTCAATGATACATTTTTTTTAGTAACTTGGTCAGCACTATTCCAGCACAGTATTTGATTAAATCTTGTGTTCCTATTTAAGATTGTGTGATTGGGTTAAGCTGAGACTGTGTGGTTGTAGAGGCTGAGATTGTGTGATTGTGGAATATGTCATTGTGTGATTGTAGAAGATGTGATTTTAGAAGCTGAGATTGTGTGATTGTAGAATATGTCATTGTGTGATTGTAGAAGATGTGATTTTAGAAGCTGAGATTGTGTGATTGTAGATGTGATTGTGTGATTGTAGAAGATGTGATTGTAGATGATGTGATTGTGTGATTGTGTGATTGTAGAAGATGTGATTGTAGATGTGATTGTGTGATTGTAGAAGATGTGATTGTAGATGATGTGATTGTGTGATTGTAGAAGATGTGATTGTAGATGTGATTGTAGAAAATGTGATTGTTTGATTATAGATGTGATTGTAGAAGATGTGATTGTGTGATTATAGATGTGATTGTAGAAGATGTGATTGTAGAAGATGTGATTGTGTGATTGTATAAACTTCCAGTGAACCACAACACCCAATTAAGGGCAGACAACAAAGGAAAGTAACTGTCAAGTCATAGATGAACGAAGAGCAGACCAAGATCATCAGATTTGGAACTGGGCACACTGTGGCTCCAGGTCACACCTCACAAAATAGGTAACAGCGACACTGTCGTATTGAGCTGTGAAACATCTAAACTGGACCTCGACAAATGTGTTGAGACTGTTGAACTGAACAACCTAAGAAGGTAACCCAACACAATGATGAAGAGTTAGAGAATATCTCATGTGTAATCACCAAGTTATGCCCCTTACCAGTTTAGATGTGAACCAGAAGTTGGCTGTTGAGCAAGTGCAGGAAGCAGAAAATACATATTCCTTTTACGCTGACTATTTTTGTCATGAAAATGTGGGTATTTGTTTCCTAGACGTTGTTTGACCCTATTAATCCTGACAAGGACACGCAGAAGTCCAGGGAGTGGACGAGGAAGGAGAAACTGGATAATGAGTTCTGGTTGCTTCATAAACTGGAGGATGTCATGAGCAAGGCCAACTTTCATGAGCTGCCCAGGAAGAAAGTCGAACATTTCCTGAAGGATCATGAGGCACAGGAGGGTGTTCGGGTGAGTTAGTTTTTGTTCCTGGTAGTTAGTTTCACTGAAATGCTCATGGCTGTTACCAAATAAAATGTTTTCTTGTGTTTGTGTTCGCAAGTCTTTATTTCTGATGCGTCACTGAAGTTGATACATCCCCATATCTGCTCCGTCTCCTGTTCCAGCTACCATCAAAGTGTTCATCTACTGATTTTTCTCTCCTGCATTGATTGACCATGTTGCATTAATTTATGCTGAGGATATTTTTCCTGCTTGCACCCCTCGTGGCATCCCATTCCACCATCTGTTTGACATGTGGGTTATCCTCAGTATTGCCACTTTCACTGTGTGAAGGGGTCTGCCCTTGCAATGTCATTTTTGTCCATTTTCTGAGGTCTCTAAAAACCCTTACATTGTCATTTGTCCATTTTTTGAGGTCTCTAAAAATCATTACAGTGTCATTTGTCCATTTTTAAGGTCCCTTGGAATGGCCCTCCCTGTAACAGTGGGAGGATGAGAATGTGTAACAATAACATGAGTGAGTGATTCAGGAAAACGTGAACATTTCACAGGGAGTGAGTGAGGGAATAAGCTCAGTTTAGAATAACAAATTCAGGGGATTTTGAGAGGGTTCAGTTAGAGGGGAAGAAGATGTAAGGAGGTTGGGGATTGGCTGAAGATGAAAGATATAGTCGAATCACAAGGTTAGGTGGAGAGTTTTACTCATACGGTAGGCCTGAGAGTAGGGTCGCCAGAAGGCGGTAGCCATTATGGCTTACCAATCTTCAAATGTGTCGTGTTAAATGTTCATGTTAATTATGTGTGAGCTAGGAGTTCAACCATTGATTAGTGTTAGTTGGAAAGTTGAAGTCTTAATGTGAGGATGTGTGAGCAAAGAGCTCGCTAACATGTTCAGCTTTTTAAGATTCATTATGTGTGAGCAAAGAGCTCGCTAACTTGTTCAGCTTTTTAAGATTCATTATGTGTGAGCAAAGAGCTCGCTAACTTGTTCAGCTTTTTAATATTCATTATGTGTGAGCAAAGAGCTCGCTAACTTGTTTAGCTTTAGTTGAAAAGCTGAGTATTTTAATATTCAGTATGTGTGAGCAAGGAGATCGCTAAAAATTTCAGCTTTAGTGGAAGAGCTGAATATTCCATGTTAATTATGTGTGAGCAGCCGAGCGCTGAGTAAGTCCCTGGTTTTGTCCACTTTGTCGTGTTACTGGTCAGATGAACTGTGAATAAACTCAGTCCTAGAGTGAACAGTTTTGGTCAGTCATTTCATCAGTGTTTGTGGGTATGATCGTTGTGGTGAAGAACGAACAGTAGGGTTGCGGAGAAGTTTGGGGCCTGAACATCTGCATGGCCGTCCATCAGTGAAACAGCGCGAAGTACTGCTATACGGAGATCACAAAGGGAAGCTCAGCAGTAGTTTCCTGGCCAGTCTGGAGTGGCTGTTCCATCAAGTAAGGAGCAGTCAGGCAGTGACACAAGTCATGAGTCCATCCTTCCAGCAAGGCGGTCAGGGAGGAGGTCGACAATCAGTGCAGCAGGCGACCAGCGGCAACCGACTTTGATCTGTGTCCAGTGGGGAGCATGGCTCGTCACTAACAACATTATCATTAGTTGAGGTCCTCAGTTTGTGTTGACAATTTAAAGATGCAGTGGCAGCCGGTTAGAAATGGGGCAGTGTCAAGTAGGGAGCGGATAGATCCCAAGGCATCTCCACCTTATTGGGGCAAGGGGTTTGAGTGTTCCAATGATTCCCAGAACTTTGCAGGTGGTAGTGTAGTTAACAGCATGGTCTCCTATGTTGGACAGGTCAAGGGGTAGCAACCAGACAAAGGGAGACTCACTGGTCTGCCTGGTTTGGGGTTTTGGCGTTGGGCCAGCCACCCACGTAAAAAAAATGAAAAAATGCTGCAGAAACACAAACAAGGGACCTAGCAATGAAATCTTGGAGGAACGAGTGGGGACTCAGGCAGAAATGGCATCTATAATGGACAAAGATAAAAGCCTAATATAAGTCCCTGTCCCAACAAAGTCCTTGATCATTGGGGACATAATGACGAACCATACATGATGAAAGAGGCTGGCAAGTCCTGGTGAGAGATGTCTATGATTGCTCCATACCAGATTGGGTGGAGACCTCTTGTGAGTGACCGGAGATCTGAGGACTAAGAAGTACAGTGGCAGACCTTGCCAACCTGTCATGTCACAAACTCCCGCATGCTGGGGCAGTGTATCCAAATTGTTAACGTGAGACATACCAAGTAGGAGCACCCACTCCATGCATGTCCTTGTCAATCCAGCAGAGCATGCTTTGTGAGTCAGTCAATATGACTGCATGTGTTGTTGGTCCTTTAACCAGCCACGTGCTAACTCCTATCACAGCCTCAGTTGCCACACGTGTTACTAAAGGTAGTAGTCTTGTAAGCTCCTGCACGTTTATCTAAGGTGATACAAGTTTTTCTGATAAATGTCACAGTTTTCTGGAGCTCCTTCACACAACCTTTGCTGTAATGTTGGATCACTGTGTCTTTCTTTGTTGGTCAATATGTGTCAGTCCCATGGCATGTGTTCTGTAGGGAACAGGCAACTAATTGCAGTGCTGCAGTAAAGCTGGTAGCAAGGAGCCAGTAGTGGGCTGTGGTTTACCTTGGAGTGTCTACCAAATTCTAGTTCCCCATCTCTGATGATATTTGCTATCAAGTGTTAGACCCTGTGCAGGACCTTCATTGTATCTCACCACATGTCTCTGTTCTGGGTAGTTCCCTGGGTAGTTCCCCCATCTCTGATGATATTTGCTATCAAGTGTTAGACCCTGTGCAGGACCTTCATTGTATCTCGCCACATGTCTCTGTTCTGGGTAGCTCCCCATCTCTGATGATATTTGCTATCAAGTGTTAGACCCTGTGCAGGACCTTCATTGTATCTCGCCACATGTCTCTGTTCTGGGTAGCTCCCCATCTCTGATGATATTTGCTATCAAGTGTTAGACCCTGTGCAGGACCTTCATTGTATCTCGCCACATGTCTCTGTTCTGGGTAGTTCCCCCATCTCTGATGATATTTGCTATCAAGTGTTAGACCCTGTGCAGGACCTTCATTGTATCTCGCCACATGTCTCTGTTCTGGGTAGTTCCCCCATCTCTGATGATATTTGCTATCAAGTGTTAGACCCTGTGCAGGACCTTCATTGTGTCTCGCCACATGTCTCTGTTCTGGGTAGTTCCCCCATCTCTGATGATATTTGCTATCAAGTGTTAGACCCTGTGCAGGACCTTCATTGTTTCTCACCACATGTCTCTGTTCTGGGTAGTTCCCCCATCTCTGATGATATTTGCTATCAAGTGTTAGACCCTGTGCAGGACCTTCATTGTATCTCGCCACATGCCTCTGTTCTGGGTAGTTCCCCCATCTCTGATGATATTTGCTATCAAGTGTTAGACCCTGTGCAGGACCTTCATTGTATCTCACCACATGTCTCTGTTCTGGGTAGTTCCCCCATCTCTGATGATATTTGCTATCAAGTGTTAGACCCTGTGCAGGACCTTCATTGTATCTCGCCACATGTCTCTGTTCTGGGTAGTTCCCCCATCTCTGATGATATTTGCTATCAAGTGTTAGACCCTGTGCAGGACCTTCATTGTATCTCTCCACATGTCTCTGTTCTGGGTAGTTCCCCATCTCTGATGATATTTGCTATCAAGTGTTAGACCCTGTGCAGGACCTTCATTGTATCTCGCCACATGTCTCTGTTCTGGGTAGTTCCCCATCTCTGATGATATTTGCTATCAAGTGTTAGACCCTGTGCAGGACCTTCATTGTATCTCACCACATGTCTCTGTTCTGGGTAGTTCCCCATCTCTGATGATATTTGCTATCAAGTGTTAGACCCTGTGCAGGACCTTCATTGTATCTTACCACGTGTCTCTGTTCTGGGTAGTTCCCCCATCTCTGATGATATTTGCTATCAAGTGTTAGACCCTGTGCAGGACCTTCATTGTATCTTACCACATGTCTCTGTTCTGGGTAGTTCCCCCATCTCTGATGATATTTGCTATCAAGTGTTAGACCCTGTGCAGGACCTTCATTTTATCTCGCCACATGTCTCTGTTCTGGGTAGTTCCCCCATCTCTGATGATATTTGCTATCAAGTGTTAGACCCTGTGCAGGACCTTCATTTTATCTCGCCACATGTCTCTGTTCTGGGTAGTTCCCCCATCTCTGATGATATTTGCTATCAAGTGTTAGACCCTGTGCAGGACCTTCATTTTATCTCGCCACATGTCTCTGTTCTGGGTAGTTCCCCCATCTCTGATGATATTTGCTATCAAGTGTTAGACCCTGTGCAGGACCTTCATTTTATCTCGCCACATGTCTCTGTTCTGGGTAGTTCCCCCATCTCTGATGATATTTGCAATCAAGTGTTAGACCCTGTGCAGGACCTTCATTGTATCTCACCACATGTCTCTGTTCTGGGCAAGCCTCTCAAGGGAGCTGATGCCTGCTGTTGTTACTTCTTGTCTCAGTGTTTTTTTTTAATGTTTCTCTAGGTCGAACTATTTCTTTTACCCTCTGGTTCCCATTTGAGGGCCTGCTTTGAGATTCTTTTGTTATCTCTTCTAATCACATGACTAACATATGACCACCTTCTCCGCTTGATTACAGTATAAGAGAAAGGCTTGTTAGAAATCAAAATGAGAATTAACTCTTTAAATGCGGAGGTTTTTTTTTTTTTTCTAAATCAATTTAGCAGTAGAGACTTCATAGAAAAAGTATTTAATGGTTTTAAAAATAAATCTACACGTTTATAGTTATCTAACTATCTATCTATCTATCTATTGACCTTTCGAGCCGTAACCGGCCCATAGGGCGTAGACCAAGATACACCTTCTCCTATATGAATTTTTTGTTCTAGCAGTTTTCTTTTAAAGATATTTTATCAAATCTCGCCATCTGTCTCTGTTCTGTGCAAGCAGTTCTATATCATTGAGGGAGCCGATTCCTGCTGCTCTTGCCTCTCTCATCAATGTTCTTATCAGTGTCTCCCTGGGTCTTCCTCTTTTTCTTTTACCCGTCGTTTCCCATATGAGGGCTTGCTTTGCTATTCGATTATTATCTCTTCTCATGACATGTCCAACGTATGACCATCGTCTTTTCTTTATTACTGAAGATATTAGTGGTTGATTGGCGATTTCTCTAATTTCCTCGTTTGTTTTGAATTCGTTCCACGCTATACCAAGTATTTTCCTTAGACATTTATTTTCGAATGCGTTCAACTTTGTCAGAGGTTTAACAAGCTGCTATCATAAAAACGATGTTGTTAATGAAACGTAGTTATCTAACACTTAATATATATATATGAATTTTTAGATAATTGAACAAGGAATTAGATTTCACCAATACCAAGATGATACAAGACCTACAAAAAGAATATGGTTTAAACTAATCAAATTGAAAGTGACGCACTGTGCGGCTAAACGTACCGAAAGAGTTAATAAATAAGCATTGAGGTAAAAAGTTGAGGACAGACATGATCACCTACACTTCCAGACATGGTATATGATGATGGTGTTAAACTGCCCTCATTGCCGTTACATTTGCCATTCTTCCCTTTTTGAGGGTTTGTCCAGTGAATCATATTCATTACAATTAACACTTGTAAATTTGAATGCAAGTTTTGAATTTCTTCCTTGATCTCTTGTGTAGGTGAGTGTTGATCCAAGCCGATATGATGTTCTCCGTTTTTGGGTTCTTGGTCACGACATACCAGAACTGAAACCATCCCTGCCTCAGAGAATATCAAGTCTACTCCTACGTAGAGGGCCAGCCAAACCTAAAGAGTACTTCAAGAGGGTTGTTGTAGCACTCAGATTGAAGAAGGACACAAAGCTGATATTGAAAGCTTTCAAAGAGGTTTGCAGTTTCTTATGTTTTCTTTCCTTCCTCTTATGCATCTTTCTTCTTCTTTCCTTCCTCTTATGCATCTTTCTTCTTCTTTCCTCCCTCTTTTGCCTTTCAGGTTGAGGGGAGTTATTTTTTGAGGTATTTTGCTCTTCTGTTGGCCTCTCCTACTGTTATGTTGTCTAGTGTTTCTAATATTCCATCAATCTATCTTTTGCTCTTCTGTTGACCTCTCCTGCTGTTATATTTCCTAGTGTTTCTAATATTCCATCAATCCATCTTTTGCTCTTCTGTTGGCCTCTCCTGCTGTTATGTTTTCTAGTGTTTCTAATATTCCATCAATCCATCTTTTGCTCTTCTGTTGGCCTCTCCTGCTGTTATGTTTTCTAGTGTTTCTAATATTCCATCAATCCATCTTTTGCTCTTCTGTTGGCCTCTCCTGCTGTTATGTTTTCTAGTGTTTCTAATATTCCATCAATCCATTTTTTTGTTCTTCTGTTGGCCTCTCCTGCTGTTATGTTTCCTAGTGTTTCTAACATTCCATCAATCCATCTCTTTTGTGATAGGCCTTTGAGTCTGGTGTTCTCGCAATGATTATTGAAGGCTTGTTGTGTTGTGTATTGGTCTTTATGTGTTATCACGCTACCAAAACATTTTATCTGTTGTTTTTTAATATATTCTATGGCAGGGGCTATTCCCAGCATTTTTCTCAGTTCTTCATTTCTGATCTTATCTCTCAGACTGTTTCCTGTCATTCGTCTAACACATTTCATCTCTGTAGAGGTTATTTTTCTTATTGTTCTTGCATCTAGGGTCCAGGTCTGGTTATTAGTGAAGGATAAAGACATCAAATCTGGCACTCTGTTAGCCAACCATTGTGATTTTAGTCCAATAGATGTTTGACCAAGCTCCGGACTACAGGGAAGTGACCTAACTTATTCTCCTTTCAGATAGTCTAGTATATCATTGCCATATAGTTAGATTTTTGTGTATATCTATATGTGTTGTATTTATTATTCCAGACCTACTGAACCAAGCTTTTGTTTCCTCACCTAGCTATTTATTATTCCAGACCTACTGAACCAAGCTTTTGTTTCCTCACCTAGCTATTTATTATTCCAGACCTACTGAACCAAGCTTTTGTTTCTTCACCTACCTATTTATTATTCCAGACCTACTGAACCAAGCTTTTGTTTCCTCACCTAGCTATTTATTATTCCAGACCTACTGAACCAAGCTTTTGTTTCTTCACCTACCTATTTATTATTCCAGACCTACTGAACCAAGCTTTTGTTTCTTCACCTACCTATTTATTATTCCAGACCTACTGAACCAAGCTTTTGTTTCCTCACCTAGCTATTTATTATTCCAGACCTACTGAACCAAGCTTTTGTTTCTTCCTCACCTAGCTATTTATTATTCCAGACCTACTGAACCAAGCTTTTGTTTCTTCCTCACCTAGCTATTTATTATTCCAGACCTACTGAACCAAGCTTTTGTTTCCTCACCTACCTAAAGCTGTGACCATACTGTGATGTTTTTATTTTTTGCTTCCCATTCTGACATTGGTAGCACAACGTTGGAATGAAGATTGTATTGTAGAGTGCTCATTTTGCCTCTAGAGTTATTTCCTTGTTGGGCAATAGTGGTGATAGCTGTCCAATGATTTGACAAGCTTTGTTGCATCTTGAGTCTATTTCTGCTGCTTGTGAATTGTCATTTGATGATAAAAGTGAACACTCTGAAGTGAACATGCAGAGAATCTTAAAAAAAAAAACATTTACATTTTTGCATTGCTGATCTCTGACACGGGTGTTCTGGTTGGCATACTGTTTGTGTGCTACTACCACTGATCGCCATTACTGTCATGCTCTTCACGATCGTTCTGTCCATCATACACAAGTCCCAGTGGAAGAAGCTCAGTGGCCTGCTGATGCTGGAAGTTTCCGAGCTGAAACCGATCAATGATCCTAGGTGGAGCTCAGTGCGAGCTAACGCCCAGGTTCGTGTGGCTAGGATGCTCTTTGCCTTGTCTCTGTCTTACATCATCATGAACGCACCCATCCATGTGGCCAGACTGTACTATCTGATGCGGACTCAAGACTCAGGAGACATGAAATTGACATTCTCTAAAGGTATTATCCGGCTGATCTTCCAGCACGTCAGCCACGCCCACCATGCCTGCAAGTTTTGGATCTTCGTGGTCGTCAGTAGAAACTTTACCAAGAACCTCAGACAAACTTTAGTGGACGCTACCAAGTGTATATGTTAGTCGTGGCTTATATCTTGGTGGTTGTCTGTGCTAACCGTAGCTCATATCTTTATGTGTGTATGTGATAGCCATGGTTCCTATCTTGGTGGGTGTCTGAAATAGCCATGGCTCAACTCTCAGAGTATATCCGTGCTAGTCGTAGCTCATATCTTAGTGGGAGACTGTGATAGCCATGGCTGATATCTTGGTGGGTGTATGTGCTGGCCATGGCTCATATCTTGGTGTGTGTCTGGGCTGGCCATGATTCATATCTTGGTGTGTGTTTGTGCTGGCCATGGTTCATATCTTGGTGTATATCTGTGCTAGTCATGGCTCATATCTTAGTGGGTATCTGTGCTGGCCAAGGTTCATATCTTGGTGTGTGTCTGTGCTGGCCATGGTTCAAATCTTGGTGTATATCTGTGCTAGTCATGGCTCATATCTTAGTGGGTATCTGTGCTGGCCAAGGTTCATATCTTGGTGTGTGTCTGTGCTGGCCATGGTTCATATCTTGGTGTATTTCCATACTAGCCATGGCTCATATCTTAATGTGTTTCAGTGCTAGTCATGGTTCATATCTTGGTGTGTTTCTGTGCTAGCCATGGCCCATATCTTGGTGTGTGTCATGTTAGTCATATCTCATATCTTAGTATGTGTCCGTGTTAATCATGTCTCATATCTTTGTGTGTGTCTGTGTTTAGTCATATCTTAGTGTGTATCTGTGTTAGCCATGTGTCAAATCTTTGTGCGAGCATATCTGTGTTAGTCATATCTCACATCTTTATGTGCATGTCTATGTTGGTCACATATCATATCCTTGTGTGCATTTCTATGTTAGTCACGTCTCATTCCTTTGTGTGTGCATGTCTATGTTTGTCATGTCTCATATATTTGTGTGTTTGTGTTTAGTCACATCTCCTATTTTTGTGAGTGCATGTTTATGTTAGTTGTGTCTCATATCTTTGTGTGTGCATGACTGTGTTTAGTCATATCTCATATTCTAGTGTGTGTATCTGTGTTAGTCATATCTCATATTGTAGAGTGTGTCTGTGTTAGTCACATCTCATATCTTAGTGTGTGTGTCTGTGTTAGTCACATCTCATATCTTAGTGTGTGTGTGTGTCTGTGTTAGTCATACCTCATATCGTTGTGTCCAAGTCAGTGTTAGTCACATCTCATATCTTAGTGTGTGTGTCTGTGTTAGTCACATCTCATATCTTAGTGTGTGTGTGTGTGTCTGTGTTAGTCACATCTCATATCTTAGTGTGTGTGTGTGTGTCTGTGTTAGTCATACCTCATATCGTTGTGTGCAAGTCAGTGTTAGTCACATCTCATATCTTAGTGTGTGTGTCTGTGTTAGTCACATCTCATATCTTAGTGTGTGTGTGTCTGTGTTAGTCATACCTCATATCGTTGTGTGCATGTCTGTGTTAGTCACCTCTAGTGACTCGGGCAGATGGTGCTCGTAAACCTGAGAGGGTCAACCATCTAAGGGCAGAATCCACCTACAGAAAAGACAATCTGCTGCTTTGCAGGAAGATTGGGGACAATTAAAGGCTAAGGAAAGCAAACCTGAATAAAATGCTGGCTGAAATTGGATGCATTGGACCATCGCGCAGAACACAGTACAACATTTTAACAGGTACTCAATCAGGGTGGATCTAACAGACTCTAATTATGATGTTCTGTCTGTGGGGTCGATCAAGTCACTTAAACAGACAGCTGTCTTCATGTGAGAGTCTGGAACCCTACTCTGATTGAGTCTTGATCGTAGATAGAGAGAGAGATAATTACATACAATGCTTTTTCCTCTTCAGTGAATTTATTAAGAGCAAATTGTTGTTTTCATCTTTGACATATTAAAGCCAAACTGAATTGTTTCATTACTGTTGTATCTTACTAGCAGCCAAATTCATTTGTATTTTAGGTTCCTGTTCAGAGCTTAGAGATGTTGCTGCCTGATGGGGTTATCCGCATGCGAGCCACAGATCGGGGCTTGTTAGTTGGTTCAGCTGCTTTGGCTTCTTTTGGTGTGCTTGCAAAAATGGTCACAGTCCTGGCCAGTTTACAGGTAAGTGACTAGATTTTATCAGTGGCTTTTTGTTGTTTGGCAAAGGATAAAAGTTCAAGACAAAGGGTAAAAGTTCAAGACAAAGGGTAAAAGTTCAAGACAAAGGGTAGAAGTTCAAGACAAAGGATAAAAGTTCAAGACAAAGGGTAAAAGTTCAAGACAAAGGATAAAAGTTCAAGACAAAGGGTAAAAGTTCAAGGCAAAGGATAAAAGTTCAAGGCAAAGGAAAAACATTCAAGACAAAGGATAAAAGTGAAGGACAAATGATACAAGTGAAAGACAAATTACAAAAATTAAATCAGCAATGCATGCAAGATGCCCAACAACCCAGACTGAAAGTGGCCAATGAATTGTAGCTGGCTCCTTGCGTGAAGTGCAGTAAACTATAGTTGATCAAGATCTTTCTTCACTTCCTCTCGTTAGGCGTGGAAACAGACTAGCCAATCTGGCCAAACAATCAAGGATCACAGAAAGGGAGGCAACTCACCATCCAGAGATACTGTGCTGAAACCAGAGTCGGAGATGTTATCTAAGCCATTATGCTTATTTGAATGTCTTTTTAGTGGGAGCGCCACATGAAGATGAGTACAGAAATGTTGAAGAAAATCAGGAACCAATGAGAAAAGTGGTAGCAGGCTGACTGGATATGTTGTATAATCTGAGGAGACGTTAGTACAAATTGGCAGGGATTGTACCCCAGATAGAGGGCCGGAAGCTGAATGGTGTTGTAGTAAGACAAGGTCTTCGGGACAAGAAAGTTCTGGGCTAGAATTCTGCTGCAGGTGGTGGGAAATTTTCTAGGAGCCAGTGGTGGGGAGTGTTAAACACTCTAAGGTATGATGACAGCTTTACAAGGAAGGAACACAACACAATACTGACGTTTTGGCCTGTGGGCTTCTTCAGAGTACAGGGACAACGACAACAAACAGTGAAGCACAATTATCTATAACTACATGTTAGATGATCAGATGAATGGAGAGGTGGACAGAAAAGAAGAAAGTAGGTGTTACAAATAAAAAAAGGAAGCTACATGAGGGGAGGTAGGATGAGTGTTAAGAAGTATAAAATAGAAAGAATAGGAGAATATATATATATAAAATTATTTCACTTAGCTCAAATAACTTGTCTGTCTGCCGTGAACGAAACGAATGAATGACTGTATGTGGAGCATCACATGGCGGAAGAAAGCGATACAGGAATCGTGGGAAAACAATTAAGAGTGGGGGGGGGGGGAAGAGAAGAAATGCCAGGTAAGCCCGACCAGTGTCAAAACACCGGTCGAAATAAATAGAAACCAAAACAATAGCTCAGGTAAAGTATGACAAAGAGCGGAAGAAGGAGAAGATAATAGGTCTCATAAAACTACTGGAGCCTGGGGGGGGGGGGGGGGGGGGTGTTTAATCCAGTACAGAGGAATCGGAGAGGATAGAGAGGTAGGGAGAGAGAGGGAGAGAGAGGGAATAATAACCAGAGGAAGAGAAATAGAAAGGAAGGATAAGAAGGGAAAGAATCAAGTATAGGAAAGTGGATAGGAGGAGAGGTGGTGGGTCAGGAGAGAATAGATAGTGAGGGAGTCAGAAAGAAGTGGAGTAATAGAGGGATGGTACGCAGGAAGTAGTGCCTAGAGAGGTAGAGAAGTAGGGAAACGGAGAGACTAAGGGGATACAAAGAGAAGTGGAGTGAAAGTGGCTGATGAACAGACAAGTGGAGTCATAGAAGAGGGCTAAGAGGAGACAACCGGGTGAGGGGGGGGGGTTTATACTGGAATAGTGAGAGTGGAGAAGTGGTGACACAAGAGAATAGAGAATCCTAGGAGTGTATATATAAAGGGGAATAGAAAGTATCCATCCGAGGAGGAGAGATAATGTAGTGATAAGGAGGAGATGGACATAAAGGTAGTCCGCGGGGGGGGGGGGGGGGGGTTTAAAAGGAAGAAGAAGGCATGATAAGGGATGACTCCAAGTGGATTGGGGGGGGGGGGGAGGGATAGATTGCACTGATAAATATGAAAGTACTATAATTGTACAGACAAATATGAAAGTACTAAAATTGCACCGATAAATATGAAAGTACTAAAATTGCACCGATAAATATGAAAGTACTAAATTTGCACTGATAAATATGAAAGTACTAAAATTGCACTGATAAATATGAAAGTACTAAAATTGCACCGATAAATATGAAAGTACTAAAATTGCACTGATAAATATGAAAGTACTAAAATTGCACCGATAAATATGAAAATACTAAATTTGCACCGATAAATATGAAAGTACTAAATTTGCACTGATAAATATGAAAGTACTAAAATTGAACTGATAAATATGAAAGTACTAAAATTGCACCAATAAATATGAAAGTACTAAAATTGCACCGATAAATATGAAAATACTAAATTTGCACCGATAAATATGAAAGTACTAAATTTGCACTGATAAATATGAAAGTACTAAAATTGCACTGATAAATATGAAAGTACTAAAATTGCACCAATAAATATGAAAGTACTAAAATTGCACTGATAAATATGAAAGTACTAAAATTGCACCGATAAATATGAAAATACTAAATTTGCACTGATAAATATGAAAGTACTAAAATTGCACTGATAAATATGAAAGTACTAAAATTGCACTGATAAATATGAAAGTACTAAAATTGCACCGATAAATATGAAAGTACTAAAATTGCACCGATAAATATGAAAATACTAAATTTGCACTGATAAATATGAAAGTACTAAAATTGCACCGATAAATATGAAAGTACTAAAATTGCACTGATAAATATGAAAGTACTAAAATTGCACCGATAAATATGAAAGTACTAAAATTGCACCGATAAATATGAAAGTACTAAAATTGCACTGATAAATATGAAAGTACTAAAATTGCACCGATAAATATGAAAGTACTAAAATTGCACCGATAAATATGAAAGTACTAAAATTGCACCGATAAATATGAAAGTACTAAAATTGCACTGATAAATATGAAAGTACTAAAATTGCACCGATAAATATGAAAGTACTAAAATTGCACTGATAAATATGAAAGTACTAAAGAGTAATTGTTACTTGAGCATGGCTTCATTTTGTATTAATGGCAGGTTGATTGGACTCTAGCCTTGGCCTTGGTGACTGGTACGCTGGGTTTCCGTGTATGGTCTACTTTCAGAAACAGAAGAAATACTTACCTTCTGGATGTATCTCGTACGCTCTACTTCAAGGTGAGCTGGAGAAGTAGTCGCATAGCGTTTAATCTGTCATGATTTTTTTTTTGGTTCACTCTACTTCAAGATGAGCTGGAGAAGTAGTCGCATAGCGTTTAATCTGTCATGATTTTTTTTGTTCACTCTACTTCAAGGTGAGCTGGAGAAGTAGTAGCGTAGCGTTTAATCTGTCATGATTTTTTTTTGTTCGCCAGCTTTCACCTCTAGCGAAGTCCCTAGAGACTAGGAACTGAATTTTGCGTGTTTAATCCATTTTTCCCTGGCAGCCATGTGTACAGGGATCTCTTGCAGCACAGACAGATAACTCTGAATTCGGAGGCACTCATATTTTTGTCAGTTCATGAGTAATTGATGTTTCATGCTGAACCTTGCTGCTGAGACCATGGGTGGTTGCTGCAGAGAGAAATCATAAATAAAATTCTCAACTGGTGCAGCCGGGATTTGAACCCACAACTTCTTGAGACCAGTGTCATGCCTTGAGACTAGGGGTGGTTGCCGCAGAGAGAAATCATAAATAAAGATCTCAACTGGTGCAGCAGGGATTTGAACCCACAACCTCTTGAGACCAGTGTCATGCCTTGAGACCAGGGGCTGTTGCTGCAGAGTGAAATCATAAATAAAAATCTCAACTGGTGCAACCGAGATTTGAACCCACAACCTCTCTGTCTTGAGACCAGCGTCATGCCTTGAGACCAAACAGTCCCCCAATCTGTCATGGTGTGTCTAGAATTGTCTGAGGTTAACATAGGGTGTACACTGTGTGATATTACCATACACCAACATTTCTAGTAATGTTTACTTAGTGTAGGAGAGGGTAGTTAAGATAGTAGTAGAGTATGTGATCTTACATATACCAACATTTCTAGTAATTGGTACTTTAGTGTAGGAGAAGATAAAGACAGTAGTACAGTATCTTACATATACTAACATATCTAGTAATGATTACTTTAGTGTAAGAGAAGATAAAGACAGTAGTACAGTATCTTACATATACTAACATATCTAGTAATGATTACTTTAGTGTAAGAGAAGATAAAGACAGTAGTACAGTATCTTACATATACTAACATTTCTAGTAATGATTACTTTAGTGTAAGAGAAGATAAAGACAGTAGTACAGTATCTTACATATACTAACATATCTAGTAATGATTACTTTAGTGTAAGAGAAGATAAAGACAGTAGTACAGTATCTTACATATACTAACATATCTAGTAATGATTACTTTAGTGTAAGAGAAGATAAAGACAGTAGTACAGTATCTTACATATACTAGCATTTTTGACAATGGCTCTGAGCTAACTTTAAGATTCCTATTGGTACGACCACCTCATCCATGCCAATTATCACACTCTGATATTCTCTTATTCTAGGCCACATGCCAACAAAACACTCAGTGGCTGGAACATCTTGTGGGCAACAACAAAATCTCTATTTCTTTTCTTACTCTTGCTATTTTTTTTATTATAATATCCCAGATCCAGCCTATGCTTCTCTCCCTTCAGTTTTATTTTTCACTTCCTGCCAGAGCCCGCAGGTCTCATGATGATGGTTATTTCTCTTTCATCATAGCATTCAGTCATTAAGTGGGCTTGGATGTACTGCGTTGCTAGTTTACGGCAATGCCACGATATCTACCCGTTTCGGCCGGACACATCCATCTTCAGCATGGATTAGTAGAATGTTTAACAATTTTTACCTGGCCAACGACCATTTTTGGCCTGCTCTTTTCCATTTTAACTGCCAGTGGTTCTCTAATGTGCATGAGTGCACACAGGACTTTCTGTTTTTCAGCATTTTTTTTTTTTTAGAGGGCTAGACATCTGATCTCCTAGAGACCGGGGGTGGGGGGGGGAGGCCACGAAGAAACTACGAATTAGATTTTTGACAAATTCTCAGCACCTATGGTGGGGATCAAACCAAGGACCGTTTTGTCCAGAGGCTGACAACTTATCTTTAGACCACCCAGTCAATGGTTATTTTAATCACTTCAAACAGCACACTTTGTGAATGACGTGGCCAGCACCTCTACAGGTGGCTCTATTTTCCTAGAATAGCGACCTCCATTCAGAGGCTCCATGTCAGTCCACACACACAACAAAAAAAAACATTTGCCACATCAGGAATTGAATCCAGACCTTGGTAATCAGCGGCGATTGCACCGACCACTCGGCTGTTACAGTTGGTTATTGCTGTGTTTCTCTTAGTTGCACATCCGAACACACTCCGTGCCACAAAATGTAGCTCTAGTAACCGACGTGAGAAACCCTGCTGCTGCATTTGTGGCTTTTCATTTATTGACATTGCCCCTACTATTTTCACTATTTCCACAATTATTTCCACTATTCTACAATTATTTCCACTATTATTTCCCCTACTATTTCCACAATTATTTCCACTATTTCCCCTACTGTTTTCTCTATTTCCACAATTATTTCCACTATTCCACAATTATTTCCACTCAAACCTTGTCATTTTCATATCTAACCTATTTTCAGACTTCCTGATCAAATTGCCCCAAAAAACTTGTATTTTAGATCCATTTTTAAATTGATTTTCTCCTCATTTCAAATGTTAACAAATGGATGATAAGCAGCCAAGCCACAGTGCAACACCTTGGTAGCAAATGTGTTAAGTAGTTCTTGGTTACTGAATTAGTCTCAAATATTTCTTCCGGCCGTGTGTATGAAATAGTAACAGTATTGATGTTTCCTTTTCTATTTTAGCCGCAACTTTATTCTTTTTATCTTTCTTTTATTTAAACTTCAGAATATTGCCAACAATCGTGGTCTTCTTACGCTTTTGGTTGACAGAGCAGAAGATGAGAGTTTGAAGGAAGCCATATTGACCTACATATTCCTGCTGAAGTCTTCAACATCTGGCAAATCCCAAAACTTGTTTGCTAAATCAAAGTCAGGTAAATATGGGGGGGGGGGGGGGGGGGGGCAGAAGATAATGTTTGTTCTTGTCTTGTGAGTTGGGAGCCGCGATAGCTCAGTGGTTAGTGAACTGGACTACAAAGGACAAGAGGTAGGGTTCGATCCCAACCGACGGCTTCCAGGTTCACCCAGCCTTTAATGGGTACCGGGTTTTTTTTTCTGGGAAAGTAAAGCGGCACGGGCGTAATACCGACCACATTACCCCAAAAATCATGTGGCGAAGGTCTGTAAAAATTATGGTCACTAACACCATATTTCCCTATACGCCACTTGGCATGACGGGGCTCTTTACTTTACTTTTTTTACTTGTCTTGTGAGTAGGAGTTTGTTTAACATTGGTCGACCAGCATGGTCAGTAACTTTAAGATGACCATGACCTCATTTGCCCTCACTTGGTTTCTCTACTAATGGCACATAATGCAACAGACTGGCTAATTAGCTATTGGATGTCATCCTTGTACAACTGGTGTAGCCTGCTGTTATATAAGTTCAAACATTTCACCGTCTGCTAGATGGACGTTGTCATCCTTGTACAACTGGTGTGGTCTGCTGTTATATAAGTTCAAACATTTCACCATCTGCCAGGATGGACGTTGTCATCCTTGTACAACTGGTGTAGCCTGCTGTTATATAAGTTCAAACATTTCACCATCTGCTAGATGGACGTTGTCATCCTTGTACAACTGGTGTAGCCTGCTGTTATATAAGTTCAAACATTTCACTATCTGCCAGGATGGACATTGTCATCCTTGTACAACTGGTGTGGCCTGCTGTTATATAAGTTCAAACATTTCACTATCTGCCAGGATGGACGTTGTCATCCTTGTACAACTGGTGTAGCCTGCTGTTATATAAGTTCAAACATTTCACTATCTGCTAGGATGGATAATGTCATCTTCTCTAGCTGAAAATGAAGCATTAAGAAAGCCTATCCAACCTTTAATATCAGTGGCACACAAGTACTTATGTCCTGGAGTTGACAAGTTACAGCTTAGAGTTCACAGGATACAGCTAGAAGTTCACAGCTTGGAGTTCAGAGGATGCAGCTACAAGTTCACAGGATGCATCTTGGGCTTCACAGGATACAGCTTGAAGTTCACAGCTTAGAGTTCACAGGATACAGCCTGAAGTTCACAGCTTGGAGTTCACAGGATACAGCTTGAAGTTCACAGGATACAGCTTGGAGTTCACAGGACACAGTTTGAAGTTCACAGGATACAGCTAGAAGTTCACAGGCCACAGCTTGAAGTTCACAGCTTGGAGTTCACTGGGTGCAGCTTGATGTTCACAGGACGCAGTTTGAAGTTCACAGGATACAGCTTGGAGTTCACAGGACACAGATTGAAGTTCACAGGATACAGCTTGAAGTTCACAGGACACAGATTGAAGTTCACAGGATACAGCTTGGAGTTCACAGGACACAGTTTGAAGTTCACAGGATACAGCTTGGAGTTCACAGGACACAGCTTGAAGTTCACTGGTCACTGCTTGAAATTCACAGCTTGGAGTTCACAGGACAAAGATTGAAGTTCACAGGATACAGCTTGGAGTTCACAGGACACAGATTGAAGTTCATAGGATACAGCTTGAAGTTCACAGCTTGGAGTTCACAGGACACAGATTGAAGTTTACAGGATACAGCTTGGAGTTCACAGGACAAGATTGAAGTTCACAGGTCACTGCTTGAAGGTAAAGTTCACGGCTTAGATACAAGACACAGTCTGGAGTCAAATGACTCAGTTTGGAATCACAAGGTACAAGCCTATGACATTAACAAGCAAACAGATCTCCTTGTTGCTCTCCCTACATAATGAGAGAGAGAGAGAGAGAGATCTGTTGCCAAGTGACAGTTTTATGTGGACAAACATCTGGCTTAAGGATAAAGCAACTGCAGCTGTGTCAAGGGAGCAGTTATTGTGTTGTTGGGTGGTGACTTTCCAAGGGAGCAGTTATTGTGTTGTTGGGTGGTGACTTTCCAAGGGAGCAGTTATTGTGTTGTTGGGTAGTGACTTTCCAAGGGAGCAATTATTGTGTTGTTGGGTGGTGACTTTCTAAGGGAGCAGTTATTGTGTTTTGGGTAGTGACTTTCTAAGGGAGCAGTTATTGTGTTGTTGGTTGGTGACTTTCAAATGGAGCAATTATTGTGTTGTTGGGTGGTGACTTTCCAAGGAAGCAGTTATTGTGTTGTTGGGTGGTGACTTTCCAAGGGAGCAGTTATTGTGTTGTTGGGTGGTGACTTTCCAAGGGAGCAATTATTGTGTTGTTGGGTAGTGAATTTCCAAGAGAGCAATTATTGTGTTGTTGGGTAGTGACTTTCCAAAGGAGCAGTTATTGTGTTGTTGGGTAGTGACTTTCCAAGGGAGAAATTATTGTGTTGTTGGGTAGTGACTTTCCAAGGGAGCAGTTATTGTGTTGTTGGGTAGTGACTTTCCAAGGGAGTAGTTATTGTGTTGTTGGGTAGTGACTTTCCAAGGGAGCAGTTATTGTGTTGTTGGGTGGTTACTTTCCAGGGAGCAGTTATTGTGTTGTTGGGTAGTGACTTTCCAAGGGAGAAATTATTGTGTTGTTGGGTAGTGACTTTCCAAGGGAGCAGTTATTGTGTTGTTGGGTAGTGACTTTCTAAGGGAGCAATTATTGTGTTGTTGGGTGGTGACTTTCTAAGGGAGCAGTTATTGTGTTGTTGGGTAGTGACTTTCTAAGGGAGCAATTATTGTGTTGTTGGGTGGTGACTTTCTAAGGGAGCAGTTATTGTGTTTTGGGTAGTGACTTTCTAAGGGAGCAGTTATTGTGTTGTTGGGTAGTAACTTTCCAAGGGAGAAATTATTGTGTTGTTGGGTAGTGACTTTCCAAGGGAGCAGTTATTGTGTTGTTGGGTAGTGACTTTCCAAGGGAGCAGTTATTGTGTTGTTGGGTAGTGACTTTCCAAGGGAGCAGTTATTGTGTTGTTGGGTGGTGACTTTCCAGGGAGCAGTTATTGTGTTGTTGGGTAGTGACTTTCCAAGGGAGAAATTATTGTGTTGTTAGGTAGTGACTTTCCAAGGGAGCAGTTATTGTGTTGTTGGGTAGTGACTTTCCAAGGGAGCAGTTATTGTGTTGTTGGGTGGTGACTTTTCAAGGGAACAATTATTGTGTTGTTGGGTGGTGACTTTCCAAGGGAGCAATTATTGTGTTGTTGGGTGGTGACTTTCTAAGGGAGCAGTTATTGTGTTTTGGGTAGTGACTTTCTAAGGGAGCAGTTATTGTGTTGTTGGGTGGTGACTTTCAAAGGGAGCAATTATTGTGTTGTTGGGTGGTGACTTTCCAAGGGAGCAATTATTGTATTGTTGGGTGGTGACTTTCCAAGGGAGCAGTTATTGTGTTGTTGGGTGGTGACTTTCCAAGGGAGAAATTATTGTGTTGTTGGGTAGTGAATTTCCAAGAGAGCAATTATTGTGTTGTTGGGTAGTGACCTACCAAAGGAGCAGTTATTGTGTTGTTGGGTAGTGACTTTCCTAAGGAGAAATTATTGTGTTGTTGGGTAGTGACTTTCCAAGGGAGCAGTTATTATGTTGTTGGGTAGTGACTTTCCAAGGGAGCAGTTATTGTGTTGGGCCGTATGTAATTTTGGAGGATCCAAGCTGAGAGGTACACTCACTAGTAGATAAATCATTTAGCCTCTCTTGAAGTTGTATAGTCTCTACTGTCCAGGTCTTCTGAAGTCCATTAACTCTTACAACACAATTAACCTTTAACCTTCAATTACAATGCCCATCTGTAACTCTCCCATTTATGATACTGTAGTAAAAATTACTACCACTTAAATGTAACACTAGGTTCTCTAAAAAATAGTATTTTCACTTAACTTTTGATACATAGCTGTGTGTTCACACTAGGCAAAAACATGATGACTTGCAATTCCTGCTTCAGGTTGATTT
The DNA here is from genome assembly GCA_032433765.1 of Megaustenia siamemsis. Classification (NCBI taxonomy): domain Eukaryota; kingdom Metazoa; phylum Mollusca; class Gastropoda; order Stylommatophora; family Ariophantidae; genus Megaustenia; species Megaustenia siamemsis. Next base: position 37,100,602 of record JAVIAB010000025.1, on the reverse strand, counting down.
ATGACCTGCATTTGACCTCATGGACCGGACATGTTTCAATATCTATCAGTACGGTCACCATAAGTTTATCAGTATGTTTGCATAGCATTATTCGCTGTGCTCCCAGAGTCTCACAGAGTTGATTGTCTGCTAGTGACCGAGATAATTTTCCTGCTCATAAAATGGCAATTTTTTGTTGCCACAAAAATGATGCATCTCACAAAATAAAAAATAAAATCTTACATCAAAAGAAACAAATCAAACACTCAGAAGATCACTGGAAGTAGTGATTAAGGAGGTACACAGAGTGGGGTAGTGTTTGATCATGGTAAAATGTCAAATTTGGAAGAATTTGTGTCTTGATACGGTAATTTATACGATGGTATCATAATATATCTCCCCCGTCTGTTACCGGGGCCTCATTATGTGGGAAGTAAAGAATAGTAAAACTGTGACCTTCCAGGCATGTTGTAAGAGGCGACTAAGGAGGTTGATCGATGGCTTGACAAGCTGTCATTGTAAAAAGTATTGTTATTAGAAACAGAGCCATAGATTTTAGAAGCAGCGATCTCTGCAATATGTGCCATTTTGGCATGCAAGGTTTCTGTTTTTGAGATTGTAATTCTGCCCTATGTGCCGTATTCGGCTCGGAAGGACAATAGATAGATAGATATCATAATATAAGGTTAAAAAAAGAATTGATGTAAATCTGTGAAAGGTAATTGAAGAAGGAAAGAAGAAGATAGTTGATTTCTCTTCTTAATTTACATCTTGGTGTATCAGTTAGAACCAGTTTATCTATTTACAGTTTTATTAGTGATTTACACAAGGTTTTGTATGTGCGTGTTGTTGATCGTTATCTGATACATGTCCCCAGGTGGTTTGAAGAGTGAGGAACTCGAGTCCAGAGTTGAGGAGTGGTTAGAACAAACAACAGGTGCAAAGATTGAGTTTGATTCAGCAGAAGCTGTCACGTTGCTTCAGTCACTCGGTCTACTGGTTGAGAATGAGAGCAGATACCAGGTTCTACAGCTGGACATAGCTTCCAGGCTTCTACCCCCAAGTCCATCATCCGTGGTATCTCAACGGAAAACAGACACTGACATCACAGATGGTCTCAGGGATGAATACTTGGAGACTGATGATAAGTACAAGTCGGAAGATGTCAAGGCACGACGATATGGCTGGTTTTGATGACATTTAATAGTTTAGATTGTTTATCTTGGCTGTGATGACAAGTTTCAATGTTAATTCATTGTTAGTGAAATGTGGGTTTTGGCTGAATTAATATTGAAACATGAATTTCCTTCTCGTTGACAGCGGGACAATGTTTTCTTGTTGTTAATCCATTTAGTTACAGTCCAGCAGTCAGCTGTTGACATGCTTTTGAACTATACAGCTGGGCAACAACAAAATCTTTTCAGTTCCCTTGGTACTTTGCAGAATGTTCCATGTCTGGTCCACACGTTTATCTGTGCCACCTCTGTCTGGGATCAGTGTTTGTGCGAGGTCTGCTCTTGAATTCTGAGCTATCTCTCCCATAAGGCTCTCTATCGCAACTCCCAAATAAGTCCAGATATCTGCAGTAATGTTTTGTATACTGGCGAGGCTTGTATCTGTGAGATAGTTATCACTTCAAAAGTCCAGATATCTGCAGCAATGTTTTGTATACTGGCGAGGCTTGTATCTGTGAGATAGTTATCACTTCAAAAGTCCAGATATCTGCAGCAATGTTTTGTATACTGGCGAGGCTTGTATCTGTGAGATAGTTATCACTTCAAAAGTCCAGATATCTGCAGCAATGTTTTGTATACTGGCGAGGCTTGTATCTGTGAGATAGTTATCACTTCAAAAGTCCAGATATCTGCAGCAATGTTTTGTATACTGGCGAGGCTTGTATCTGTGAGATAGTTATCACTTCAAAAGTCCAGATATCTACAGCAATGTTTTGTATGCTGGTGAGGCTTGTGTCTCTGTGAGATAGTTATCACTTCAAAAGTCCAGATATCTGCAGCAATGTTTTGTATGCTGGTGAGGCTTGTATCTGTGAGATAGTTATCACTTCAAAAGTCCAGATATCTACAGCAATGTTTTGTATGCTGGTGAGGCTTGTATCTGTGAGATAGTTATCACTTCAAAAGTCCAGATATCTGCAGCAATGTTTTGTATACTGGCGAGGCTTGTATCTGTGAGATAGTTATCACTTCAAAAGTCCAGATATCTGCAGCAATGTTTTGTATACTGGTGAGGCTTGTATCTGTGAGATAGTTATCACTTCAAAAGTCCAGATATCTGCAGCAATATACTGGTGAGGCTTGTATCTGTGAGATAGTTATCACTTCAAAAGTCCAGATATCTGCAGCAATATACTGGTGAGGCTTGTATCTGTGAGATAGTTATCACTTCAAAAGTCCAGATATCTGCAGCAATGTTTTGTATACTGGCGAGGCTTGTATCTGTGAGATAGTTATCACTTCAAAAGTCCAGACTTTTTTTTTTTGGAGTTTGCCAGCTTTGACCTCTGACGAAGTCCCTAGAGACTAGGAACTGAATTTTATGGGTTAATCCATTTTTCCCTGGCAGCCGCATGCACAGCGGTCCCTCACCACACAGGCAGACAAGTCCAGATATCTGCAGCAATGTTTTGTATGGTGTTGAGCTATCACTTCCATATTATACTTGTAGTTAAGTCTGGGGTTGTAGTTGCCTAGACCACAGAATCCTGTAGATGCGTTTCATAGAGTACCGCTCTTAAGACAATGCCTTCAGCATATCTCAAGTATAATTATGTACTTAGCCAGTATCCTTGACATATCTTTAAATAAGCATTCACCTGATAACTTTGTCATCCCCACTTAAAAGGACATTAAAAGTGGGTGTGTATTTGTTGTGGCCTGTGGTAAAACTGTGATATTTGATTGAGCCTTTCGGTCCAGCACATCCGACTTCGGCACAACAGTTTTGAGTACCAGGTTGCCTTCCTTCTCAGTGCCTACTCACTTGGCTAGACTAGACTTGTTAGTCTGTTTCTGCGGGCACCGTAAAGAGGTGGAGTAAGGTCTGAATAGTTCTGGTTCACCAATCCTGGCTCAAACCATCAGCTATGTAAAGTAAAGTACGCCCGTCACGCCAAGTGACGCATAGGGAATATGGTGTTAATGACCATAAATTTTACAGACCTTCGGCACATGATTTTTGGGGTAATGTGGTCGGTATTACGCCCGTGCCGCTTCACTTTCCCAGAAAAAAAATCCGGTACCCATTAAAGGCTGGGTGAACCCGGAGGCCATCGGTTGAGATCGAACTTACCCTTGTCCTTTATAGTCCAGTTCACTAACCACTGAGCTATCGCGGCTCCATACCATCAGCTATGAGTCACTAACAACTTTCAGACCTGTCGCCATCTACCACCTCTGCCCCTATCTGCCATGGATGATTTGTCCACTTTTCTTGTATGATGGATCTCCACATTTGAACCAACTTCTTACTTTGTTCTATCACAATTTGTTGTTTGCCTTTAAGTTTGACATATTTGCCAGTGCATTTTGCGTTTGCTTTTATTTGGTTTTGCTGTCATTATTTATTGTCCATAATATTGGCTGTTATCATTTGGAATGTGTTGTAGTTCTTGTAAAGCTACTGACTCTACAATGTATGTTGGTCATGATGAGGCGCTTGCTACGGCAAACACATTCACGTACGTAGGAAGTATAGCAATACTAGTTGGGGGAAACCAGTGGGGGTATCAACAGAAGGTTACTAAACCAAGATTGGGCTTTTTGCTAATTTAAACAACAGCTGGAGATCCATCCACAACAGAAAGGGAGATCCATCCACAACAACAGAAAAGATCTATCCATAAGAGAAAGGGAGATCCATCCACAACAGAAAGGGAGATCCATCCACAACAACAGAAAAGATCTATCCATAAGAGAAAGGGAGATCCATCCACAACAGAAAGGGAGATCCATCCACAACAACAGAAAAGATCTATCCATAAGAGAAAGGGAGATCCATCCACAACAGAAAGGGAGATCCATCCACAACAGAAAGGGAGATCCATCCACAACAACAGAAAAGATCTATCCATAAGAGAAAGGGAGATCCATCCACAACAACAGAAAAGAAGATCTATCCATAAGAGAAAGGGAGATCCATCCACAACAACAGAAAAGATCTATCCATAAGAGAAAGGGAGATCCATCCACAACAACAGAAAAGAAGATCCATCCACAACAGAAAGGGAGATCCATCCACAACAACAGAAAAGATCTATCCATAAGAGAAAAGAAGATCTATCCATAAGAGAAAGGGAGATCCATCCACAACAATAGAAAGGGAGATCAGTGTGAACTTTCACTGCTTTAAACATGGTTCTCTCCTCCTTCTTAGCATTCATCAATTAACACATCCATTACCAAGAGGTTTAACACACCACAGTCAGGCTCATTTGGAGATTTTGTCTAAAATTGGAAGTAACAGCCAGAAAATTCATAAAAATTGATCTGAAACGGTTTGTTTGGAAAACTTACTTAGAAGAGAGGTTATATAAGAGAATGGGAAGGTTTAAGTGGAAATGTCAATAATTAAAAGCAGCAAAATGGAGACTCCTTGGTTTCTCAAGCTGGCTACCAGACCTGCATTTTGCTGCAGGTTGTACAGAAAGTGTTATGTGGGTGGTGTTGTCACTAGTTTACAGCAATGCCACAATACTTGTGTCTTACATCCGCCATCTCCATGGAGATGTTTAGAGTGAACACAGCACTTCCTGTTTTCTTGCTGTTATCTGAGAGGGCAAGATATTGGATCTCACTACCCAGAGAGGGCCAGATGTTGGATCTCACTACCCAGAGAGGGCCAGATGTTGGATCTCACTACCCAGAGAGGGCCAGATGTTGGATCTCACTACCCAGAGAGGGCCAGATGTTGGATCTCACTACCCAGAGAGGGCCAGATGTTGGATCTCACTACCCAGAGAGGGCCAGATGTTGGCTGTCACGACCCAGAAAGGGCAAGATGTTGGATCTCACTACCCAGAGAGGGCCAGATGTTGGATCTCACTACCCAGAGAGGGCCAGACATTGGATCTCACTACCCATAGAGAGGGCTAGATGTTGGATCTCACTACCCAGAGAGGCTAGGCATGTTGGATCCCACTACCAAGAGAGGGCAAGATGTTGGATCTTACTACCCAGAGAGGGCAAGATGTTGGATCTCACTACCCAGAGAGGGCAAGATGTTGGATCTCACTACCCAGAGAGGGCTAGATTTTGATTCTCACTACCCAGAGAGGGCTAGATGTTGGATCTTACTACCCAGAGAGGGCAAGATGTTGGATCTCACTACCCAGAGAGGGCTAGATGTTGGATCTCACTACCCAGAGAGGGCAAGATGTTGGATGTCACTACCCAGAGAGGGCAAGATGTTGGATCTCACTACCCAGAGACCAGGGCAAGATGTTGGATGTCACTACCCAGAGACCAGGGCAGGGTGTTGGATCTCACTACCCAGAGAGGACAAGATGTTGGATCTCACTACCCAGAGAGGGCAAGATGTTGGATCTCACTACCCAGAGAGGGCAAGATGTTGGATCTCACTACCCAGAGACCAGGGCAAGATGTTGGATCTCACTACCCAGAGACCAGGGCCAGATGTTGGATCTCACTACCCAGAGACCAGGGCAGGGTTAAGCACAAAGAAATGACAGATTCAAAGTGAGAAATTCCCACCTGCCTATAGCTGGATTTGAACCTGGGACTCTCCTGGCCAGATGCTGACATCTTACAACCACCCATTCCTTACAACCACCCATTCCTTTCAACCACCCATTCCTTCCAAATGGAGAACAGGGAAACATGAAGAACGTATTGTGACCCATGCTCTGAGAAACATTTTCAAATATTTTAGACAAAATCAGCAACCAAGACCTCAAAAGGTGCAACCAGGAAGACTTCCGTTTCAAAATGGTGGAATGTTTCACGTTCTCTCGATCGCTGCAGACAATGCATCTGGGGTTTGATTAATTTCGGCTCTCTGATTGCAATTTTCTGTGTTGAAATCAAAATGATGTTCTACTTAGGAAATCTGCGCAGACGAAGTGGACAAATCTGCACCGGCGATGTACATACAGCAATGTTTCTTTTTGACAAGTCAAGTATTGTAAAAGCAACCTTCACCGTCTAGTGTTGACATGCGGTTTACATCACATTGAGTGCTGTTCAATGGCCGACATTAGAATTGTTTGACGCAAGTTATTTACATGCTGAAACGCATTAATGGATTGCTCCGTCAAGTCGACCGAAGATTTTCCTCTTTGGGGAATTTGCACCGTGTTTCGTTCATTGTACACTAACCGCATAGTTGCTTAATGTGGACGGGGATAATTCGACGACTACCTGTGTGTTTATATGGTTCGGTTGGTGTCAAGAACAATGTCCTAACATCATCAAGCGCTATACATTTTTTTTTTCTCAATATGATGATCATCATTTTCGGGAGGACATGAACTTCCATGGTATATGGTGGATAGGCAGGAACCATGTAAGGCTATGTCTGAAAAGTGTTCCTTGTTGCAGTTTCCTCATATTCCAAGTCCGGCTTGTTGCAGGAGCTACTGAGTTAAGTGCTCTGTGCACACTGTGAGCTGTGTGTCTCATCCGTTTTTATCATGTTTCGATGTCCCAATTGTTTACGATGAATGATGATATCGTATGACAGGGGACAGTTGGCTATGTTCACTTTCTGCGTGGTTTCGCCTTATGTCTTTTGGCGTGTGCTGAGACTGCTACAATGGGGACTACAGTTACCTTTCTTTGTTTGGGAGATGAGTTAGTAATTCGGATGATTCCACTGGCACGGGCGGTTGAGCAATTATGTATTTTAATTCGTTTGCAGTGATACCAAGGCCTTCCATAACCAATAACCAGGAAGAGACACACACACAGGGATGACAGTAAGGAGGTGGAGTGGGACAGGTCTTGTGCTCAGAGGGAATCCAGAAACATTCACAAGATCTGCGATTTAGTGGACTCCTCAGTGTAGAGGCAAGCCAAGAACAACTTTTGGAGACAGTGTGGGCCAGACCTGGGGTAATCTACTGGCAAGAATAGCTATTACTGGAGGAAGTTTGTTGTTGTCTTACTGCAAAGGTATACTGGCCAGGGAGGGAAGATGTCAAGTCAGCATGTTTCTTGTGCGATGTTTCTGTTTGAAAACATAATCTCTGTGTAAACAAGAAATGTAACCATTTATCCAACTCATTAACAGAATCATTGTTTAAAAACAAGTCATGTTTTGTGTTTCACTCCAGACATAGCACAGGGTTACAGCCTGACTTCATTGACAAAGAGTTTGTGCACTCAAGTTGTTTACCTTTTGCTTGAGTCTATTTCTCATTGGGACATGATCTTATCTATCAAATCATTGCTAGTCAGCTCACTGTTCTATGGCAGGTGTTAATGAGGGATTTACTAGTTAGCTCACTGTTCTATGGCAGGTGTTAATGAGGGGTTTGCTAGTCAAGTCACTGTTCTATGGCAGGTGTTAATGAGGGGTTTGGCAGTCAGCTCACTGTTCTATGGCAGGTGTTAAAGAGGGATTTACTAGTCAGCTCACTGTTCTATGGCAGGTGTTAATGAGGGGTTTGCTAGTCAGCTCACTGTTCTATGGCAGGTGTTAATGAGGGGTTTGGCAGTCAGCTCACTGTTCTATGGCAGGTGTTAAAGAGGGATTTACTAGTCAGCTCACTGTTCTATGGCAGGTGTTAATGAGGGTTTACTAGTTAGCTCACTGTTCTATGGCAGGTGTTAAAGAGGGATTTACTAGTCAGGTCACTGTTCTATGGCAGGTGTTAATGAGGGGTTTACTAGTCAGCTCACTGTTCTATGGCAGGTGTTAATGAGGGGTTTACTAGTCAGCTCACTGTTCTATGGCAGGTGTTAATGAGGGGTTTGCTAGTCAGGTCACTGTTCTATGGCAGGTGTTAATGAGGGATTTGCTAGTTAGCTCACTGTTCTATGGCAGGTGTTAATGAGGGGTTTGCTAGTCAGCTCATTGTTCTATGGCAGGTGTTAATGAGGGATTTGCTAGTCAGCTCACTGTTCTATGGCAGGTGTTAATGAGGGGTTTGGTAGTCAACTCACTGTTCTATGGCAGGTGTTAAAGAGGGATTTACTAGTCAGCTCACTGTTATATGGCAGGTGTTAATGAGGGATTTACTAGTCAGCTCACTGTTATATGGCAGGTGTTAAAGAGGGATTTACTAGTCAGCTCACTGTTATATGGCAGGTGTTAATGAGGGATTTACTAGTCAGCTCACTGTTCTATGGCAGGTGTTAATGAGGGGTTTGGTAGTCAAGTCACTGTTCTATGGCAGGTGTTAATGAGGGATTTACTAGTCAGCTCACTGTTCTATGGCAGGTGTTAATGAGGGGTTTGGTAGTCAAGTCACTGTTCTATGGCAGGTGTTAAAGAGGGATTTACTAGTCAGGTCACTGTTCTATGGCAGGTGTTAATGAGGGATTTACTAGTCAGCTCACTGTTCTATGGCAGGTGTTAATGAGGGGTTTGGTAGTCAAGTCACTGTTCTATGGCAGGTGTTAATGAGGGATTTGCTAGTCAGCTCACTGTTCTATGGCAGGTGTTAATGAGGGATTTACTAGTCAGGTCACTGTTCTATGGCAGGTGTTAATGAGGGATTTACTAGTCAGGTCACTGTTCTATGGCAGGTGTTAATGAGGGGTTTGCTAGTCAGGTCACTGTTCTATGGCAGGTGTTAATGAGGGGTTTGGTAGTCAAGTCACTGTTCTATGGCAGGTGTTAATGAGGGATTTGCTAGTTAGTTCACTGTTCTATGGCAGGTGTTAATGAGGGGTTTGCTAGTTAGTTCACTGTTCTATGGCAGGTGTTAATGAGGGGTTTGCTAGTCACAATATTTGAGAGATTGTAATGATAGATTTGGTAGTCACAATATTTGAGAGATTATAATGATAGATTTGCTAGTCACAATATTTGATAGATTGTAATGATAGATTTGGTAGTCACAATATTTGATAGATTGTAATGATAGATTTGGTAGTCACAATATTTGATAGATTGTAATGATACATTTGGTAGTCACAATATTTGATAGATTGTAATGATAGATTTGGTAGTCACAATATTTGATAGATTGTAATGATAGATTTGGTAGTCACAATATTTGATAGATTGTAATGATACATTTGGTAGTCACAATATTTGATAGATTGTAATGATACATTTGGTAGTCACAATATTTGAGAGATTGTAATGATACATTTGGTAGTCACAATATTTGAGAGATTGTAATGATACATTTGGTAGTCACAATATTTGAGAGATTGAGAGAATATATCAAATAACAGATTGACAATGTTACCAGGGCTTTATTGGAGAGTAAGAGAGAACATTCTTTTTTAAAGTAGGAAATAAACACCTCAATCAATTGGTTCTCTCTATCTCTCTCTCTCACACACACACATTAAAGTAGGAAATAAACACCTCAATCAATTGGTTCTCTCTATCTCTCCCACACACACACACATTAAAGTAGGAAATAAACACCTTTATCAATTGGTTCTCTCTATCTCTCCCACACACACACACACATTAAAGTAGGAAATAAACACCTCAATCAATTTGTTCTCTCTATCTCTCCCATACACACACATTAAAGTAGGAAATAAACACCTCAATCAGTTGGTTCTCTCTATCTCTCCCACACACACACACACATTAAAGTAGGAAATAAACACCTCAATCAATTGGTTCTCTCTATCTCTCCCACACACACACACACACATTAAAGTAGTAAATAAACACTTCAATCAATTTGTTCTCTCTATCTCTCCCACACACACACACACACATTAAAGTAGGAAATAAACACCTCAATCAATTGGTTCTCTCTATCTCTCCCCCCCACACACACACATTAAAGTAGGAAATAAACACCTCAATCAATTTGGTCTCTCTATCTCTCCCACACACACACACATTAAAGTAGGAAATAAACACCTCAATCAATTTGTTCTCTCTATCTCTCCCACACACACACATTAAAGTAGGAAATAAACACCTCAATCAATTGGTTCTCTCTATCTCTCTCCCACACATTAAAGTAGGAAATAAACACCTCAATCAATTGGTTCTCTCTATCTCTCCCACACACACATTAAAGTAGGAAATAAACACCTCAATCAATTTGTTCTCTCTCTCTCTTCCACACACGCACACATTAAAGTAGGAAAATAAACACACATTGACAAGTACATCAATTTGCTCTCTCACATACACACACACACAAAAACACATGAAAGGAGATAAGCACACACATTGACAGACTCATCAATATGCTCTCTCTCTCACACACACAAACACATATGCCCCCCCCCCCCCCCCCACACTTCTCCACCCAATCCCTCCAAAAAAAAAGTCTGCACTCGCTGTCTTTTCTCTTAGAGGATCTTCCCAAAGCCAATCTACCTGGTCCAGATTAACACTTGATCAGTCTCCGTAACATCACAGGTAACACTTTATCAGCCTCCGTGACATCACAGGTAACACTTTATCAGCCTCCGTAACATCACAGGTAACACTTTATCAGCCTCTATAACATCACAGATAACACTTTATCAGCCTCTATAACATCACAGATAACACTTTATCAGCCTCTGTAACATCACAGGTAACACTTTATCAGCCTCCGTAACATCACAGATAACACTTTATCAGCCTCCGTACATCACAGATAACACTTTATCAGCCTCTGTAACATCACAGATAACACTTGATCAGCCTCCGTAACATCACAGATAACACTTTATCAGCCTCTATAACACTTTATCAGCCTCTGTAACATCACAGATAACACTTTATCAGCCTCCGTAACATCACAGGTAACACTTTATCAGCCTCCGTAACATCACAGGTAACACTTTATCAGCCTCCGTAACATCACAGGTAACACTTTATCAGCCTCCGTAACATCACAGATATCACTTTATCAGCCTCCGTAACATCACAGATAACACTTTATCAACCTCTGTAACATCACAGATAACACTTTATCAGTCTCCGTAACATCACAGGTAACACTTTATCAGCCTGCGTAACATCACAGATAAGACTTTATCAGCCTCTATAACATCACAGATAACACCATAACAGTATATTTATGTACATCAACTATAACAACAGCAGTATTCACAGAGTATTTTGCTATTGGGGAAGTAGTTGAAGGGAATGACTACTTCCAGCCTGCCAGAGATACTGTGCATACACAGGGAGGGCGTACATATAGAAGCATTATTTATTTGTGTACAACATGGCTGACTTGTCTTGTTCTGGGACAACAAACATAGGGAGTGTACACATATACAAGTGTTATTTATTTGTGTACAACATGGTTGACTTGTCTTGTTCTGGGACAACAAACATAGGGAGTGTACACATATACAAGTGTTATTTATTTGTGTACAACATGGTTGACTTGTCTTGTTCTGGGACAACAAACATAGGGAGTGTACACATATACAAGTGTTATTTATTTGTGTACAACATGGCTGACTTGTCTTGTTCTGGCGCAACAAACATAGGGAGTGTACACATATACAAGTGTTATTTATTTGTGTACAACATGGTTGACTTGTCTTGTTCTGGCACAACAAACATAGGGAGTGTAGACATATACAAGTGTTATTTATTTGTGTACAACATGGTTGACTTGTCTTGTTCTGGCACAACAAACATAGGGAGTGTACACATATACAAGTGTTATTTATTTGTGTACAACATGGTTGACTTGTCTTGTTCTGGCACAACAAACATAGGGAGTGTACACATATACAAGTGTTATTTATTTGTGTACAACATGGTTGACTTGTCTTGTTCTGGCACAACAAACATAGGGAGTGTACACATATACAAGTGTTATTTATTTGTGTACAACATGGTTGACTTGTCTTGTTCTGGCACAACAAACATAGGGAGTGTACACATATACAAGTGTTATTTATTTGTGTACAACATGGTTGACTTGTCTTGTTCTGGCACAACAAACATAGGGAGTGTACACATATACAAGTGTTATTTATTTGTGTACAACATGGTTGACTTGTCTTGTTCTGGGCAACAAACATAGGGAGTGTACACATATACAAGTGTTATTTATTTGTGTACAACATGGTTGACTTGTCTTGTTCTGGCGCAACAAACATAGGGAGTGTACACATATACAAGTGTTATTTATTTGTGTACAACATGGTTGACTTGTCTTGTTCTGGCACAACAAACATAGGGAGTGTACACATATACAAGTGTTATTTATTTGTGTACAACATGGTTGACTTGTCTTGTTCTGGCACAACAAACATAGGAGTGTACACATATACAAGTGTTATTTATTTGTGTACAACATGGTTGACTTGTCTTGTTCTGGCACAACAAACATAGGGAGTGTACACATATACAAGTGTTATTTATTTGTGTACAACATGGTTGACTTGTCTTGTTCTGGGGCAACAAACATAGGGAGTGTACACATATACAAGTGTTATTTATTTGTGTACAACATGGTTGACTTGTCTTGTTCTGGCGCAACAAACATAGGGAGTGTACACATATACAAGTGTTATTTATTTGTGTACAACATGGTTGACTTGTCTTGTTCTGGCGCAACAAACACTTGAATGCTAATGAAGAAACCAAAATCTGGACAACCCCTAGTCTGGTTCTAATAATTTCACAACCAAATGTCCCCACTTTAGCCTTTTGTTTTTATATCTTGTTTTAACAGTCGGTTACCATTGTTATATCTTGTTGTAACAGTCTGTCTACCATTGTTATATCTTGTTGTAACAGTCTGTCTACCCTTGTTATATCTGTTGTAACAGTCTGTCTACCCTTGTTATATCTTGTTGTAACAGTCTGTCTACCCTTGTTATATCTTGTTGTAACAGTCTGTCTACCCTTGTTATATCTTGTTGTAACAGTCTGCCATTGTTATATCTTGTTGCAACAGTCTGTCTACCCTTGTTATATCTTGTTGTAACAGTCTGCCATTGTTATATCTTGTTGTAACAGTCTGTCTACCCTTGTTATATCTTGTAACAGTCTACCGTTGTTATATCTTGTTGTAACAATCTGTCTACCGTTGTTATATCTTGTAACAGTCTACCCTTGTTATATCTTGTTGTAACAGTCTACCGTTGTTATATCTTGTTGTAACAATCTGTCTACCGTTGTTATATCTTGTTGTAACAATCTGTCTACCGTTGTTATATCTTGTTGTAACAGTCTGTCTACCGTTGTTATATCTTGTTGTAACAGTCTGTCTACCCTTGTTATATCTGGTAACAGTCTACCCTTGTTAGATCTGGTAACAGTCTACCCTTGTTATATCTTGTTATAACAGTCTGTCTACCCTTGTTATATCTGGTAACAATCTACCCTTGTTATATCTGGTAACAGTCTACCCTTGTTATATCTGGTAACAGTGTAACAGTCTGTGTACCCTTGTTATATCTTGTAACAGTCTACCCTTGTTATATCTGGTAACAGTCTACCCTTGTTATATCTGGTAACAGTGTAACAGTCTGTGTACCCTTGTTATATCTTGTTGTAACAGTCTGTCTACCCTTGTTATATCTTGTAACAGTCTACCCTTGTTATATCTTGTTGTATAACTGTAAAATGAGTTAGGTGTTGGGCACCATGAAGGACTTGGATAGAGCTGGACAGATTAGGCCAGGAGCAGAACAAACATTTGTTGTTGACTTGTGTCAATGTTTTATTGTAGCTACATTCTGTGTTTTATTGTAGTTAAATTCTGTGTTATATTGTAGCTACATTCTGTGTTTTATTGTAGCTACATTCTGTGTTTTATTGTAGCTACATTCTATGTTTTATTGTAGCTACATTCTATGTTATATGGTAACTACATTTGTTATATAGAGCCAGTCTTAACATATGGATGTGAATCATGGACAATAGGACAACAGACAAGAAAATCACTGGAGGCTGTAGAAATGTGGTTTTACAGAAAAATGTTGAGAATACCATGGACAGCTAAGAAGAGTAATGAAAACGTTTTGAAAGAGGCCAAAGCAAAAAGAGAGCTAATTTCCAATATTAGGAAGAAACAATCATAATTTTTTTTGGCCATGAAATGAGTATATTGTAACAACTGGGAAAATTGAGAGACGAAGAGATAGAGGGGAGCAAAAAGAAAAGATACCAGACAGCTTAAGAAAATGGTTTGGCAGAAGGTCAACAACAAAAATGATAAATAACTTTCAAGGTAGAAAGTTGTAGAGAGACTTGATCACCTATGCCTGCTGGCACGATACTTTATGATATTTGTTATATTGTAGCCATATTTGTTATATTATAGCCATTTTTTTATGTTATATTTGTTATATTATTGGATGGGAAAACAGAGTTATGTTTAGTAGACACAAAATAAGTGGAGCAGAAACAGATGTGCAAGTGATCGTTGTTCACGTTATGTTGACAATAGTGACATCTCTCGTCTTTCTATCGTCTCTCTTAGTAGCTTGACTTGTTCTGAAATATATTTGGATCAAATTATACATGAAACAAATATATATGAAACAATTATACATGAAACAAATATATATGAAACAAATATACATGAAACAAATATATTTGGATCAAATGTACATGAAACAAATATATTTTATCAAATGTACATGAAACAAATATATTTGGATCAAATGTACATGAAACAAATATATTTGGATCAAATGTACATGAAACAAATATACATGAAACAAATATATTTGGATCAAATGTACATGAAACAATGTACATGAAACAAATGTACATGAAACAAATGTACATGAAACAAATATATTTGGATCAAATAATACATGAAACAAATATATATGAAACAAATATACATGAAACAAATATATTTGGATCAAATGATGTTTTTAAAATAGAATGCCGAATGGACATAGGTCAGGTACGAGACTTGATTCAGCATCTTAGCATACAAGTTTTCACCCATATGTGCTCGGCCGCTTATCCAGAAGTGTTCGGAGACTTCTGGATATTGTCGTTTCAAGCATCGAAACTCAGAATGTGAGGCAGCATTCCTCATCTTCTCAGAATACCGCTAACCTGTACCCATTTCTGCCAGCGGGGGTATTTTTTTTTTTTTGCAAACCACAAGTACAATTCACACTGCTTCTAGCGGGAATCGAACACGAGTTGTCCGAACGTCGGTAGCCCAGTCGGGCGGCTTTCCCCTACTAGGCTACCAAGGCTCCCCTAAATGGATGATGTAGTTGACAGAAGATAATGTTAGTGGTTGCTATAGTAACAGCCCTTCCATCTATTCTCCTGTCAAGCTGAAGACGGCAGAGAGTAGAGATTCTAGACTGATGATCTTTGCTATTAAGTGTCAGATTTTGCACAGGACTCACACTGTATCTCACCACACATGCTTGTTCTAGACAATACTTTCAACAATAACAATAGAGTTGATGCCTGCTGTTGTTGCTTCATGCCTCAGTGTTATTTTTAGAATTTCTTGAGGTCTTTCATAGCATTTATATTATTATTAGTGGTGGTGATTGTGTGTGTAGCAGTGGTATTTTTGTTGTGGTGACAGTAGATCTAGACCAGTTGAGTTGCCTCTACTCTAACACGACTACCATTAGTGATGAAAGAAGTGTGGTAGAATTAGCTTTTTATGCAGTCATCTTTGTCCCTGGACATGCAGGGGGACATGGAAGAGTGGACAGGCTGGATAGCTGTGCTGTCGTTGAAGACGGTCAACCGATGGATCAGGCAGAAGTTATCACTGCCCTTCGAGATGTGGGATAGGGCATGAGATTTCAACAACCATGAGTCTACAGGACTTTGACAACCATGATGAGTCTACAGGACTTTGACAACCATGATGAGTCTACAGGACTTTGACAACCATGAGTCTGCAGGCCTTTGACAACCATGAGTCTACAGGACTTTGACAACCATGAGTCTGCAGGACTTTGACAACCATGAGTCTGCAGGACTTTGACAACCATGAGTCTGCAGGACTTTGACAACCATGAGTCTGCAGGACTTTGACAACCATGAGTCTACAGGACTTTGACAACCATGAGTATACAGGACTTTGACAACCATGAGTCTGCAGGACTTTGACAACCATGAGTCTACAGGACTTTGACAACCATGAGTCTACAGGACTTTGACAACCATGAGTCCACACCACTCCTTTGGATGAAAGAGGTGGGAAGAAAGATTGGTACATCCAGAAATAAGAGGCTTAGTGGGCGCATTAGAGGACTTATCAACCGACACAGAACTGGAGTTGTCAGTCGCTGGTCACTGCGGGACTTGCTGAGTAAGGGATCTGAGTACCTATAGACATGTTCGGAGTGCAATGATGATGATCCACAAACAACTCAATAATGATAACCCACAAATAACTCAATGGTTAAAAAAAAAAAAAAAAAAAGTAAAGTAGCCCCGTCACGCCAAGTGGCGTATAGGGAATATGGTGTTAGTGACCATAAATTTTACAGACCTTCGGCACACAATTTTTTGGGGTAATGTGGTCAGTATTACGCCCGTGCCGCTTCACTTTCCCAGAAAAAAATCCAAAACTCAATGGTGATAACCCACAAATAACTCAGTAATGATAACCCACAAATAACTCAATAATGGTAACCCACAAATAACTCAATAATGATAACCCACAAATAACTCAATAATGGTAACCCACAAATAACTCAATAATGATAACCCACAAATAACTCAATAATGGTAACCCACGAATAACTCAATGATGATAACACACAAATAACTCAATAATGATAACCCACAAATAACTCAATAATGATAACCCACAAATAACTCAATAATGATAACCCACAAATAACTCAACGATGATAACACACAAATAACTCAATGATGATAACACACAAATAACTCAATGATGATAACCCACAAATAACTCAATGATGATAACACACAAATAACTCAATAATGATAACCCACAAATAACTCAATAATGATAACACACAAATAACTCAATGATGATAACACACAAATAACTCAATAATGATAACACACAAATAACTCAATAATGATAACCCACAAATAACTCAATAATGATAACCCACAAATAACTCAATAATGATAACACACAAATAACTCAATGATGATAACCCACAAATAACTCAATGGTGATAACCCACAAATAACTCAACAATGATAATTCACAAATTACTCATTAACATTACATTTAATATGCAAGATCTGACACATGATAACAAAGATTGTCGGACACGAAGAGTATAGAATGTCTGCCGTGTGTGCCGTCTTCAGCTCAAAGGGACAATAGATAGTAGCAGAAGTTGTTCCAAACACAAAAACTAATTCTCAAGTCACATATTTGGTCATGTATATTGTCCACCCATCTGTGAGAGCCGGAATATAACCAAAACAGAAAAAATTGGATGCATTTGAAAACAAATTTCTAAGAAAAACACTTTCTATACCAAGGGATGAATTTGAGACAAACATTCAACAATCTCATCTAAAATCAAGAACTGATGGTGGGCTTGTGTTGGTGGCCTTGTGATGGTGGCCTTGTGTTGGTGGCCCTGTGATGGTGGCCCTGTGTTGGTGGCCTTGTGATGGTGGCCTTGTGATGGTGGCCTTGTGTTGGTGGCCCTGTGTTGGTGGCCCTGTGTTGGTGGCCTTGTGATGGTGGCCCTGTGTTGGTGGCCCAGTGTTGGTGGCCCAGTGTTGTGATGGTGGCATTGTGTTGGTGGCTTTGTGATGGTGGCCCTGTGTTGGTGGCCTTGTGATGGTGACCCTGTGTTGGTGGCCTTGTGATGGTGGCATTGTGTTGGTGGCCCTGTGTTGGTGGCCTTGTGATGGTGACCTTGTGTTGGTGGCCTTGTGATGGTGACCTTGTGTTGGTGGCTTTGTGTTGGTGGCTTTGTGATGGTGGCCCTGTGTTGGTGGCCCTGTGATGGTGACCTTGTGTTGGTGGCCTTGTGATGGTGACCTTGTGTTGGTGGCCTTGTGATGGTGGCCTTGTGTTGGTGGCCCTGTGTTGGTGGCTTTGTGTTGGTGGCCCTGTGTTGGTGGCCTTGTGATGGTGACCTTGTGTTGGTGGCCTTGTGATGGTGGCATTGTGTTGGTGGCATTGTGATGGTGGCCTTGTGTTGGTGGCCTTGTGATGGTGGCCTTGTGTTGGTGGCCTTGTGATGGTGGCATTGTGTTGGTGGCATTGTGATGGTGGCCTTGTGTTGGTGGCCTTGTGATGGTGACCTTGTGTTGGTGGCCTTGTGTTGGTGGCCCTGTGATGGTGGCCTTGTGTTGGTGGCCTTGTAATGAGGAGAGAATCACAAAGTAGGATGGGAAACTGTGGGCAAGATAGGCTAATCTAGAGAAGTACTAAGAACATCCATAAGAGAAGCAATGACAACGTATATCAGCTCAATTGCTGAAATTGAACGCCCAAAACAGAGACTTGTGGTGAGACACACTTCCAGTTCTGCCAGTAGTTACAAAAGGCTGGGTTGGTTCCACCAGAGGTCTACACTAGGGCAAGGTGGTGGGTGGTGAACCTCACTTAAGGTATGCAGACCCATCTCTTGACCTCAGGTGGTGCCACCCTAGCTTTTAGTAACTACTTTTTCTTTTGTGACTCATTGGGTTGTAAGGACAACAGACAGATGAGTTGTAGTAACCATAACTAGGATATTAAAACAGTGCTACAATAATGTAGCAGGATTGATCTATCTAGGTTAAGCAATCAAGAGTACATGACAATCTTTTGACTCATGAAGAAATGCAAAATGGAATGGTTTGGTCACGTATTTCAATTGTCTGGCCTAGCAAGGACCATTCTGTCAGGAGCTGTAAAAGGGGGAGAATCACGTAGAGAAAGAGATGGGAAGATAATGTCGAAGAATGAACAGGTCTCGACTTTGTAGAGTCCAAAAGAATAAGTGAAGATAGAGAAAGAATGTTGATGAAGTCTGTCCCCAGGGTGAAGGGATGAAGAAGTTGATGTTGATAATTCTTCACATTTATGTACCTTTGCCAAGGTTTGCAATCGTGGACTGCTTGCGCAAGAACTCCAAAC
The DNA here is from genome assembly GCA_032433765.1 of Megaustenia siamemsis. NCBI lineage: Eukaryota > Metazoa > Mollusca > Gastropoda > Stylommatophora > Ariophantidae > Megaustenia > Megaustenia siamemsis. The sequence goes on along the minus strand of JAVIAB010000025.1, from coordinate 37,081,470 downwards.
ACAACTCCTTGCTTAGGCCAAACTCTCTCATGTTGCAGACAAATGTTCTGTGAAGAGATAAATGGTGTGTGAAGAGATAAATGGTGTGTGAAGAGATAAATGTTGGGTGAAGAGATAAATGGTGTGTGAAGAGACAAATGTTGTGTGAAGAGACAAATGTGTGAAGAGATAAAGTGTTGTGTGAAGAGATAAGTGTTGTGTGAAGAGATAAATGGTGTGTGAAGAGATAAATGGTGTGTGAAGAGATAAGTGTTGTGTGAAGAGATAAATGTTCTGTGAAGAGATAAATGGTGTGTGAAGAGATAAATGGTGTGTGAAAAGATAAGTGTTGTGTGAAGAGATAAAGTGTTGTGTGAAGAGATAAATGGTGTGTGAAGAGATAAGTGGTGTTCATGTTCTTCTTTTATCCTTCCCATCAAATACCCAAATCTCACCTTCCCATCAATGACCCAAATATCACCTTCCCATCAAATACCCAAATCTCACCTTCCCATCAAATACCAAAATCTCACCTTCCCATCAATGACCCAAATATCACCTTCCCATCAAATACCCAAATCTCACCTTCCCATCAAATACCAAAATCTCACCTTCCCATCAATGACCCAAATATCACCTTCCCATCAATGACCCAAATATCACCTTCCCATCAATGACCCAAATATCACCTTCCCATCAATGACCCAAATATCACCTTCCCATCAATGACCCAAAATCTCACCTTCCCATCAATGACCCAAATCTCGCCTTCCCATCAATGACCCAAATATCACCTTCCCATCAATGACCCAAATCTCACCTTCCCATCAATGACCCAAATCTCACCTTCCCATCAATGACCCAAATCTCACCTTCCCATCAATGACCCAAATATCACCTTCCCATCAATGACCCAAATATCACCTTCCCATCAATGACCCAAATCTCACCTTCCCATCAATGACCCAAATATCACCTTCCCATCAATGACCCAAATATCACCTTCCCATCAATGACCCAAATCTCACCTTCCCATCAATGACCCAAATCTCACCTTCCCATCAATGACCCAAATATCACCTTCCCATCAATGACCCAAATCTCGTCTTTCCATCAATGACCCAAATCTCGCCTTCCCATCAAGGACCAAAATCTCACCTTCCCATCAATGACCCAAATCTCACCTTCCCATCAATGACCCAAATCTCACCTTCCCATCAATGACCCAAATCTCGCCTTCCCATCAATGACCCAAATATCACCTTCCCATCAATGACCCAAATCTCACCTTCCCATCAATGACCCAAATATCACCTTCCCATCAATGACCCAAATATCACCTTCCCATCAATGACCAAATCTCACCTTCCCATCAATGACCCAAATCTCACCTTCCCATCAATGACCCAAATATCACCTTACCCAAGTTGTCCAAATGTGATATTTTCTTGAAACCTGTTGTCATCAGAGAGGATTTCACTTTCGTCAGAGCTGTTGGGGGAAACAAAAACCAAAGAGATTAGTTCAAGGAACTGATTTCAAGGAGCGTTTAGTTGAACGTTGACCAGCCTACATCGTTGTGACCAGATTGTTTGAATACAACCTACAAAGAAATGTCAGATTCTCAACTATCTTCATCTTCTTCTTTCCTTCCTCATTTGCCTTGCAGCATCAATGGGAGATATAATATGTGGTCTTTTGCTCTTCTATTGGCCTCTATTGCTGTTATGTTTCCTAGTGTTTCTAATATTCCATCAATCTATCTTTTGCTCTTCTATTGGCCTCTATTGCTGTTATGTTTCCTAGTGTTTCTAATATTCCATCAATCTATCTTTTGCTCTTCTATTGACCTCTCCTACTGTTATATTTCCTAGTGTTTCTAATATTCCGTCTATCCATCTTTTTCGTGCTCGGCACTTGGGTCTGGTGTTCTCGGAATGATTATTGAAGACTCGTGTTGTGTTTTGATCTTTCTGCCTTGTCACGTCGCCAAACTATTTTATCAGTTGTTTCTTTATATATTCTATGGTGGGGGTTATTCCTAGCTTTTTTTCTCAGTTCTTCATTTCTGATCTTATCTCTCAGACTGTTTCCTGCCATTCGTCTAACACATTTAATCTCGGTAGTGGTTAATTTTCTTATTGTTCTTGCGTCTAGGGTCCAGGACTGGCATTGGTAGCACAACGTTGGGATGAAGATTGTATTGTAGAATGCTTGTTTTGCCTACAGAGTTATTTCCTTTTTAGACAATAGTGGTGATAACTGTCCAATGATTTGACAAGCCTTGTTGCATCTTGAGTCTATCTCTGCTGTTTGTGAATTTTCGTTTGTCACTAGACTTCCTAGGTATTTAAATTCCTCTAGTTGTGTTTGTTGTCTGCCATCCATCGTTATGTTGATATTCTGTTTCTAAACTATAAAAATATGAATACCTCTGGAGTCAGGGGATATCTGCCTGTATGGTGAGGGGCACCTCACAATGAGGACACTCTCGGCTGACTGCCGAGGAATTGTGTCATGGAAACAAAGCATGTATTCACACACGATGAAGTCCTTGGAGAGCTCGACAGTGTCGTCACCAAATATTAAATGTGATTACGAACAGAGACCTTCTTCAAATTGTTGGAAACTGGAGACATATCGCTAGGTGGGTTGATGAGTTAACATTTCATCAAGTTCTGGACAATACATCTTGTAGTGCCTTGCTTTTTGTTCTACATAAGGTGGCCAGTAATGCTACCAAGTTATTCTTCGACCCTCTTTAGGTCCATGAAGGCTACTCTTATTCTGAAACTATAAAAATGTTTTTAAAAAAAATATAGATGCGCTGGTTTATAGCAAGCTGCCATATTTGTGCTCTTTGGCCCAAAACATCCGACTTCAGCCCAACATTTTATGAGTACCAGGTTGCCTTCCATCATTAGGTTCCTACTAGTTTGGCCTGGCTTGTTAGTTAGTCTCCTGGCCAACCACAGGGAAGTGGAGTAATGCTTTGATCTGTTGTGTCACTCATTCTGACGCAAGGAGAGATGTGTCAGTGACTGACAGCTTCTATCCAAGATGCTGTTAATAGTCTTGGTCTTTTATTTAGCATTTGGACATTGGGAGAGAGAATACCAGACAGCTGAGATATAGTAACCATCATTTAGAGTATGTTGTTACTGGTAGTCATGATACCAGACAGCTGAGATATAGTTACCATCATCTAGAGTATGTTGTTACTGGTAGTGATGATATCAGACATCTGAGATATAGTAACCATCATCTAGAGTATGTTGTTACTGGTAGAGAGGATACCTAACAGCTGAGATATAGTAACCATCATCTAGAGTATATTGTTACTGGTAGAGAGGATACCTAACAGCTGAGACATAGTTACCATCATCTAGAGTATGGCATCATAGAAAGTCCGAAGAAAAATAGTTTGAGACAGAAAATTGGTGAGCGACGTGATCACCTGCGCCAGTAGATAAGGTTTGCCTATTTGATGATGCAACCATCTGGTGAAAGGCTGACCAAGAGAGTCACTAGACAGAACAATTACTAGGGAAGGCTGAACACGGGACTAAGAAACTACCAAGAATTAGCAACTAATCGTCAATCATGGAGAACTTTGACTTCCGCCTTATGTGCCGTCTTCGGCCCGAGAGGAACTAACGATGATGTTCTTTCTTTCTTTCTCTCTTTCCTTCATTCACATGATAACTGGTAAAAGAACAGATAATCCACTTCGCCATTCATCCTTAACAGTACGTTAAGTGGGCATAGATGCGCTGTGTTGTGGTTTATCTGCACCTTTCGGCCTGACACATCTGACTTCAGCATTTTTGGGTACCGGGTTGTCTTCTCTCTTTGATCCCTACTGGCATGGCCAGATTGGATGATCTGGTTTTAGGGGTACCACTAGGAGGTGGAGTAGGATCTTGGTTAGCTTCGATGTTCGCCGATCCTGATGCATTCAGTCAGTTATGGGTGCTGACCACACTCAGCTCAGTTGCTGGATGAGCTTGTTGTCCCCCCTGATGATTGGGTACTTAGACGGGAGAAGTAGATGCACCTACAATCAACACCTTATAGGAACAGTCAGTTTGTAGACACTTTGAGAATTGCTGAGATGGGCAGTGGAACAGATATGGGGATGCCACGACTGCAATGAAACTTGATTCTATGAAGAGAATAGAATAGAATAGATGATCAGAAATGATCTTTGTTTATCTTAAAACATCTTGACATTCCTAATATTGAAATTTATCTGCTAAAATGATGTCAGAGTTGAAAGCTAAGCAAGAACAAGGGATTAACTATTTCTTGTGTTGGTACTCACTTCGTGGGCACTGGTCTCCGAGATCGTTCACACTGTACAGCGTCAAAAAAAGCGGCATTCCAGAACCTGAGAGAACGCCAAATGGGCTGTTCACGCAAGCACACGTACAAGAAGATCTTCTCTGTCTGTTCTTGACACGCCATCCGTTGGGAGAGAGAGAAGAATTTCAGCATTAGTGATTGGGATATATTAATCTTGTGTGTGAATAGTGTGCCTTTTGTATATATTTTATATCGTACCCTGTCATCATCAAGTATCAGGCCTGCTGGCGTAGGTGGTCATGTCTCTCCACAACTTTCGATCTTGACAGTTATTTATCATTTCTTTTGTTGACCTTTTGTCAAGCCATTCTCTTAAGCTGTCTGGTATTTTTTCTCTTTGCTTCCCTCTATCTCTTCGTCCCTCAATTTTCCCAGTTGTTACAATATATTCCAGTTGTTCACTTCTCATTCTTCTTCTTCTTCTTCTACCTTTTTAGCTCCCAGTGGAGCATAGGTCTTCAACAAACACTTTCCAAGTCGTTCTGTTTTTTGCCATTCTTTTAAGATCATTCCATGTCTTCCTCATCATCTCCATCTCTTCTTCTATCTGTTTTCTCCAAGAATTCTTTGGTCTTCCTCTTTGTCTTTTCCCCTGGGGATTCCAAAAAAGGACGTGTTGTGTAATACTCTCAGTTGGCTTCCGTAGTGTGTGTCCTATCCAGCGCCATCGTCTTCGCTGTATCTCTTTATCCACTGGTGTTTGACTGGTATATTTCCATAATTCTATGTTAGTGATTTTGTCCTGCCATTTCCATCCTTTTATTCTGCGCAAGCATCCATTAATGAAAATCTGTATTTTCGTGATTGTCAATTTTGTTGTTCTCCATGTTTCACAGCCATATAATAGGACCTCCTTAACATTTGAGTTGAAAATTTTTATTTTTGTATTTAACCTAATTTCTTTGGATTTCCATATGTTTCCCAGTGCAATGAAAGCTCTCTTGCTTTTGATATTCTTATTTTGGTATCATTTTCTGTTCCTCGCTCTTTATCTATATTCTATCTATCTATCTATTGACCTTTCGAGCCGTAACCGGCCCATAGGGCGTAGACCAAGATACACCTTCTCCTATATGAATTTTTGTTCTAGCAGTTTTCTTTTAAAGATATTTTATCAAATCTCGCCATCTGTCTCTGTTCTGTGCAAGCAGTTCTATCTCATTGAGGGAGCCGATTCCTGCTGCTCTTGCCTCTCTCATCAATGTTCTTCTCAGTGTCTCCCTGGGTCTTCCTCTTTTTCTTTTACCTGTTGTTTCCCATATGAGGGCTTGCTTTGCTATTCGATTATTATCTCTTCTCATCACATGTCCAACGTATGACCATCGTCTTTTCTTTATTACTGAAGATATTAGTGGTTGATTGGCGATTTCTCTAATTTCCTCGTTTGTTTTGAATTCGTTCCATTCTATACCAAGTATTTTCCTTAGACATTTATTTTCGAATGCGTTCAACTTTGTTTCTATATCTCTTGTTGTTTTCCAGCTTTCACACGCATACGTAAGGGTTGATAGTACATTTGATTTGAATAGCCTAAGTTTTGTGTTTGTGCTAATGAGTTTTGATTTCCACAACTTTTCAAGGCTTCTGAAAGACATTGCTGCTTTAGCCAGTCTGATTCTAATTTCTTTGCTCGTATCCCCTTCTCGATCAATGTGACTTCCAAGATAGATAAAGTGATCGATCTCTTCTACTGGTTTGTTTTCCATGTATATTTTGTCACTTGTTGGAATTAAACTTTTCATGACTTTAGTCTTTTCATGATTGACCTCAAGCCCAATTTTGCTGGCTATTGATGATAGTTCATTTGTGTTTTCCTGCATCGTTTTTATCTGACTGCTGATGAGAACTATGTCATCAGCAAAGTCGAGGTCCTCCAAATGGTCTCCTTGTATCCATTCGATGCCTTTATTACCAGTGCAGCATTTCTTCATTATGAAGTCCATAACAATTCCAAATAACAAGGGCGATAAAATACATCCTTGTTTAACCCCAGTTTCTATTGGGAAACATTCGCTCAGTCCTTCCTCTGTTCGAACTGCACATTTATCTATATTACTGCCCAGATATATGTAAGATTGTACGTCTAGTAGAGGTATTTCTCCTAGTTTTATTTGGTTATTGCCAACTGTATTAATTCTCATAATGTTGGTCTTATCTCTATTAATCTTCAGTCCTAGCTGTTGTGATCTCTCATCAAGTATGCTCATTTTATCCTGCATCTGTTGATGGCTGTGTGATAGGAGAGCTATGTCATCAGCAAAGTCTAAATCATCAAGTTGTTTGGTCAGTGACCACTGGATTCCATTTATGTTGTTTTGAGCTATTTTCATAATCCAATCTTTGGCCAGTAGAAAGAGAAATGGAGACAGAAGGCATCCCTGCCGTACTCCTGTTCTTATTTCAAATGCTTCTGTAAGCTGTCCTTCACACACCACACTACATTTCGTTCCTTCATACATTGTTTTTATCAGGTTAATAAACTTTATGGGGATTCCGTAATGACTCAGCATCTTCCAAAGCATTCTTCTGTCTAAACTATCAAATGCCTTTTTGTAATCTATGAATCCAATATAAAGTGGGGATTTTAGTTCTAAACTTTGTTCAACTATTATACGTAGAATAGTTATTTGATCAGCACATGATCTGTTCTTCCTAAAACCTGCTTGTTCATCTCTCAAATGTTTCTCTATGGCCTCTTTTAGTCTCTCCAGAATGATTCTGCGCAGTATTTTTCCTGGCACTGATAGTAGCATAATTCCCCTATAATTTGTGCAATCCTGTAAACTTCCTTTCTTTGGTAGTTTGATCATATAACCTTCTTTCCAGTCTTTAGGTATTTCATCCCTCTCCCAAATTTTATCTAATAGATTATGTAGCATCTTGGTAGAGGTGTTAATATCTGCTTTGATGGCTTCCGAAGGAATTTCATCTGGTCCTGTGGCTTTACCATTTTTTAATAGTTTGATGGCTTTCATTATTTCTTCTATGCTTGGTTTTCCACAGTTAACGTATAACTCTTCTTCTGCTGGTAGTATATCTGGAGGATTATTTGAGCCGGGTCTATTCAAAAGTTCTTCAAAGTGCTCTTTCCATCTCTCCATTTGTTCCCTTATATTACTAAGCAGATTTATTTTCTTATTTTTAATAAAGGCATTGATCTGTTTGTATTTTCCACTTAATTTCTTTGTGCTGTTGTACAGTTCGTTCATATTCCCTTTATTTGCTGCTTCTTCTGCCTCTTTAGCTAGTTCATCTATATATTTGCTCTTATCCCTTTTAATGCATCTTCTCACTTTTTTGTTCACCTCTGTGTAAGCTTCCTGTGTCTTGGCTTTATTACTTCTCGTTTTGCTTTTATTTATGTCTGCTTTCTTGTTCTTTCTTTCTTTAATTTTGTCCAGGGTCTCTGCTGTCATCCATGCCTTATTCTGGCGTTCTCTTTTCCCCAGTGTATCTTCGCATGTCTCTTTCCATATATCTTTTACCTGTTTCCAATGATCTTCTATATTTATTGTATTTTCTAGTTGTTGGAGGACTTGGTATTTGCTTGATATTGCGACTGCCAATTTATCTTTAATTCCTTGTTCTTTAAGGAACCCTACATTGAAATACTTTCTACCCTTATTCGTTGTAGTATACCTTTTTAGTTTAATTTTAAGTTTGGCTATCAGAAGATGATGATCAGAAGCTACATCTGCCCCTCTATATACTTTTACATCCTGTAAGGATGACTTAAACTTATTATTAATACATTCTTCTTCTTTTACCTTTTAGCTCCCGGTGGAGCATAGGTCTTCAACAAACACTTTCCAAGTCGTTCTGTTTTTCGCCATTCCTTTAAGATCATTCCATGTCTTCCCCATCATCTTCATCTCTGCTTCTATCTGTCTTCTCCAAGAATTCCTTGGTCTTCCTCTTTGTCTTTTCCCCTGGGGATTCCAAAAAAGGGCCTGTTGTGTAATACTCTCAGTTGGCTTCCGTAGTGTGTGTCCTATCCATCGCCATCGTCTTCGCTGTATCTCTTTATCCACTGGTATTTGACCGGTACATTTCCATAATTCCACGTTAGTGACTTTGTCCTGCCATTTCCATCCCTTTATTCTGCACAAGCATCCATTAATGAAAGTCTGTACTTTCGTGATTGTCAATTTTGTCATTCTCCATGTTTCACAGCCATATAATAGGACCTCCTTAACATTTGAGTTGAAAATTTTTATTTTTGTATTTAGCCTAATTTCTTTGGATTTCCATATGTTTCCCAGTGCAATGAAAGCTCCTCTTGCTTTTGATATCCTTATTTTGGTATCATTTTCTGTTCCTCCCTCTTTATCTATATTACTGCCCAGATATATATAAGATTGTACGTCTAGTAGAGGTATTTCTCCTAGTTTTATATGGTTATTGCCAACTGCATTAATTCTCATAATATTGGTCTTATCTCTATTAATCTTTAGTCCTAGCTGTTGTGATCTCTCATCTAATATACTCATTTTATCCTGCATCTGTTGATGGCTGTGTGATAGGAGAGCTATGTCATCAGCAAAGTCTAAATCATCAAGTTGTTTGGTCAGTGACCACTGGATCCCATTTCTGTTGTTTTGAGTTATTTTCATAATCCAATCTATGGCCAGTAGAAAGAGAAATGGAGACAGGAGGCGTCCCTGCCTTACTCCTGTTCTTATTTCAAATGCTTCTGTAAGCTGTCCTTCATGCACCACACTACATTTTGTTCCTTCATACATTGTTTTTATCAGGTTAATAAACTTTATGGGGATTCCGTAATTCGGAAAATCATTATTAATACATATGTGATCAATTTGATTTTCCGTTCTATGATCTGGTGACACCCATGTAGCTTTATGTATTCTTTTATTTTGGAATATTTCCACAAATTCATCTCGTGGACAATTCACAAAACAAAACATCACTTACCTTCACACCTCTAATCTTTACAACAAACCATGATCTACCTTCACTACAACAAATCATCACCTACCTTCACTACAACAAATCATCACCTACCATCACTACAACAAATCATCACCTACCATCACTACAACAAATCATCACCTACCATCACTACAACAAATCATCACCTACCTTCACTACAACAAATCATCACCTACCATCACTACAACAAATCATCACCTACCATCACTACAACAAACCATCACCTACCTTCACTACAACAAATCATCACCTACCATCACTACAACAAATCATCACCTACCTTCACTACAACAAATCATCACCTACCATCACTACAACAAATCATCACCTACCATCACTACAACAAATCATCACCTACCTTCACTACAACAAACCATCACCTACCTTCACTACAACAAATCATCACCTACCATCACTACAACAAATCATCACCTACCATCACTACAACAAATCATCACCTACCATCACTACAACAAATCATCACCTACCATCACTACAACAAATCATCACCTACCTTCACTACAACAAACCATCACCTACCTTCACTACAACAAACCATCACCTACCTTCACTACAACAAATCATCACCAACCATCACTACAACAAATCATCACCTACCTTCACTACAAGTCACGATGTACCTTCACTACAACAAATCATCACCTACCTTCACTACAAGTCACGATGTACCTTCACTACAACAAATCATCACCTACCTTCACTACAAGTCACGATGTACCTTCACTACAACAAACCATCACCTACCTTCACTACAACAAATCATCACCTACCTTCACTACAACAAACCATCACCTACCTTCACTACAAGTCATGACTTACCTTCACTACAAGTCACGATGTACCTTCACTACAACAAATCATCACCTACCTTCACTACAACAAATCATCACCTACCTTCACTACAACAAATCATCACCTACCTTCACTACAACAAATCATTACCTACCTTCACTACAACAAACCATCACTTACCTTCACTACAACAAATCATCACCTACCTTCACTACAAGTCACGACGTACCTTCACTACAACAAATCATCACCTACCTTCACTACAAGTCATGACATACCTTCACTACAACAAATCATCACCTACCTTCACTACAAGTCACGATGTACCTTCACTACAACAAATCATCACCTACCTTCACTACAAGTCACGATGTACCTTCACTACAACAAATCATCACCTACCTTCACTACAAGTCACGACGTACCTTCACTACAACAAATCATCACTTACCTTCACTACAACAAACCATCACTTACCTTCACTACAACAAACCATCACTTACCTTCACTACAACAAATCATCACCTACCTTCACTACAAGTCACGACGTACCTTCACTACAACAAATCATCACCTACCTTCACTACAACAAATCATCACCTACCTTCACTACAAGTCACGATGTACCTTCACTACAACAAATCATCACCTACCTTCACTACAAGTCACGATGTACCTTCACTACAACAAATCATCACCTACCTTCACTACAAGTCACGACGTACCTTCACTACAACAAACCATCACTTACCTTCACTACAACAAACCATCACTTACCTTCACTACAACAAACCATCACTTACCTTCACTACAACAAACCATCACTTACCTTCACTACAACAAACCATCACTTACCTTCACTACAACAAATCATCACCTACCTTCACTACAACAAACCATCACTTACCTTCACTACAACAAACCATCACTTACCTTCACTACAACAAATCATCACCTACCTTCACTACAACAAATCATCACTTACCTTCACTACAACAAATTATCACTTACCTTCACTACAAGTCATGATGTACCTTCACTACAACAAACCATCACTTACCTTCACTACAACAAATCATCACTTACCTTCACTACAAGTCATGACGTACCTTCACTACAACAAATCATCACCTACCATCACTACAATAAATCATTACCTACCTTCACTACAACAAACCATCACCTACCATCACTACAACAAACCATCACTTACGTTCACTACAACAAACCATCACTTACCTTCACTACAACTAACCATCACTTACCTTCACTACAACAAACCATCACTTACCTTCACTACAACAAACCATCACTTACCTTCACTACAACAAACCATCACTTACCTTCACTACAACAAACCATCACTTACCTTCACTACAACAAACCATCACTTACCATCACAACAACAAACCATCACTTACCTTCACTACAACAAACCATCACTTACCTTCACTACAACAAACCATCACTTACCTTCACTACAACAAACCATCACTTACCTTCACTACAACAAACCATCACTTACCTTCACTACAACAAACCATCACTTATCTTCACTACAACAAACCATCACTTACCTTCACTACAACAAACCATCACTTACCTTCACTACAACAAACCATCACTTACCTTCACTACAAGTCATGACGTACCTTCACTACAACAAATCATCACCTACCATCACTACAACAAACCATCACCTACCATCACTACAACAAACCATCACTTACCTTCACTACAACAAATCATCACCTACCTTCACTACAAGTCATGACGTACATTCACTACAACAAATCATCACCTACCATCACTACAACAAACCATCACTTACCTTCACTACAACAAACCATCACTTACCTTCACTACAACAAATCATCACCTACCTTCACTACAAGTCATGACGTACCTTCACTACAACAAATCATCACCTACCATCACTACAACAAACCATCACTTACCTTCACTACAACAAACCATCACTTACCTTCACTACAACAAATCATCACCTACCATCACTACAACAAACCATCACTTACCTTCACTACAACAAACCATCACTTACCTTCACTACAACAAACCATCACTTACCTTCACTACAACAAACCATGACTTACCTTCACTACAACAAATCATCACTTACCTTCACTACAAGTCATGACTTACCTTCACTACAACAAATCATCACCTACCTTCACTACAACAAATCATCACCTACCTTCACTACAACAAATCATCACCTACCTTCACTACAACAAATCATCACTTACCTTCACTACAACAAATCATCACCTACCTTCACTACAACAAATCATCACCTACCTTCACTACAACAAATCATCACCTACCTTCACTACAACAAATCATCACCTACCTTCACTACAACAAATCATCACCTACCTTCACTACAACAAATCATCACTTACCTTCACTACAACAAATCATCACTTACCTTCACTACAACAAATCATCACCTACCTTCACTACAACAAATCATCACCTACCTTCACTACAACAAACCATCACTTACCTTCACTACAACAAACCATCACTTACCTTCACTACAACAAACCATCACTTACCTTCACTACAACAAACCATCACTTACCTTCACTACAACAAAACATCACTTACCTTCACTACAACAAACCATCAGTTACCTTCACTACAACAAACCATCACTTACCTTCACTACAAGTCATGACGTACCTTCACTACAACAAATCATCACCTACCTTCACTACAAGTCATGACGTACCTTCACTACAACAAATCATCATCTACCTTCACTACAACAAATCATCACCTACCTTCACTACAAGTCACGATGTACCTTCACTACAACAAATCATCACCTACCATCACTACAAGTCACGATGTACCTTCACTACAACAAATCATCACCTACCATCACTACAACAAATCATCATCTACCTTCACTACAACAAATCATCACCTACCTTCACTACAAGTCACGATGTACCATCACTACAACAAATCATCACCTACCATCACTACAAGTCACGATGTACCTTCACTACAACAAATCATCACCTACCTTCACTACAAGTCACGATGTACCTTCACTACAACAAATCATTACCTACCTTCACTACAAGTCACGATGTACCTTCACTACAACAAATCATCACCTACCATCACTACAACAAATCATCACCTACCTTCACTACAAGTCATGATGTACCTTCACTACAACAAATCATCACCTACCTTCACTACAACAAATCATCACCTACCTTCACTACAACAAATCATCACCTACCATCACTACAACAAATCATCACCTACCTTCACTACAAGTCATGACGTACCTTCACTACAACAAATCATCACCTACCTTCACTACAACAAATCATCACTTACCTTCACTACAACAAATCATCACCTACCTTCACTACAACAAATCATCACTTACCTTCACTACAACAAATCATCACCTACCATCACTACAACAAATCATCACCTACCTTCACTACAAGTCATGACGTACCTTCACTACAACAAATCATCACCTACCTTCACTACAACAAATCATCACTTACCTTCACTACAACAAATCATCACCTACCTTCACTACAACAAACCATCACTTACCTTCACTACAACAAACCATCACTTACCTTCACTACAAGTCATGACGTACCTTCACTACAACAAACCATCACTTACCTTCACTACAAGTCATGACGTACCTTCACTACAACAAATCATCACCTACCTTCACTACAAGTCATGACGTACCTTCACTACAACAAATCGTCATCTACCTTCACTACAACAAATCATCACCTACCTTCACTACAAGTCACGATGTACCTTCACTACAACAAATCATCACCTACCATCACTACAAGTCACGATGTACCTTCACTACAACAAATCATCACCTACCATCACTACAACAAATCATCACCTACCTTCACTACAAGTCACGATGTACCATCACTACAACAAATCATCACCTACCATCACTACAAGTCACGATGTACCTTCACTACAACAAATCATCACCTACCTTCACTACAAGTTACGATGTACCTTCACTACAACAAATCATTACCTACCTTCACTACAAGTCACGATGTACCTTCACTACAACAAATCATCACCTACCATCACTACAACAAATCATCACCTACCTTCACTACAAGTCATGACGTACCTTCACTACAACAAATCATCACCTACCTTCACTACAACAAATCATCACCTACCTTCACTACAACAAATCATCACCTACCTTCACTACAACAAATCATCACCTACCTTCACTACAAGTCACGATGTACCTTCACTACAACAAATCATCACCTACCTTCACTACAAGTCACGATGTACCTTCACTACAACAAATCATCACCTACCTTCACTACAAGTCATGACGTACCTTCACTACAACAAATCATCACCTACCTTCACTACAACAAATCATCACCTACCTTCACTACAACAAATCATCACCTACCTTCACTACAACAAATCATCACCTACCTTCACTACAACAAATCATCACCTTCCTTCACTACAAGTCACGATGTACCATCACTACAACAAATCATCACTTACCTTCACTACAAGTCATGACGTGCCTTCACTACAACAAATCATCACCTACCTTCACTACAACAAATCATCACCTACCTTCACTACAGCAAATCATCACCTACCTTCACTACAACAAATCATCACCTACCTTCACTACAAGTCACGATGTACCTTCACTACAACAAATCATCACCTACCTTCACTACAACAAATCATCACTTACCTTCACTACAACAAATCATCACCTACCTTCACTACAACAAACCATCACCTACCTTCACTACAACAAATCATCACTTACCTTCACTACAACAAATCATCACCTACCTTCACTACAACAAATCATCACTTACCTTCACTACAACAAACCATCATCTACCTTCACTACAACAAATCATCACCTACCTTCACTACAACAAATCATCACCTACCATCACTACAACAAATCATCACCTACCTTCACTACAACAAATCATCACCTACCATCACTACAACAAATCATCACCTACCTTCACTACAACACACCATGACTTACCTTCACTACAACACACCATGACTTACCTTCACTACAACAAACCATCACCTACCTTCACTACAACAAACCATCACTTACCTTCACTACAACACACCATGACTTACCTTCACTACAACACACCATGACTTACCTTCACTACAACACACCATGACTTACCTTCACTACAACACACCATGACTTACCTTCACTACAACAAATCATCACCTACCTTCACTACAACAAATCATCACCTACCTTCACTACAACAAATCATCACCTACCTTCACTACAACAAACCATCACCTACCTTCACTACAACACACCATGACTTACCTTCACTACAACACACCATGACTTACCTTCACTACAACAAACCATCACCTACCTTCACTACAACAAATCATCACCTACCTTCACTACAACACACCATGACTTACCTTCACTACAACACACCATGACTTACCTTCACTACAACAAACCATCACCTACCTTCACTACAACAAATCATCACCTACCTTCACTACAACACACCATGACTTACCTTCACTACAACACACCATGACTTACCTTCACTACAACAAACCATCACCTACCTTCACTACAACACACCATGACTTACCTTCACTACAACACACCATGACTTACCTTCACTACAACACACCATGACTTACCTTCACTACAACACACCATGACTTACCTTCACTACAACAAATCATCACCTACCTTCACTACAACAAATCATCACCTACCTTCACTACAACAAATCATCACCTACCTTCACTACAACAAACCATCACCTACCTTCACTACAACACACCATGACTTACCTTCACTACAACACACCATGACTTACCTTCACTAGAACAAACCATCACCTACCTTCACTACAACAAATCATCACCTACCTTCACTACAACACACCATGACTTACCTTCACTACAACACACCATGACTTACCTTCACTACAACAAACCATCACCTACCTTCACTACAACAAATCATCACCTACCTTCACTACAACACACCATGACTTACCTTCACTACAACACACCATGACTTACCTGCACTACAACAAACCATCACCTACCTTCACTACAACAAACCATCACTTACCTTCACTACAACACACCATGACTTACCTTCACTACAACACACCATCACTTACCTTCACTACAACAAATCATCACCTACCTTCACTACAACAAACCATCACCTACCTTCACTACAACACACCATGACTTACCTTCACTACAACACACCATGACTTACCTTCACTACAACACACCATGACTTACCTTCACTACAACAAATCATCACCTACCTTCACTACAACACACCATCACTTACCTTCACTACAACACACCATGACTTACCTTCACTACAACACACCATCACTTACCTTCACTACAACAAATCATCACCTACCTTCACTACAACAAACCATCACTTACCTTCACTACAACAAACCATCACTTACCTTCACTACAACACACCATGACTTACCTTCACTACAACACACCATGACTTACCTTCACTACAACAAACCATCACTTACCTTCACTACAACACACCATGACTTACCTTCACTACAACACACCATGACTTACCTTCACTACAACAAACCATCACCTACCTTCACTACAACAAATCATCACATACCTTCACTACAACAAATCATCACCTACCTTCTCTACAAAAAATCATTACCTACCTTCACTACAACAAATCATCACCTACCTTCACTACAACAAACCATGACCTACCTTCACTACAACACACCATGACTTACCTTCACTACAACAAACCATCACCTACCTTCACTACAACAAACCATGACTTACCTTCACTACAACAAACCATCACCTACCTTCACTACAACAAACCATCACCTACCTTCACTACAACAAACCATCACCTACCTTCACTACAACAAATCATCACCTACCTTCACTACAACAAACCATGACTTACCTTCACCACAACACACCATGACCTACCTTCACTACAACACACCATGACATACCTTCACTACAACAAATCATCACCTACCTTCTCTACAACAAATCATTACCTACCTTCACTACAACAAATCATCACCTACCTTCACTACAACACACCATGACTTACCTTCACTACAACACACCATGACCTACCTTCACTACAACACACCATGACTTACCTTCACTACAACAAATCATCACCTACCTTCACTACAACAAACCATCACTTACCTTCACTACAACAAATCATCACTTACCTTCACTACAACAAATCATCACTTACCTTCACTACAACAAATCATCACTTACCTTCACTACAAGTCATGACGTACCTTCACTACAACAAATCATCACTTACCTTCACTACAAGTCATGACTTACCTTCACTACAACAAACCATCACTTACCTTCACTACAACACACCATGACCTACCTTCACTACAACACACCATGACTTACCTTCACTACAACAAATCATCACTTACCTTCACTACAACAAATCATCACTTACCTTCACTACAACAAATCATCACTTACCTTCACTACAAGTCATGACGTACCTTCACTACAACAAATCATCACTTACCTTCACTACAGCAAATCATCACTTACCTTCACTACAACAAACCATGACCTACCTTCACTACAACAAATCATCACTTACCTTCACTACAACAAACCATCACTTACCTTCACTACAACAAATCATTACCTACCTTCACTACAACAAACCATGACCTACCTTCACTACAACAAATCATTACCTACCTTCACTACAACAAACCATGACCTACCTTCTCTACAACAAATCATTACCTACCTTCACTACAACAAACCATGACCTACCTTCACTACAACAAATCATCACCTACATTCACTACAACAAATCATCACCTACCTTCACTACAACAAATCATCACTTACCTTCACTACAACAAACCATGACCTACCTTCACTACAACAAACCATGACCTACCTTCACTACAACAAATCATTACCTACCTTCACTACAACAAATCATGACCTACCTTCACTACAACAAATCATTACCTACCTTCACTACAACAAATCATCACCTACATTCACTACAACAAATCATCACCTACCTTCACTACAACAAATCATGACCTACCTTCACTACAACAAATCATCACCTACCTTCACTACAACAAATCATCACTTACCTTCACTACAACAAATCATCACCTACCTTCACTACAACAAATCATTACCTACCTTCACTACAACAAATCATCACTTACCTTCACTACAACAAATCATTACCTACCTTCACTACAACAAATCATCACCTACCTTCACTACAACAAATCATCACTTACCTTCACTACAACAAATCATCACCTACCTTCACTACAACAAATCATCACTTACCTTCACTACAACAAATCATCACTTACCTTCACTACAACAAATCATCACCTACCTTCACTACAACAAATCATTACCTACCTTCACTACAACAAATCATCACCTACCTTCACTACAACAAATCATCACTTACCTTCACTACAACAAACCATGACCTACCTTCACTACAACAAACCATGACCTACCTTCACTACAACAAATCATTACCTACCTTCACTACAACAAATCATGACCTACCTTCACTACAACAAATCATCACCTACCTTCACTACAACAAATCATGACCTACCTTCGTGATTGAACGTAAAGCACATGTTCATGAGGGTCTTGGCCGGAGAAAAGTCGTCAGCCTCGTAGCACTCAAAGAGGCAGACAGCGAAGTACTGCATGAGGCTGAGGAAGACTGTCTCGGAGACCTTCTTGTGGTGAACTCGCTGCGGAAGACGATCAAACGTTTCTCTACACTGAAGATCTTTGATTTCATAAACAAAAGATTAAACATTCTTGGGTAATTTACGAGTTTAGTGTTCTACACTACCTCTGCTTCAAGTAATCTCCCCTTTCGCTTTATTCGGGCGTGCCCTAATCTGTCATTAGAAAACTCCTGAATACCATATAAATCTTGATGTAGAAGAATGTTGAGAATACCATAAATCTTGATGTAGAAGAATGTTGAGAATACCATAAATCTTGATGTAGAAGAATGTTGAGAATACCATAAACCTTGGTGTAGAAGAATGTTGAGAATACCATAAACCTTGATGTAGAAGAATGTTGAGAATACCATAAACCTTGATGTAGAAGAATGTTGAGAATACCATAAACCTTGATGTAGAAGAATGTTGAGAATACCATAAACCTTGATGTAGAAGAATGTTGAGAATACCATAAACCTTGATGTAGAAGAATGTTGAGAATACCATAAACCTTGATGTAGAAGAATGTTGAGAATACCATGGACAGCTAAGAAGATTAATGAAAACGTTCTGAAAGATGCCAAAGCAAAAAGAGAGCTAATTTCCAATATTAGGAAGAAACAATCATCATTTTTTGGCCATGTAATGAGAAGAGAACAGCTGGAATATATTGTAACAACTTGGAAAATTGAGGGACGAAGAGATAGAGGGAAGCAAAGAGAAAAGATACCAGACAGCTTAAGAGAATGGCTTGGCAGAAGGCCAACAACAGAAATGATAAATAACTGCCAAGATCAAAAGTTGTGAAGAGACATGATCGCCTTCTCCGGCATATGCGAAACTAGTAAAACCAATTCTTGAAATTGTGGTTTTAATGATGAGGGATCAGAAATGAATGGAAAGAGATGAGCAAAATTGTAAACAATCTGAAAATGAAGATTTATTGTACTCCGACCATGACTCATTTGTTTTCCGGTTCAATTGTTTATTTGTTTGTTGTCAGGACCATCATCACTGCACATCGGACGAACCCATAGGTGCCCCGATATCCCCTCGGGAAAATCCGAGTAGAATCCTGACCCACGTGCACGAACTCCGTAGCACGGGATCCACGGTGTGGGTAGGTTTTTGCTGACAATTTTGCCCGGGCAGCGGAATATATTTTTGACCTACTACTCTTTTAGAATTTAACTAGCAGGTGCTCTGTAACGTGCAGGAGTGCACACCGGAATCCTGTATTTTTGCCGTTATCCAAAAGGGCTAGATATAATCTCACTACCCAAGAGATCAGGGGAGAGTAACGTCATAAAGAAATCATGGATTAATTTTTCCTATTTTTGAGAAATTACCACCGCTTCGGGTGAGCGTTGAACCGGGTCCTTCATGTCAAGAGGCCCACGTTGTACCTCTAGACTAGAGACAAAAAATAATAAATGAATATTATTATAAAGGGAAACTTCCGAGGCGATAATCAGCGAATCATTCAGAGGAAGAGGTATGTTTACAGCACTCGGAAAAATTGACAAATAATCAACAGAAAAAAAAAGACCAAGGCAGGATCGAACCCGTACTCAGTGGCACAGCGCCTTGCCACGAAAAGCCAAACGCTAGGGAATACTGTAACTCAGCTAACAGTGAGCTGAGTGGCCGTGTTCCCTAGCGTTTGGCTTTTCGTGGCAACGCGCTGTGCCACTGAGTACGGGTTCGATCCTGCTTTGGTCCATATTTTTTCTGCTGTTGATTATTTGTCGATTTTTCAGAGTGCTGTAAACATACATTTTCCTCTGAATGATTCGAGGACCTCTAGACTAGCCAGTCCCCACCACGGTTCCTTCTTGTCAAGAGGCCGATGTTGTACCTCTAGACTAGCCAGCCCCCACCACGGTTCCTTCTTGTCAAGAGGCCGATGTTGTACCTCTAGACTGGCCAGCCCCACCACGCAAGAGGCCGACGTTGTTCCTCTAGACTAGCCAGCCCCCACCACGGTTCCTTCATGTCAAGAGGCCGATGTTGTACCTCTAGACTAGCCAGCCCCCACCACGGTTCCTTCATGTCAAGAGGCCGATGTTGTACCTCTAGACTAGCCAGCCCCCACCACGGTTCCTTCATGTCAAGAGGCCGATGTTGTACCTCTAGACTAGCCAGCCCCCACCACGGTTCCTTCATGTCAAGAGGCCGACGTTGTACCTCTAGACTGGCCAGCCCCCACCACGGTTCAGTTTGAGGATCGTCGCTTCCTTCTTGACCACACTTGATCGAAGATTTCGATATCACCAAAAATTGATCAATCACGAGTCTTAATTAAGCACGACAATAACAGGGGAGATAAGCCTCCAGGTCAACACAGCAAACAAATAAAGAAAATAAACCGGATTATGGATTTGATCGACACGAATATGAAACAAACAGCCCCCACAGTGCATTTCGCCTTCCTGGGAGGTCAAATGTCACGAAACGGAAACTCCACAACTGAAATTATAGCCCGTATCGCGTTGGTCTCAAGTGCCTTTGACAATCTGATCAGTTTTTGGGGACCAATAATAACTAGCGAGCTCACACAACTCTGACTGTTCAAGTCTTGTGTACGGGGAAATGAATGAGCGGACAGGTTAGCTAGCTGCGCTGTCGTTGAAGTCGGTCAACCATTGGATCAGGCGGACGTCATTAATGTCTTCCGAGATGTGGGAAGAGCACAGGACTTCGACAAACACAGATGCACGTCACTTGTTCGGATGATGGAAATGGGAGTTAAGATGGGCACAGCCAGAAATGAGAAACTTAGTGGCCGTGTAAGAAGACTTATCAACCAACATAGAACTGGAGTCGTCAGTCGCTGGGCACTGAGGGAATTGATGAGGAGGGGATATAAGCACCTATGGACATGTTCGGAGTGCAATGATGATGACCCACACATAGCTCAATGTTGATGACCCACACAAAACTCAAAGATGATAACCCACACATAACTCAATAATGATGACCCACACATAACTCAATGATGATGATCCACACATAACTCAAAGATGATAACCCACACATAACTCAAAGATGATAACCCACACATAACTCAAGGATGATAACCCACACATAACTCAAAGATGATAACCCACACATAACTCAAAGATGATAACCCACACATAACTCAATAATGATAAACCACACATAACTCACAGATGATAACCCACACATAACTCAATGATGATAACGCACATATAACTAACAGATGATAATCCACACATAACTCAATGATTATAACCCACACATAACTCAATGATGATAACCCACACATAACTCAATGATGATAACCCACAAATAACTCACAGGTGATAACCCACACATAACTCAATGATGATAACCCACACATAACTCAATGATGATAACCCACAAATAACTCACAGATGATAACCCACACATAACTCAATGATGATAATCCATAAATAACTCAATGATGATAACCCACACATAACTCAATGATGATAACCCACACATAACTCACGGATGATAACCTACACATAACTCATGGATGATAACCCACACATAACTCACGGATGATAACCCACACATAACTCACGGATGATAACCCACACATAACTCACGGATGATAACCCACACATAACTCACAGATGATAACCCACAAATAACTCAATGATAATAACCCACAAATAACTCACGGATGATAACCCACACATAACTCGCAGATGATAACCCACACATAACTCACAGATGATAACCCACACATAACTCACAGATGATAACCCACACATAACTCACAGATGATAACTCACAGATGATAACACACACATAACTCACAGATGATAACCCACACATAACTCAATGATGATAACCCACACATAACTCAATAACTCGTGTGTCAAATCAACAAATGACTAACAAAGCTAACAAATGACTGCCAGAGCTAGAAATGCACTCGAGCTCTAGGAAAGCCATGAACTGCCCTTGAAAGTAAAAGTCTCATGAAGCTCACAACAGAAATGATAAGGTCAAACTAAGTCAGATGACGTAAGAAGCTATAGACGTAGAACAGGTTAAATGCATGACAAGACTAAAACCCAATGACAACAGCAACAACCTAACATGAAGAGACCAAACCGCCATCTTCAGGCTGAGAACCGATCATGTATCACTGAACAACCACATCAATAGAATACAACGTCAGTCATGTACCACTGAACAACCACATCAATAGAATACAACGATGGTCATGTACCACTGAACAACCACATCAATAGAACACAACGATGGTCATGTACCACTGAACAACCACATCAATAGAATACAACGATGGTCATGTACCACTGAACAACCACATCAATAGAATACAACGTCGGTCATGTACCACTGAACAACCACATCAATAGAATACAACGATGGTCATGTACCACTGAACAACCACATCAATAGAATACAACATCAGTCATGTACCACTGAACAACCACATCAATAGAATACAACGACAGTCATGTACCACTGAGCAACCACATCTATAGAATAGAACGACAGTCATGTACCACTGAGCAACCACATCTATAGAATACAACGACGGTCATGTACCACTGAACAACCACATCTATAGAATACAACGACGGTCATGTACCACTGAACAACCACATCTATAAAATACAACGACGGTCATGTACCACTGAACAACCACATCAATAGAATACAACGATGGTCATGTACCACTGCACAATCACATCAATAGAATATAACGATGGTCATGTACCACTGAACAACCACATCAATAGAATACAACGATGGTCATGTACCACTGAGCAACCACATCTATAGAATACAACGATGGTCATGTACCACTGAACAACCACATCAATAGAACACAACGATGGTCATGTACCACTGAACAACCACATCAATAGAATACAACGTCGATCATGTACCACTGAACAACCACATCAATAGAATACAACGTCGGTCATGTACCACTGAACAACCACATCAATAGAATACAACGATGGTCATGTACCACTGAACAACCACATCAATAGAATACAACGTCAGTCATGTACCACTGAACAACCACATCAATAGAATACAACGATGGTCATGTACCACTGAACAACCACATCAATAGAATACAATGACAGTCATGTACCACTGAACAACCACATCAATAGAATACAACGACGGTCATGTACCACTGAACAACCACATCAATAGAATACAACGATGGTCATGTACCACTGAACAACCACATCAATAGAATACAACGATGGTCATGTACCACTGAACAACCACATCAATAGAACACAACGATGGTCATGTACCACTGAACAACCACATCAATAGAATACAACGATGGTCATGTACCACTGAACAACCACATCAATAGAACACAACGATGGTCATGTACCACTGAACAACCACATCAATAGAATACAACGATGGTCATGTACCACTGAACAACCACATCAATAGAATACAACGTCGGTCATGTACCACTGAACAACCACATCAATAGAATACAACGATGGTCATGTACCACTGAACAACCACATCAATAGAATACAACATCAGTCATGTACCACTGAACAACCACATCAATAGAATACAACGACAGTCATGTACCACTGAGCAACCACATCTATAGAATAGAACGACAGTCATGTACCACTGAGCAACCACATCTATAGAATACAACGACGGTCATGTACCACTGAACAACCACATCTATAGAATACAACGACGGTCATGTACCACTGAACAACCACATCTATAAAATACAACGACGGTCATGTACCACTGAACAACCACATCAATAGAATACAACGATGGTCTTGTACCACTGCACAATCACATCAATAGAATATAACGATGGTCATGTACCACTGAACAACCACATCAATAGAATACAACGATGGTCATGTACCACTGAGCAACCACATCTATAGAATACAACGATGGTCATGTACCACTGAACAACCACATCAATAGAACACAACGATGGTCATGTACCACTGAACAACCACATCAATAGAATACAACGTCGATCATGTACCACTGAACAACCACATCAATAGAATACAACGTCGGTCATGTACCACTGAACAACCACATCAATAGAATACAACGATGGTCATGTACCACTGAACAACCACATCAATAGAATACAACATCAGTCATGTACCACTGAACAACCACATCAATAGAATACAACGACAGTCATGTACCACTGAGCAACCACATCTATAGAATAGAACGACAGTCATGTACCACTGAGCAACCACATCTATAGAATACAACGACGGTCATGTACCACTGAACAACCACATCTATAGAATACAACGACGGTCATGTACCACTGAACAACCACATCTATAGAATACAACGATGGTCATGTACCACTGAACAATCACATCAATAGAATATAACGATGGTCATGTACCACTGAACAACCACATCAATAGAATACAACGATGGTCATGTACCACTGAGCAACCACATCTATAGAATACAACGATGGTCATGTACCACTGAACAACCACATCAATAGAATACAACGACGGTCATGTACCACTGAACAACCACATCAATAGAATACAACGATGGTCATGTACCACTGAACAATCACATCAATAAAATATAACGAAACCAAACTCCAGCATGTCCACTCTGTACACAACCACATGAAACAGTAGAACGTAAAGTTTTGTCTGGAGTGTTGCATCTATGGGCCTATGGATTTTCCTCAGTCTACTACATTCAGTACGGTCATGGAGTATGTGTTCAGCAGTCTGGGGTGCGTGTCCACGTATACATATGGCTGAGGTGTCAAATCTTTAGTTGTGCATACATTTGACTATGGAGATAAGCACAAATATCACATATACGAAATATTAAATACTATGTGGAGTCGGGAGTAGAGTTACAGTAAACATATAACCTGCCATATTGCCTATATATTCCACCTGTAGAGTTACAGAAAACATATAACCTGCCATATTGTCTATAAATCCTACCTGTCCTATTGTCTATAAATCCTACCTGCCATATAGTCTATAAATCCTACCTGCCATATTGTCTATAAATCCAACCTCCCATATAGTCTATAAATCCTACCTGCCATATAGTCTATAAATCCAACGTCCCATATAGTCTATAAATCCAACCTCCCATATAGTCTATAAATCCAACATCCCATATTGTCTATAAATAAACCTCCCATATTGTCTATAAATCCAACCTCCCATATAGTCTATAAATCCAACATCCCATATTGTCTATAAATAAACCTCCCATATTGTCTATAAATCAAACCTGTCCTATTGTCTATAAATCCATCCTGTCATATTGTCTATAAATCCAACCTCCCATATAGTCTATAAATCCAACATCCCATATTGTCGATAAATCCAACCTGCTATATTGTCTATAAATCCAACCTGTCCTATAGTCTATAAATCCTACCTGCCATATTGTCTATAAATCCAACCTCCCATATAGTCTATAAATCCTACCTGCCATATAGTCTATAATCCAACCTCCCATATAGTCTATAAATCCAACCTCCCATATAGTCTATAAATCCAACATCCCATATTGTCTATAAATAAACCTCCCATATAGTCTATAAATCCAACATCCCATATTGTCTATAAATAAACCTCCCATATTGTCTATAAATCAAACCTGTCCTATTGTCTATAAATCCAACCTGACCTATTGTCTATAAATCCAACCTCCCATATAGTCTATAAATCCAACCTCCCATATAGTCTATAAATCCAACTTGCCATATTGTCTATAAATCCAACCTCCCATATTGTCTATAAATCCTACCTGCCCTATTGTCTATAAATCCAACATGCCATATTGTCTATAAATCCAACATGCCAAATTGTCTATAAATCCTACCTGCCATATTGTCTATAAATCCAACCTCCCATATTGTCTATAAATCCAACCTGCCATATTGTCTATAAATCCAACCTGCCATATTGTCTATAAATCCAACCTGCCATATAGTCTATAAATCCAACCTGCCCTATTGTCTACAAATCCTACCTATTCTATTGTCTATAAATCCTACCTATCCTATTGTCAAAAAATTCTACCTTCACTATTGTCTATAAATCCTACCTGCCCTATTGTCTATAAATCCTACCTGCCCTATTGTCTATAAATCCAACCTGCCCTATTGTCTATAAAACCTACCTGCCATATTGTTTATAAATCCTACCTGTCATATTATCTATGAATCCTACCGGCCCTATTGTCTATAAATCCTACCTGTCCTATTGTCTATAAAACCTACCTGCCATATTGTCTATAAATCCTACCTGTCCTATTGTTTATAAATCCTACCTGTCATATTATATATAAATCCTACCTGTCCTATTGTCTATAAAACCTACCTGCCATAGTGTTTATAAATCTTACCTGTCCTATTGTCTATAAATCCTACCTGTCATATTGTTTATAAAGCCTACCTGTCATATTGTCTATAAACCTACATGCCCTATTGTCTATAAAACATACCTGTCATATTGTCTATAAAACCTACCTGTCATATTGTCTATAAAACCTACCTGTCATATTGTCTATAAAACCTACATGTCCTATTGTCTATAAAACCTACCTGTCATATTGTCTATAAATCGTACCTGTCCTATTGTCTATAAAACCTACCTGTCATATTGTTTATAAATCCTACCTGTCATATTATCTATAAATCCTACCTGCCCAATTATCTATAAATCCAACCTGTCATATTGTCTATAAAACCTATCTGTCATATTGTCTATAAAACCTACCTGTCATATTGTCTATAAAACCTACCTGTCATATTGTCTATAAAACATACATCCACTATTGTCTATAAAACCTACCTGTCATATTGTCTATAAAAGCTACCTGTCATATCGTCTATAAAACCTACCTGTCATATTGTCTATAAATCCAACCTGCCCTATTGTCTATAAATCCAACCTGCCCTATTGTCTATAAATACAACCTGCCCTATTGTCTATAAATCCAACCTGCCATATTGTCTATAAATCCTACCTCCATATAGTCTATAAATCCAACCTCCCATATACTCTATAAATCCAACCTGCCCTATTGTCTATAAAACCTACCTGTCATATTGTCTATAAATACAACCTGCCCTATTGTCTATAAATCCAACCTGCCATATTGTCTATAAATCCTACCTCCCATATAGTCTATAAATCCAACCTCCCATATACTCTATAAATCCAACCTGCCCTATTGTCTATAAATCCAACCTGCCATATTGTCTATAAATCCAACCTCCCATATAGTCTATAAATCCAACCTGCCCTATTGTCTATAAAACCCACCTGTCATATTGTCTATACAACCTACCTGTCATATTGTCTATAAATCCAACCTGTCATATTGTCTATAAATCCTACCTGTCCTATTGTCAATAAATCCTACCTGTCATATTGTCTATACAACCTACCTGTCATATTGTCTATAAATCCTACCTGTCCTATTGTCTATAAATCCTACCGGTCATATTGTCTATAAATCCTACCTGCCCTATTGTCTATAAATCCTACCTGCCCTATTGTCTATAAATCCTACCTGCCCTATTGTCTATAAATCCTACCTGCCCTATTGTCTATAAATCCTACCTGCCCTATTATGGAAGGCCCCGGTATCAGTGCAAAAAAATTAAAATCCATCATTGCTCAACCACCCGTGCCAGTGTAATCATCAGAATTAACATCTCATCTCACCGAAGAATCCAAACAAAGAAAGGCAGCAGTAATCCCCATCATAGCAGCCACTGCACATGCCAAAAGACATATGGCGTAACCGCACCGAAAGTGAACGCAGCTGAACTCTCCTTCGTCATACGATATCATCATTCATCGTGAACAGTTGGATTATCGAAACAAGATCCGGATGAAATACACAGCTCAAAGTGTGCACAGAGCACTAAACTCAATAGCTCTGGCAGCAAGCCGGACTTGGAATATGAGGAAACTGCAACAAGGAACACTTTTCAAACAGAGCTTCAACGGTTCCTGCCGTCTAGCCACCATATTGACCGGAAGTCCAAAGTCCTGTATATTTGTATTACGGTAGTTTCTTGATTAAGGGTTTGTGGTCCTCTGATTTGTTTATCTGTTTCTTCTGATGGTATGTAACTGGTGCATCCGCCTGTTTGCCTCCTGCGCATTCCGTTGGCAGCTGGTTCGTTCTAGTCTACTAACCTTGACACAGTCAGCTATAGGTCGGTAGCCTCATTTTGCTTTTGTCAAAACAGAAATAGCTATAAGCTAAAAACAAGCAAGAATTATGAAACAGACTGCTTGTCCGTCAGCGTCACGTGACCCGGCACTTGAGAGCTAATCGATATCACGACACCAAACGACAGATGGCGCTCTAGTGTTCGCATACACTCTTATATGTTATTCACAGTTTACTGTGCTCTCTCGCTTATCAAACATGTTATCAGATCTCATATTATCATATGTCCATATCAAGGGTGTAAATATTATGGGGGTTTAGTCGTTAGAACACTTTCGCCTTCTGTATCGCCCCTTCCTTTTTTCTCTCTCTCTCTCTCTCTCTCTCTCTCTCTCTCTCTCTCTCTCTTCTCCCTCTCTTTTATCCCCTTTGAGTGTCGAGGGAGATTGAGTGTCGAGAAAGATCCAGTTCTTGCCCTTCTGACAGCCTCAACTATTGTCGATGTTGTTGTAGCGCTTCAGTTCTTGCCCTTCTGACAGCCTCAACTATTGTCGATGTTGTTGTAGCGCTTCAGTTCTTGCCCTTCTGACAGCCTCAACTATTGTCGATGTTGTTGTAGCGCTTCAGTTCTTGCCCTTCTGACAGCCTCAACTATTGTCGATGTTGTTCTATCGCTTTAGTTCCTGCGCTTCTGACAGCCTCAACTATTGTCGATGTTGTAGCGCTTCAGTTCTTGTCCTTCTGACAGCCTCAACTATTGTCGATGTTGTAGCACTTCAGTTCTTACCCTTCTGACAGCCTCAACTATTGTCGATGTTGTTGTAGCGCTTCAGTTCTTGTCCTTCTGACAGCCTCAACTATTGTCGATGTTGTTGTAGCGCTTCAGTTCTTGCCTTTCTGACAGCCTCAACTATTGTCTATGTTGTTGTAGCGCTTCATTTCTTGCCCTTCTGACAGCCTCAACTATTGTCTATGTTGTTGTAGCGCTTCAGTTCTTGCCCTTCTGACAGCCTCAACTATTGTCTATGTTGTTGTAGCGCTTCAGTTCTTGCCCTTCTGACATCCTCAACTATTGTCGATGTTGTTGTAGCGCTTCAGTTCTTGCCCTTCTGACAGCCTCAACTATTGTCGATGTTGTTGTAGCGCTTCAGTTCTTGCCCCTTCTGACAGCCTCAACTATTGTCGACGTTGTTGTAGCGCTTCAGTTCTTACCCTTCTGACAGCCTCAACTATTGTCGATGTTGTAGCGCTTCAGTTCTTGCCCTTCTGACAGCCTCAACTATTGTCGACGTTGTTGTAGCGCTTCAGTTCTTACCCTTCTGACAGCTTCAGCTATTGTCGATGTTGTTGTAGCGCTTCAGTTCTTGCCCTTCTGACAGCCTCAACTATTGTCGATGTTGTTGTAGCGCTTCAGTTCTTACCCTTCTGACAGCCTCAACTATTGTCGACGTTGTTGTAGCGCTTCAGTTCTTACCCTTCTGACAGCCTCAACTATTGTCGATGTTGTTGTAGCGCTTCAGTTCTTGCCCCTTCTGACAGCCTCAACTATTGTCGACGTTGTTGTAGCGCTTCAGTTCTTGCCCCTCTGACAGCCTCAACTATTGTCGATGTTGTTGTAGCGCTTCAGTTTTTACCATTCTGACAGCCTCAACTATTGTCGATGTTGTTGTAGCGCTTCATTTCTTACCCTTCTGACAGCCTCAACTATTGTCGACGTTGTTGTAGCGCTTCAGTTCTTACCCTTCTGACAGCCTCAACTATTGTCGATGTTGTTGTAGCGCTTCATTTCTTGCCCCTCTGACAGCCTCAACTATTGTCGACGTTGTTGTAGCGCTTCAGTTTTTACCCTTCTGACAGCCTCAACTATTGTTGATGTTGTTGTAGCACTTCAGTTCTTACCCTTCTGACAGCCTCAACTATTGTCGACGTTGTTGTAGCGCTTCAGTTCTTGCCCCTCTGACAGCCTCAACTATTGTTGATGTTGTTGTAGCGCTTCAGTTTTTACCCTTCTGACAGCCTCAACTATTGTCGATGTTGTTGTAGCGCTTCAGTTCTTTCCCTTCTGACAGCCTCAACTATTGTCGACGTTGTTGTAGCGCTTCAGTTCTTGCCCTTCTGACAGCCTCAACTATTGTCGACGTTGTTGTAGCGCTTCAGTTCTTGCCTTCTGACAGCCTCAACTATTGTCGAAGTTGTTGTAGCGCTTCAGTTCTTGCCTTTCTGACAGCCTCAACTATTGTCGATGTTGTAGCGCTTCATTTCTTGCCCTTCTGACAGCCTCAACTATTGTCGATGTTGTTGTAGCGCTTCAGTTCTTGTCCTTCTGACAGCCTCAACTATTGTCGACGTTGTTGTAGCGCTTCAGTTCTTGCCCTTCTGACAGCCTCAACTATTGTCGATGTTGTTGTAGGGCTTCAGTTCTTGCCCTTCTGACAGCTTCAGCTATTGTCGATGTTGTAGCGCTTCAGTTCTTGCCTTTCTGACAGCCTCAACTATTGTCGATGTTGTTGTAGCGCTTCAGTTCTTGTCCTTCTGACAGCCTCAACTATTGTCGATGTTGTTGTAGCGCTTCAGTTCTTGCTCTTCTGACAGCTTCAGCTATTGTCGATGTTGTTGTAGCGCTTCAGTTCTTGCCCTTCTGACAGCCTCAACTATTGTCGATGTTGTTCTATCGCTTTAGTTCCTGCGCTTCTGACAGCCTCAACTATTGTCGATGTTGTTGTAGCGCTTCAGTTCTTGCCCTTCTGACAGCCTCAACTATTGTCGATGTTGTTGTAGCGCTTCAGTTCTTGCCCTTCTGACAGCTTCAGCTATTGTCGATGTTGTAGCGCTTCAGTTCTTGCCTTTCTGACAGCCTCAACTATTGTCGATGTTGTTGTAGCGCTTCAGTTCTTGCCCTTCTGACAGCCTCAGCTATTGTCGATGTTGTTGTAGCGCTTCAGTTCTTGCCCTTCTGACAGCTTCAGCTATTGTCGATGTTGTTGTAGCGCTTCAGTTCTTGCCCTTCTGACAGCCTCAACTATTGTCTATGTTGTTGTAGCGCTTCAGTTCTTGCCCCTCTGACAGCCTCAACTATTGTCTATGTTGTTGTAGTGCTTCAGTTCTTACCCTTCTGACAGCCTCAACTATTGTTGATGTTGTAGCGCTTCAGTTCTTGCCTTTCTGACAGCCTCAACTATTGTCGATGTTGTTGTAGCGCTTCAGTTCTTGCCCTTCTGACAGCCTCAACTATTGTCTATGTTGTTGTAGCGCTTCAGTTCTTACCCTTCTGACAGCCTCAACTATTGTCGATGTTGTAGCACTTCAGTTCTTGCCCTTCTGACAGCCTCAACTATTGTCGATGTTGTTGTAGCGCTTCAGTTCTTGCCCTTCTGACAGCCTCAACTATTGTCTATGTTGTTGTAGCGCTTCAGTTCTTGCCCTTCTGACAGCCTCAACTATTGTCGATGTTGTTCTATCGCTTTAGTTCCTGCGCTTCTGACAGCCTCAACTATTGTCGATGTTGTAGCGCTTCAGTTCTTGTCCTTCTGACAGCCTCAACTATTGTCGATGTTGTAGCACTTCAGTTCTTGCCCTTCTGACAGCCTCAACTATTGTCGATGTTGTTGTAGCGCTTCAGTTCTTGTCCTTCTGACAGCCTCAACTATTGTCGATGTTGTTGTAGCGCTTCAGTTCTTGTCCTTCTGACAGCCTCAACTATTGTCGATGTTGTTGTAGCGCTTCAGTTCTTGCCTTTCTGACAGCCTCAACTATTGTCGATGTTGTAGCGCTTCATTTCTTGCCCTTCTGACAGCCTCAACTATTGTCTATGTTGTTGTAGCGCTTCAGTTCTTGCCCTTCTGACAGCCTCAACTATTGTGGATATTGTTGTAGCGCTTCAGTTCTTGCCCTTCTGACAGCCTCAACTATTGTCTATGTTGTTGTAGCGCTTCAGTTCTTGCCCTTCTGACAGCCTCAACTATTGTCTATGTTGTTGTAGCGCTTCAGTTCTTACCCTTCTGACAGCCTCAACTATTGTCGATGTTGTAGCACTTCAGTTCTTGCCATTCTGACAGCCTCAACTATTGTCGATGTTGTTGTAGCGCTTCAGTTCTTGCCCTTCTGACAGCCTCAACTATTGTCGATGTTGTTGTAGCGCTTCAGTTCTTACCCTTCTGACAGCCTCAACTATTGTCGATGTTGTAGCACTTCAGTTCTTGCCCTTCTGACAGCCTCAACTATTGTCGATGTTGTTGTAGCGCTTCAGTTCTTACCCTTCTGACAGCCTCAACTATTGTCGATGTTGTTGTAGCGCTTCAGTTCTTGCCCTTCTGACAGCCTCAACTATTGTCGATGTTGTTGTAGCGCTTCAGTTCTTACCCTTCTGACAGCCTCAACTATTGTCGATGTAGCACTTCAGTTCTTGCCCTTCTGACAGCCTCAACTATTGTCGATGTTGTTGTAGCGCTTCAGTTCTTGCCCTTCTGACAGCCTCAACTATTGTCTGGGTCTACCACAGGCTATTCTCCCATCTTCTCTTTTAATATATATTTTGTGTGGTATGTTTTGTGTGGTATTTCTTGTGTGGTATGTCTTGTATGGTATGTCTTTTATGGCATGTCTTGTATGGTATGTCTTGCATGGTATGTCTTGTATGGTATGTCTTGTATGGTATGTCTTGTATGGTATGTCTTGCATGGTATGTCGTGTGTGGCATGTCTTGTGAGGCATGTCTTGTGTGGCATGTCTTGTATGGTATGTCTTGTATGGTATGTCTTGAATGGTATGTCTTGTATGGTCTAAAATCTCCTAGCATTCCTTCCTGATGAGCAAACCATTTGTCATATCAGTATGTGGTCTCACTGATACCTTCAAGTCGGTACATCATTGATACCTTCTAGTCGCTACATTACTAATACCTTCTAGTCGCTACATCACTGATACCTTCTAGTCGCTACATCACTGATACCTTCTAGTCGCTACATCATTGATACCTTCTAGTCGCTACATCATTGATACCTTCTAGTCGCTACATCACAAAGACCTTCTAGTTGTTACATCATTGATACCTTCTAGTCACTACATCACTGAGACCGTCTAGTCACTACATCACTAAGACATTCTAGTCGCTACATCACTAAGACCTTCTAGTCGCTACATCACTAAGACCTTCTTGTCGCCACATCACTAAGACCTTCTAGTCGCTACATCACTAAGACCTTCTAATCGCTACATCACTAAGACCTTCTAGTCGCTACATCACTAAGACCTTGTAGTCGCTACATCACTAAGACCTTCTAGTCGCTACATCAGTAAGACCTAGTCGCTACATCAGTAAGACCTACTAGTCGCTACATCGCTAAGGCCTTCTAGTTGCTACATCACTAAGACCTTCTAGTCACTACATCACTAAGACCGTCTAGTCGCTACATCACTAAGACCTTCTAGTCGCTACATCACTAAGACCTTGTAGTCGCTACATCACTAAGACCTTATAGTCGCTACATCACTATGACCTTCTAGTCGCTACATCACTAAGACCTTCAAGCCGCTACATCACAATGACCTTCCAGTCGCTACATTTCTAAGACCTTCTAGTCGCTACACCACTAAGACCTTCAAGCCGCTACATCACTAAGACCTTCTAGTCGCTACATCACTAAGACCTTCTAGTCACTACATCACTAAGACATTCTAGTCGCTACATCACTAAGACCGTCTAGTCGCTACATCACTAAGACCTTCTAGTCGCTACATCACTAAGACCTTCTAGTCGCTACATTACTAAGACCTTCTAATCGCTACATCACTAAGACCTTCTAATCGCTATATCACTAAGACTTTCTAGTCGCTACATCACTAAGACCTTCTAGTCGCTACATCACTACAACCTTCTAGTCGCTACATCACTAAGACCGTCTAATCGCTACATCACTAAGACCGTCTAGTTGCTACATCACTAAGACCTTCTAGTCGCTACATCATTAAGACCTTCTAGTCTCTACATCGCTAAGACCTTCTAGTCGCTACATCACGAAGACCTTCTAATCGCTACATCACTAAGACCGTCTAGTCGCTACATCACTAAGACCTTCTAGTCGCTACATCACTAAGACCTTCTAGTCGCTACATCACTAAGACCTTCTAATCGCTACATCACTAAGACCTTCTAGTCGCTACATCACTAAGACCTTTTAGTCGCTACATCACTAAGTACACTTTCATTTCTGACAGGCCACACGTTATTCAGACCGAAAGATCCATTCCCAATACTGGAGTTCACCGAGGGGGCGGGGGGGGGGGGGGGGGGCGGGTTGTGGAGAATATAGGAGTTCAGCTTGTCCAGTGCAGTCGCCGCGAGGTGTTCGGGTCTGGGTTTTTATTTTACCCCAGGGGGAAGAAAAGAGTTTCAGCCTACATGGATTCGATGATCCTACCAGGATTCGATGACCCTACTGGGATTCAATGACCCTACTGGGATTCAATGACCCTACTGGGATTCGATGACCCTACTGGGATTCGATGACCCTACTGGGATTCAATGACCCTACTGGGTTTCAATGACCCTACTGGGATTCAATGACCCTACTGGGATTCGATGACCCTACTGGGATTCGATGACCCTACTGGGATTCGATGACCCTACTGGGTTTCAATGACCCTACTGGGATTCAATGACCCTACTGGGATTCGATGACCCTACTGGGATTCGATGACCCTACTGGGATTCGATGACCCTACTGGGATTCAATGACCCTACTGGGATTCAATGACCCTACTGGGATTCAATGACCCTACTGGGATTCGATGACCCTACTGGGATTCAATGACCCTACTGGGATTCAATGACCCTACTGGGATTCGATGACCTTACTGGGATTCGGGATTCAATGACCCTACCAGGATTCGATGACCCTACCAGGATTTGATGACCCTACAGGGATTCGATGACCCTACCAGAATTTGATGACCCTACAGGGATTCGATGACCCTACTGGGATTCGGGATTCGATGACACTACCAGGATTCGATGACCCTAACAGGATTCGATGACCCTACTGGGATTCGATGACCCTACTGGGATTCAATTACCCTACCGGTATTCGATGACCCTACTGGGATTCGATGACCCTACTGGGATTCGATGACCCTACTGGGATTCAATTACCCTACCGGTATTCGATGACCCTACTGGGATTCGATGACCCTACTGGGATTCATTTACCCTACCGGTATTCGATGACCCTATCGGTATTCAATTACCCTACTGGGGTTCTAATCCGTGTTTTAAATTACTTCTTATTCTAGTTCAAAAGTATTTTTATTATAAAAAAAAATATTTTAAATACTCTGTGTGTGTGTGTGTGCGTGTTTGCGTGTATGTGCGCGCGCGCATGTGTGTGTGTGCGTGTGTGTATGTGTGTGTGTGTGTGTATGTGCGCGCGTGTGTGTGTGTGTGCGTGTGTGTGTGCTTGTATGTGTGTGTGCGTGTGTGTGCGTGCGTGCGTGTGTGTGCGTGCGTGCGCGCGTGCGTGTGCGCGCGCGCGTGTGTGTATGTGCGTGTGTGTGCGCGCGCGTGCGTGTGTATGTGCCTGTGTGTGTGCTCGAGCTGTAGGTTTGTTCCTGCTGAAGGCCTATTGAGACGAAATGTCGTTCCAATTTGTGCCGTTCATTTATTACATAAAGTTTTAACTATAGCGCCTCCCCCCCCCTCCCCTCCCTTTTATTTTTGTTTCATCTCTACTGTTAAATTACGACAGATTTGTTTGTTTGAAAGTTGGTCATCAATTCTGAATTATAAATAAATAAGGGTGACCTCAAAGGTTATGTGGGGGGGACTAGAACGATCATCAACATCATCTTCATGTCAAGGTCGTGCTACCAACGTCACATTTGGACGTTATGTTTTAGAACAATCAATAAGATGAATGTCACCGAACTGTGGAATGTGCCAGGCCTCTCTGCTGGGACAAAAGTAGAAGTTAGCAGATAAGTAGACAGAAAGAACACATTAAATGGCTTGGTGGTGTGACAAGACGAAAGTAAATACTACACACAGGCGTCAACAAACGCAACAGACGGAGATGCCGTCATTGTCAAAGATGGACACACGGAACTCTTGAAACTTTCTCTCACTTGAAAGCAAACACACACAAAAACAATTGAAGAGTCAACGTTATGATACATTCAGTCCACTCGACGCTGTTAGGCAAATTCTGAAAGGAAAGCAGAAAGAAAAGAAGAATGATAAAGTTTATGATAATGATGAAGACGACATTGCTCAACATCAAGTGTCTAATTTGTGGTCTATGGGGATAATTTCTCTCTTCTGTTAAACTGTGTAACATCGTCTCTCTACTGTTAAACTGTGTAACATTGTCTCTCTACTGTTAAACTGTGTAACATTGTCTCTCTACTGTTAAACTGTGTAACATCGTCTCTCTTCTGTTAAACTGTGTAACACCGTCTCTCTTCTGTTAAACTGTGTAACATCGTCTCTCTTCTGTTAAACTGTGTAACACCGTCTCTCTACTGTTAAACTGTGTAACATCGTCTCTCTACTGTTAAACTGTGTAACATCGTCTCTCTACTGTTAAACTGTGTAACATCGTCTCTCTTCTGTTAAACCTTGTAACACCGTCTCTCTTCTGTTAAACCTTGTATCGCCGTCTCTCTTCTGTTAAACTGTGTAACACCGTCTCTCTTCTGTTAAACTGTGTAACATCGTCTCTCTTCTGTTTAACTGTGTAACATCGTCTCTCTTCTGTTAAACTGTGTAACACCGTCTCTCTTCTGTTAAACTGTGTAACATCGTCTCTCTACTGTTAAACTGTGTAACACCGTCTCTCTTCTGTTTAACTGTGTAACATCGTCTCTCTTCTGTTAAACTGTGTAACACCGTCTCTCTTATGTTAAACTGTAACTTCGTCTCTCTTCTGTTAAACTGTGTAACATGGTCTCTCTTCTGTTAAACTGTGTAACATCGTCTCTCTTCTGTTAAACTGTGTAACACCGTCTCTCTTCTGTTAAACTGTGTAACATCGTCTCTCTTCTGTTAAACTGTGTAACACCGTCTCTCTTATGTTAAACTGTGTAACATCGTCTCTCTTCTGTTAAACTGTGTAACACCGTCTCTTTTATGTTAAACTGTGTAACACCGTCTCTCTTATGTTAAACTGTGTAACATCGTCTCTCTTATGTTAAACTGTAACATCGTCTCTCTTCTGTTAAACTGTGTAACATCGTCTCTCTTCTGTTTAACTGTGTAACATCGTCTCTCTTCTGTTAAACTGTGTAACATCGTCTCTCAACTGTTAAACTGTGTAACATCGTCTCTCTATTGTTAAACTGTGTAACATCGTCTCTCTACTGTTAAACTGTGTAACATCGTCTCTCTATTGTTAAACTGTGTAACATCGTCTCTCTACTGTTAAACTGTGTAACATCGTCTCTCTTCTGTTAAACTGTGTAACACCGTCTCTCTTCTGTTAAACTGTGTAACATCGTCTCTCTTCTGTTAAACTGTAACATCGTCTCTCTACTGTTAAACTGTGTAACACCGTCTCTCTTCTGTTAAACTGTGTAACATCGTCTCTCTTCTGTTAAACTGTGTAACATCGTCTCTCTACTGTTAAACTGTGTAACATCGTCTCTCTACTGTTAAACTGTGTAACATCGTCTCTCTATTGTTAAACTGTGTAACATCGTCTCTCTACTGTTAAACTGTGTAATATCGTCTCTCTTCTGTTAAACTGTGTAACACCGTCTCTCTTCTGTTAAACTGTGTAACATCGTCTCTCTACTGTTAAACCTTATAACATCGTCTCTCTACTGTTAAACCTTATAACATCGTCTCTCTACTGTTAAACCTTATAACATCGTCTCTCTACTGTTAAACCTTATAACATCGTCTCTCTACTGTTAATCCTTGCAACATCTTTCCTCGTTGTCTTCCCCTGAAATTCTTTGCTCTCAATCCTTTCCTGTTGTCACTAAATGTTACAGTGTTATCCTTTATTATCTCAGGCTTATATTTACCGTAAGGAAGTGGTCAAACAGGGTGTCTCATTCGGTACTGAACCAGACATTTGTTTGCCACTTAACATTCGCTTCACTAAAGTACCCCAGTACATCTCCCAGCTACCCTGTATGAACTCACACCTACTCTACACCAACACATCTCCCAGCTACCCCGTATGAACTCACACCTACTATACACCAGTACATCTCCTAGCTACGCTGTGTGAAGACACATCTACTCTACACCAGTACATCTCCCAGCTACCCTGTGTGAACTCACACCTACTCTACACCAACACACCTCCCTGCTACCCTGTGTGAACTCACACCTACTCTACACCAACACATCTCCCTGCTACCATGTATGAACTCACACCTACTCTACACCAGTACATCTCCCAGCTACCCTGTGTGAACTCACACCTACTCTACACCAACACATCTCCCTGCTACCCTGTGTAAACTCACACCTACTCTACAACCAACACATCTCCCAGCTACCCTGTATGAACTCACATCTACTCTACACCAACACATCTCCCAGCTACCCTGTGTGAACTCACACCTACTCTACATCAACACATCTCCCAGCTACCCTGTGTGAACTCACACCTACTCTACACCAGTACATCTCCCAGCTACCCTGTGTGAACTCACACCTACTCTACATCAACACATCTCCCTGCTACTCTGCGTGAACTCACACCTACTCTACACCAACACATCTCCTAACTCTCCCGTGTGAACTCACACCTACTCTACATCAACACATCTCC
Source organism: Megaustenia siamemsis (assembly GCA_032433765.1). NCBI lineage: Eukaryota > Metazoa > Mollusca > Gastropoda > Stylommatophora > Ariophantidae > Megaustenia > Megaustenia siamemsis. The sequence goes on along the minus strand of JAVIAB010000025.1, from coordinate 37,041,506 downwards.
CTGCTACCCTGTGTGAACTCACACCTACTCTACACCAACACATCTCCTAACTCTCCTGTGTGAACTCACACCTACTCTACACCAACACATCTCCTAACTCTCCCGTGTGAACTCACACCTACTCTACACCAACACATCTCCTAACTCTCCCGTGTGAACTCACACCTACTCTACACCAACACATCTCCTAACTCTCCCGTGTGAACCCACACCTACTCTACACCAACACATCTCCTAACTCTCCCGTGTGAACTCACACCTACTGTTTACTAACACTCACGAACAACAACTGTCTTGTGCAGCTTTCCTACTTAAATGACAGACCAGCAGAGAGGCGAGTCAGGCAAGTTGTGATTCACATTGTAACAAAGATTGCGTACGCTAACACACACACACTACACCCACCCACACACGCACACAAAATCACACATTTCCTTGTCATCTCTCCCACAATGAACGTTCTCATGTCCACATGTCCTTGCTGTATCTCCCACAATGAACGTTCTCATGTCCACATGTCCTTGCTGTATCTTCCACAATGAACGTTCTCATGTGCACATGTCCTTGCTGTATCTTCCACAATGAACGTTCTCATGTGCACATGTCCTTGCTGTATCTCCCACAATGAACGTTCTCATGTCCACATGTCCTTGCTGTATCTCCCACAATGAACGTTCTCATGTCCACATGTCTTTGCTGTATCTCCCACAATGAATGTTCTCATGTCCACATGTCCGTGTCATCTCTCCCACAATGAACGTTCTCATGTCCACATTTCCTTGCTGTATCTCCCACAATGAACGTTCTCATGTCCACATTTCCTTGCTGTATCTCCCACAATGAACGTTCTCATGTCCACATTTCCTTGTCATCTCTCCCACAATGAACGTTCTCATGTCCACATGTCCTTGTCATCTCTCCCACAATGAACGTTCTCATGTCTACATTTCCTTGTCATCATTCCCCAAAATGAACGTTCTCATGTCCACATGTCCTTGTCATCTCTCCCACAATGAACGTTCTCATGTCCACATGTCCTTGTCATCTCTCCCACAATGAACGTTCTCATGTCCACATGTCCTTGCTGTATCTCCCACAATGAACGTTCTCATGTCCACATGTCCTTGTTGTATCTCCCACAATGAACGTTCTCATGTCCACATGTCCTTGCTGTATCTCCCACAATGAACGTTCTCATGTCCACATTTACTTGCTGTATCTCCCACAATGAACGTTCTCATGTCCACATGTCCTTTCTGTATCTCCCACAATGAACGTTCTCATGTCCACATGTCCGTGTCATCTCTCCCACAATGAACGTTCTCATGTCCACATGTCCTTGTCATCTCTCCCACAATGAACGTTCTCATGTCCACATGTCCTTGCTGTATCTCCCACAATGAACGTTCTCATGTCCACATTTCCTTGCTGTATCTCCCACAATGAACGTTCTCATGTCCACATGTCCTTGCTGTATCTCCCACAATGAATGTTCTCATGTCCACATGTCCGTGTCATCTCTCCCACAATGAACGTTCTCATGTCCACATTTCCTTGCTGTATCTCCCACAATGAACGTTCTCATGTCCACATTTCCTTGCTGTATCTCACACAATGAACGTTCTCATGTCCACATGTCCGTGTCAACTCTCCCACAATGAACGTTCTCATGTCCACATGTCCTTGCTGTATCTCACACAATGAACGTTCTCATGTCCACATTTCCCTGCTGTATCTCCCACAATGAACGTTCTCATGTCTACATTTCCTTGTCATCATTCCCCAAAATGAACGTTCTCATGTCCACATGTCCTTGTCATCTCTCACACAATGAACGTTCTCATGTCCACATTTCCTTGCTGTATCTCCCACAATGAACGTTCTCATGTCCACATTTCCTTGCTGTATCTCCCACAATGAACGTTCTCATGTCCACATGTCCTTGCTGTATCTCCCACAATGAACGTTCTCATGTCCACATGTCCTTGCTGTATCTCCCACAATGAACGTTCTCATGTGCACATGTCCTTGCTGTATCTCCCACAATGAACGTTCTCATGTCCACATGTCCTTGCTGTATCTCCCACAATGAATGTTCTCATGTCCACATGTCCGTGTCATCTCTCCCACAATGAACGTTCTCATGTCCACATTTCCTTGCTGTATCTCCCACAATGAACGTTCTCATGTCCACATTTCCTTGCTGTATCTCCCACAATGAACGTTCTCATGTCCACATTTCCTTGCTGTATCTCCCACAATGAACGTTCTCATGTCCACATGTCCTTGCTGTATCTCCCACAATGAACGTTCTCATGTCCACATGTCCTTGCTGTATCTCCCACAATGAACGTTCTCATGTGCACATGTCCTTGCTGTATCTCCCACAATGAACGTTCTCATGTCCACATGTCCTTGCTGTATCTTCCACAATGAACGTTCTCATGTCGACATGTCCTTGCTGTATCTTCCACAATGAACGTTCTCATGTCCACATGTCCTTGCTGTATCTTCCACAATGAACGTTCTCATGTGCACATGTCCTTGCTGTATCTTCCACAATGAACGTTCTCATGTGCACATGTCCTTGCTGTATCTCCCACAATGAACGTTCTCATGTCCACATGTCCTTGCTGTATCTCCCACAATGAACGTTCTCATGTCCACATGTCCTTGCTGTATCTCCCACAATGAACGTTCTCATGTCCACATGTCCTTGCTGTATCTCCCACAATGAATGTTCTCATGTCCACATGTCCGTGTCATCTCTCCCACAATGAACGTTCTCATGTCCACATTTCCTTGCTGTATCTCCCACAATGAACGTTCTCATGTCCACATTTCCTTGCTGTATCTCCCACAATGAACGTTCTCATGTCCACATTTCCTTGTCATCTCTCCCACAATGAACGTTCTCATGTCCACATGTCCTTGTCATCTCTCCCACAATGAACGTTCTCATGTCTACATTTCCTTGTCATCATTCCCCAAAATGAACGTTCTCATGTCCACATGTCCTTGTCATCTCTCCCACAATGAACGTTCTCATGTCCACATGTCCTTGTCATCTCTCCCACAATGAACGTTCTCATGTCCACATGTCCTTGCTGTATCTCCCACAATGAACGTTCTCATGTCCACATGTCCTTGTTGTATCTCCCACAATGAACGTTCTCATGTCCACATGTCCTTGCTGTATCTCCCACAATGAACGTTCTCATGTCCACATTTACTTGCTGTATCTCCCACAATGAACGTTCTCATGTCCACATGTCCTTTCTGTATCTCCCACAATGAACGTTCTCATGTCCACATGTCCTTGCTGTATCTCCCACAATGAACGTTCTCATGTCCACATGTCCTTGCTGTATCTCCCACAATGAATGTTCTCATGTCCACATGTCCGTGTCATCTCTCCCACAATGAACGTTCTCATGTCCACATTTCCTTGCTGTATCTCCCACAATGAACGTTCTCATGTCCACATTTCCTTGCTGTATCTCACACAATGAACGTTCTCATGTCCACATGTCCGTGTCAACTCTCCCACAATGAACGTTCTCATGTCCACATGTCCTTGCTGTATCTCACACAATGAACGTTCTCATGTCCACATTTCCCTGCTGTATCTCCCACAATGAACGTTCTCATGTCTACATTTCCTTGTCATCATTCCCCAAAATGAACGTTCTCATGTCCACATGTCCTTGTCATCTCTCACACAATGAACGTTCTCATGTCCACATTTCCTTGCTGTATCTCCCACAATGAACGTTCTCATGTCCACATTTCCTTGCTGTATCTCCCACAATGAACGTTCTCATGTCCACATGTCCTTGCTGTATCTCCCACAATGAACGTTCTCATGTCCACATGTCCTTGCTGTATCTCCCACAATGAACGTTCTCATGTGCACATGTCCTTGCTGTATCTCCCACAATGAACGTTCTCATGTCCACATGTCCTTGCTGTATCTCCCACAATGAATGTTCTCATGTCCACATGTCCGTGTCATCTCTCCCACAATGAACGTTCTCATGTCCACATTTCCTTGCTGTATCTCCCACAATGAACGTTCTCATGTCCACATTTCCTTGCTGTATCTCCCACAATGAACGTTCTCATGTCCACATTTCCTTGCTGTATCTCCCACAATGAACGTTCTCATGTCCACATGTCCTTGCTGTATCTCCCACAATGAACGTTCTCATGTCCACATGTCCTTGCTGTATCTCCCACAATGAACGTTCTCATGTGCACATGTCCTTGCTGTATCTCCCACAATGAACGTTCTCATGTCCACATGTCCTTGCTGTATCTCCCACAATGAATGTTCTCATGTCCACATGTCCGTGTCATCTCTCCCACAATGAACGTTCTCATGTCCACATTTCCTTGCTGTATCTCACACAATGAACGTTCTCATGTCCACATTTCCTTGCTGTATCTCCCACAATGAATGTTCTCATGTCCACATGTCCGTGTCATCTCTCCCACAATGAACGTTTTCATGTCCACATTTCCTTGCTGTATCTCCCACAATGAACGTTCTCGTGTCCACATTTCCTGGGCATCTCTCCCACAATGAACGTTCTCATGTCCACATTTTCTTGTCATCTCTCCTACAATGAACGTTCTCGTGTCCACATTTCCTTGCTGTATCTCCCACAATGAACGTTCTCATGTCCACATTTCCTTGCTGTATCTCACACAATGAACGTTCTCATGTCCACATTTCCTTGCTGTATCTCCCACAATGAACGTTCTCATGTCCACATTTCCCTGCTGTATCTCACACAATGAACGTTCTCATGTCCACATGTCCTTGCTGTATCTCCCACAATGAACGTTCTCATGTCCACATTTCCTTGTCATCTCTCCCACAATAACCGTTCTCATGTCCACATTTCCTTGTCATCTCTCCCACAATGTCCACATGTCCTTGTCATCTCTCCCACAATGTCCACATTTGCTGTATCTCCTCTGGCATTAGATTTATTTGAGGGAATGCTGGGTTCAGTAGCGAGTGAGACAAACCGTATTTTCAAACTGTCTTACCTGCGAGCTAACGTACCTGGAGAACCACAGCCTACCAGGGAAATGCTGAAATACAAATAGAGAGGTTTGTCGTGATGGTTTCAAATGATATTTTGTCGTGCTGGTTTCAAGTTGTGATGATGGTTTCAAATGATAGTTTGTCGTGATGGTTTCAAGTTGTGATGATGGTCTCAAATGATAGTTTGTCGTGATGGTTACAATTGTGATGATGGTCTCAAATGATAGTTTGTCGTGATGGTTTCAAGTTGTAATGATGGTCTCAAATGATAGTTTGTCATGATGGTTTCAAGTTGTGATGATGGTTTCGAATAATAGTTTGTCGTGATGGTTTCAAGTTGTGATGATGGTTTCAAATGATAGTTTGTCGTGATGGTTTCAAGTTGTGATGATGGTTTCAAATGATAGTTTGTTGTGATGGTTTAAAGTTGTGATGATGGTTTCAAATGATAGTTTGTCGTAATGGTTTCAAGTTGTGATGATGGTTTCAAATGATAGCTTGTCGTGATGGTTTCAAGTTGTGATGATGGTTTCAAATGATAGTTTGTCGTGATGGTTTCAAGTGATAGTTTGTCGTGATGGTTTCAAATGATAGTTTTGATGATGGTTTCAAATGATAGTTTTGATGATGGTTTCATATGATAGTTTGTCGTGATGGTTTCAAATGATAGTTTTGATGATGGTTTCAAATGATAGTTTGTCGTGATGGTTTCAAATGATAGCTGTGATGATGGTTTCAAATGATAGTTTGTCGTGATGGTTTCAAAAAATAGTTTTGATGATGGTTTCAAATGATAGTTTGTCGTGATGGTTTCAAATGATAGTTGTGATGATGGTTTCAAATGATAGTTTATCGTGATGGTTTCAAGTGTTAGTTTGTCGTGATGGTTTTAAATGATAGTTTGTCGTGATGGTTTCAAATGATAGTTGTGATGATGGTTTCAAATGATAGTTTGTCATGATGGTTTCAAATGATAGTTTTGATGATGGTTTCAAATGATAGTTTGTCGTGATGGTTTCAAATGATAGTTGTGATGATAGTTTCAAATAATAGTTCGTCGTGGTGGTTTCAAATTATAGTTTGTCGTCATGGTTTCAAATGCTAGTTTGCCATTGTGGTTTAAAATGATAGTTTGTCGTGTTGGTTTCAAATGATAGTTGTTATGATGGTTTCAAATGATAGTTATTACGATGGTTCCAAATGTTAGTTGTTATGATGGTTTCAAATGATAGTTGTTATGATGGTTTCAAATGATAGTTGTGATGATGGTTTAAAATGATAGTTTGTCGTCATGGTTTCAAATGATAGTTGTTATGATGGTTTAAAATGATAGTTGTTATGATGATTGCAAATAACAGTTGTGATGATGGATTCAAATGATAGTGTTTGTCGTCATGGTTTCAAATGATAGTTTGTCGTGTTGGTTTCAAATGATAGTTGTGATGATGGTTTCAAATGATAGTTATGATGATGGTGTCAAATGATAGTTGTGATGATGGTTTCAAATGATAGTTGTGATGATGGTTTCAAATGATAGTTTGTCGCAGTCATTTCAAATGATAGTTGTGATGATGGTTTCAAATGATAGTTTGTCGTGATGGTTTCAAGTTGTGATGATGGTTTCAAATGATAGCTTGTGACGGTTTCAAATGATAGTTGTGATGATGGTTTCAAATGATAGTTTGTCGTGGTTCTTTCAAATGATAGTTTGTCGTGACGGTTTGATCGTGAAAGTTTGCCTCCATCTATATCAAATATATGGGTTGATCTTGAATGTTTGCCTCCATCTATATCAAATATTTGGACTGAACGTGAAGGTTTGCCTCGATCTGTACCAAATAAATGGGTTGTTCGTGAAGGTTTACCTTGATCTGCATCAAATGTATGGGTTGATAGTGGAGGTTTGCCTCCATCTATATCAAATATACGGGTTGATCTTGAAGGTTTGCCTCGATCTGTATAAAATATATGGGTTGATCATGAAGGCTTGCCGCAATCTATATCAAATATATGGGTTGATTGTGAAGGTTTGACTCCATCTAGATAAAACATAAGGGTTTATCGTGAAGGTTTGCCTCAATATATATCAAATATATGGGTTGATCGTGAAGGTTTGACTCAATCTATATCAAATATATGGGTTGATCGTGAAGGTTTGTCTCCATCTATATCAAATATATGGGTTGATCTTGAAGGTTTGCCTCAATATATATCAAATATATGGGTTGATCGTGAAGGTTTGCCTCAATATATATAAAATATATGGGTTGATCTTGAAGGTTTTCCTCAATATATATCAAATATATGGGTTGATATTGAAGGTTTGGCACAATCTCTATCAAATATTCGGATTGAACAAGGAGGTTTGCCTCAATCTATATCAATTTTTGGGGTGATCGTGAAAGTTTGCCTCAATCTGTATAAAATATATTGGTTGATCATGAAGGTTTGCCCCAATCTATATGAGATATTTGGGTTGCTCTTGAAGGTTTGTCTCAATCTATATCAAATATATGGGTTGATCATGAACGTTTACCTCAATCTGTATCAAATATATGGGTTGTTTTTGAAGGTTTGCCTCATTCTATTTCAAATATGTGGATTGATCATGAAGGTTTGCCTCCATGTATATCAAATATATGGGTTGATCATGAAGGTTTGCCTCAATCTGTATCAAATATAAATAGTTGATCTTGAAGGTTTGCTGCAATCTGTATCAAATATATGAGTTGGCCGTGTAGGTTTGCCTCAATCTATATCAAATATATGGGTTGATCATGAAGGTTTGCCTCAATCTATATCAAATATATATATAGGTTGATCTTGAAGGTTTGCCTCAATCTGTATCAAATACATGGGTTGATCATGAAGGTTTGCCTCAATCTATATCAGATATATGGGATGCAAAAAGAATTGGTTCGACCATCGCATGAGAATTGAGGTAAAGTCATTACCAGCATAGCACCTACAACGGCACCTAGCGTCAAGTCGAGGTAAGTCTTACACGGAACGGATTAACAACAATTGACAGTAGGACACACTTGGCTCTCAGAACTATCTGAAGCTGTCCTTAACGTTTCACATTATGGACAGAATGTTGCTGTCAATCTGATGTTAGAAAACTGGCTGGAGCAGTTAGTTTCTAGACGAAGGGAGGTAATCTAATGTCAGAATATTGGCCGTTAGTTGACTAAGGTAGGTAATCTAATGTCAGAAGACTGGCTAGAGTCGTTAGTTTCTAGACTAAGGGAGGTAATATAATGTTAGAATACTGGCTGCTAGTTTCTAGCCTAGGGGAGGTAATCTAATGACAGAAGACTGGCTCTTAGTGTCTAGACTAAGGGAGTTAATGTAATGACAGAAGACTGGCTGTTAGTTTATAGACTAAGGGAGGTAATATAATGACATAAGACTGGCTATGAGTTTCTAGACTAAGGGAGGTAATTTAATGTTAGAATACTGGCTCTTAGTGTCTAGACTAAGGGAGGTAATCTAATGACAGAAGACTGGCTCTTAGTATCTAGACTAAGGGAGGTAATCTAATGACAGAAGACTTGCTGTTAGTTTCTAAAATAAACAAACTAATTGGCACGTGGTTGAACCGAACCGTTAGTTGCTGGACAAATGAAACTATCTTAGAGTTATCTCAATATCAGGTCTTCTGTATCCTCTCTACAGGTAAGACAGCTCTAGTGGTCACCTTCATAGACTATCGGAATAAATACCTGCTAGCTATTAACTGCTGGTTGAACCAAGAAATCGGTCCGTCAGTGCAGGGTTAAACTAGACATCTTGTACTCAGTAGGTCAGTACCCATTGTCACATCGCGGCTTCCTTGTTGGTGACAGTCAAACATGCCAAATTGCACATTCGTTGTTCTATCAAACACTGAAAATACAACGTACCTGGCACAGTTCTCCAAACTTTGCTTTCTCTGTTTGGGAGATGCTCTCACTGAAAGAAAGAAAGATTGTAAATGATTGAGAAAGATGCTCTCATTGAAAGAAAAAGTAAAAAGTAAAGTACCCCCCCGTCACGCCAAGTGGCGTATAGGGAAATATGGTGTTAGTGACCCTATATTTTACAGACCTTCAGCACATGATTTTTGGGTAATGTGGTCGGTATTACGCCCGTGCTGCTTTTACTTTCCCAGAAAAAATCCGGTACCCATTTAAGGCTGGGTGAACCCGGAGCCGTCGGTTGGGATCGAACCCTACCCCTTGTCCGTAGTAGTCCAGTTCACTAACCACTGAGCTATCGCGGCTCCTACTAATTTTTAGGGAATTAGTAAAACCCAGGTGTCCTCGCCAGGATTACGAACCCCGGCTGTTGCCGTGGTAAGCCAACCGCCTATCGATTGCGCTAACCGGACACCCCATTGAAAGAAAGAAAGACTGTAAATGATTGAGGGAGATGATCTCACTGAAAGAAAGAAAGATTGTAAATGATTGAGGGAGATGCTCTCACTGAAAGAAAGAAAGATTGTAAATGATTGAGGGAGATGATCTCACTGAAAGAAAGAAAGATTGTAAATGATTGAGGGAGATGCTCTCACTGAAAGAAAGAAAGATTGTAAATGATTGAGGGAGATGCTCTCATGGTAAGAGAATGTGTTCAATCCCTCTCGTTTGTAATTCTCTCATTCTCTGATTCAGATTATCTCTCCCTATCTTCTCTTTTTACTTTTACAAATCCCTCTTCTCCCTCTCTCTGTACTATCTCCCTCTCCACACACACACCATACACACACACACTCCACTCCCTTAGAAACATGTGCACGAGAAATCTTGCTACTCTACCACCCCACATTTTCCACACATACACACACAGGCTAGGTGGTCTAGATCTATGAGGTCAGCATCTAGACCAGGAGGTCCTTAGTTCGATTCCCGCCAGAGGGCGGTAGGAAATGACCAAATAACCGAATCCGTGCCTCTACCCTTCCATAGTCTCTGCTTACTGAGATCCGATGTCTACCCTTCTAGGAAATGACCAAATAACCGAATCCGTGCCTCTACCCTTCCATAGTCTCTGCTTACTGAGATGCGATGTCTACCCCTCTAGGAAATGACCAAATAACCGAATCCATGCCTCTACCCTTTCCTAGTCTCTGCTTACTGAGATCCGATGTCTACCCTTCTAGGAAATGACCAAATAACCGAATCCGTGCCTCTACCCTTTCCTAGTCTCTGCTTACTGAGATCCGATGTCTACCCCTCTAGGAAATGACCAAATAACCGAATCCGTGCCTCTACCCTTTCCTAGTCTCTGCTTACTGAGATCCGATGTCTACCCCTCTAGGAAATGACCAAATAACCGAATCCGTGCCTCTACCCTTTCCTAGTCTCTGCTTACTGAGATCCGATGTCTACCCTTCTAGGAAATGACCAAATAACCGAATTCGTGCCTCTACCCTTCCCTAGTCTCTGCTTACTGAGATCCGATGTCTACCCTTCTAGGATATGACCAAATAACCGAATCCGTGCCTCTACCCTTTCCTAGTCTCTGCTTACTGAGATCCGATGTCTACCCTTCTAGGAAATGACCAAATAACCGAATCCGTGCCTCTACCCTTTCCTAGTCTCTGCTTACTGAGATCCGATGTCTACCCTTCTAGGAAATGACCAAATAACCGAATCCGTGACTCTACCCTTCCCTAATCTCTGCTTACTGAGATCCGATGTCTACCCTTCTAGGATATGACCAAATAACCGAATCCGCGCCTCTACCCTTTCCTAGTCTCTGCTTACTAAGATCCGATGTCTACCCTTCTAGGTAATGACCAAATAACCGAATCCGTGCCTCTACCCTTTCCTAGTCTCTGCTTACTGAGATCCGATGTCTACCCTTCTAGGAAATGACCAAATAACCGAATCCGTGCCTCTACCCTTTCCTAGTCTCTGCTTACTGAGATCCGATGTCTACCCTTCTAGGAAATGACCAAATAACCGAATCCGTGCCTCTACCCTTTCCTAGTCTCTGCTTACTGAGATCCGATGTGTACCCTTCTAGGAAATGACCAAATAACCGAATCCGTGCCTCTACCCTTTCCTAGTCTCTGCTTACTGAGATCCGATGTCTACCCTTCTAGGAAATGATCAAAAAACCGAATCCGTGCCTCTACCCTTTCCTAGTCTCTGCTTACTGAGATCCGATGTCTACCCTTCTAGGAAATGACCAAATAACCGAATCCGTGCCTCTACCCTTTCATAGTCTCTGCTTACTGAGATCCGATGTCTACCCCTCTAGGAAATGACCAAATAACCGAATCCGTGCCTCTACCCTTTCCTAGTCTCTGCTTACTGAGATCCGATGTCTACCCTTCTAGGAAATGACCAAATAACCGAATCCGTGCCTCTACCCTTTCCTAGTCTCTGCTTACTGAGATCCGATGTCTACCCTTCTAGGAAATGACCAAATAACCGAATCCGTGCCTCTACCCTTTCCTAGTCTCTGCTTACTGAGATCCGATGTCTACCCTTCTAGGAAATGACCAAATAACCGAATCCGTGCCTCTACCCTTTCCTAGTCTCTGCTTACTGAGATCCGATGTCTACCCTTCTAGGAAATGACCAAATAACCGAATCTGTGCCTCTACCCTTTCCTAGTCTCTGCTTACTGAGATCCGATGTCTATCCCTCTAGGAAATAACCAAATAACCGAATCCGTGCCTCTACCCTTTCCTAGTCTCTGCTTACTGAGATCCGATGTCTACCCTTCTAGGAAATGACCAAATAACCGAATCCGTGCCTCTACCCTTTCCTAGTCTCTGCTTACTGAGATCCGATGTCTACCCCTCTAGGAAATGACCAAATAACCGAATCCGTGCCTCTACCCTTTCCTAGTCTCTGCTTACTGAGATCCGATGTCTACCCTTCTAGGAAATGACCAAATAACCGAATCCGTGCCTCTACCCTTTCCTAGTCTCTGCTTACTGAGATCCGATGTCTACCCTTCTAGGAAATGACCAAATAACCGAATCCGTGCCTCTACCCTTTCCTAGTCTCTGCTTACTGAGATCCGATGTCTATCCTTCTAGGAAATGACCAAATAACCGAATCCGTGCCTCTACCCTTTCCTAGTCTCTGCTTACTGAGATCCGATGTCTACCCCACTAGGAAATGACCAAATAACCGAATCCGTGCCTCTACCTTCTCCTAGTCTCTGCTTACTGAGATCCGATGTCTACCCTTCTTGGAAATGACCAAATAACCGAATCCGTGCCTCTACCCTTTCCTAGTCTCTGCTTACTGAGATCCGATGTCTACCCTTCTAGGAAATGATCAAAATAACCGAATCCGTGCCTCTACCCTTTCCTAGTCTCTGCTTACTGAGATCCGATGTCTACCCTTCTAGGAAATGACCAAATAACCGAATCCGTGCCTCTACCCTTTCCTAGTCTCTGCTTACTGAGATCCGATGTCTACCCTTCTAGGAAATGACCAAATAACCGAATCCAAGCCTCTACCCTTCCCTAGTCTCTGCTTACTGAGATCCGATGTCTACCCTTCTAGGAAATGACCAAATAACCGAATCCGTGCCTCTACCTTTTCCTAGTCTCTGCTTACTGAGATCCGATGTCTACCCTTCTAGGAAATTACCAAATAACCGAATCCGTGCCTCTACCCTTCCTTAGTCTCTGCTTACTGAGATCCGATGTCTACCCTTCTAGGAAATGACCAAATAACCTAATCCGTGCCTCTACCCTTTCCTAGTCTCTGCTTACTGAGATCCGATGTCTACCCCTCTAGGAAATGACCAAATTACCGAATCCGTGCCTCTACCCTTTCCTAGTCTCTGCTTACTGAGATCCGATGTCTACCCTTCTAGGAAATGACCAAATAACCGAATCCGTGCCTCTACCCTTTCCTAGTCTCTGCTTACTGAGATCCGATGTCTACCCTTCTAGGAAATGATCAAAATAACCGAATCCGTGCCTATACCCTTTCCTAGTCTCTGCTTACTGAGATCCGATGTCTACCCTTCTAGGAAATGACCAAATAACCGAATCCGTGCCTCTACCCTTCCCTAGTCTCTGCTTACTGAGATCCGATGTCTACCCTTCTAGGAAATGACCAAATAACCGAATCCGTGCCTCTACCCTTTCCTAGTCTCTGCTTACTGAGATCCGATGTCTACCCTTCCCTAGTCTCTGCTTACTGAGATCCGATGTCTACCCCTCTAGGAAAACTGCAAGAAAATCAGGAGGTTCCACGTGTACTCTGCGTATGTTAAAATAACCCTGGACAGTTTACAAATCGAAAAGAGTAGGCCAAAAATGGTCGCAGCCTGGGCAAAATTGAGAGGGGAGAAATCTACCCAAGACGTGAAAACTCTCGACGATAAAAAATATGAGAGTAGCTCTGAAGTAGGAGAATATCTGCCTGTATGGCGGGAGACACCTGAGTACACGGCTGCTAGTGCAAAAAAAAATAAAAACACCAGGAAAAAGTGATATTCGCCTAAAATTCAGTCCCGCGGGACGTGGCTTTAGGTATAAAGCTGGCGAACGGAACACACACACACACACATTCACAAACACAGCAGTCAGCTCAAACTTGTTGAAGTCAGCTGACCTTTCATTGAACTGCCAAATCCAGACATTGAACTCCCAAATCCAGACATTGAACTCCCAAATCCAGACATTGAACTCCCAAATCCAGACAGACTCCAGCAAAGTTTGCCGGGGGTCACAGTCAAACACTGGCTACCATCTCAGCCATCGATCATGTCTGGCTCTCTGATCGGGCGAGTGGCATCGGCGCTCCGCTTAGCCTCGGCACCTGGCTATCATCTGTTAAGGTCGAAGCTAAATGTGTCCACAATTCTTGTTCAGGGCCTTGAAACATTTCATCACGTTTTCTCTCTTTTTCTCACTCCTCTCTCTCTCTCTCCCTCTCTCTCTCTATCTCTCTCTCCATCTCTCTCTATCTCTCTCCCTCTCTCTATCTCTCTCTCTATCTCTCTCTCTATCTCTCTCCCCCCTCTCTCTCTATCTCTCTCTATCTCTCTCTCCCCTCTCTCTCTCTATCTCTCTCTCCCCCCTCTCTCTCCCTCTCTCTCTATCTATCTCTCTCTCTCTATCTCTCTCTCTCCCCTCTCTCTCTCCTCTATCTATTCCGCCTCTCATTGTTTTGTTTCTCACTCACGGGGCATTTGATATTGTGTACTGTATACTGTCGTTTTCATTTTTCCTTCCTCATTTAGCTTTCAGCGTCGAGGAGAGATATAACTTGCGGTCTTGTACTCATCTTTTGGCCTCTGTTGCTGTTTCCTAGTGTTTCTAATAGTGCGAATTATGTATGAACTGTACGTCTATATTATGTATTTGTGTGCGTGTGCGTGTGTGTTTTTGAAGAAGACACTTTAGTGGAGACGTATCTGCTGTTGAAGAAGATACGTTAGTAGAGACGCACCTGTTGTTGAAGAAGATACGTTAGTAGAGACGCACCTGTTGTTGAAGAAGATACGTTAGTAGAGACGATTCTGTTGTTGAAGAAGACACTTTAGTAGAGACGTACCTGTTGTTGAAGAAGACACTTTAGTAGAGACGTACCTGTTGTTGAAGAAGACACTTTAGTAGAGACGTACCTGTTGTTGAAGAAGACACGTTAGTAGAGACGCACCTGTTGTTGAAGAAGACACGTTAGTAGAGACGCACCTGTTGTTGAAGAAGACACGTTAGTAGAGACGCACGTATTGTTGAAGAAGACACGTTAGTAGAGACGCACCTGCTGTTGAAGAAGACACTTTAGTAGAGACGTATCTGCTGTTGAAGAAGACATTTTAGTAGAGACGCACCTGATATTGAAGAAGACACTTTAGTAGAAACGTATCTGCTGTTGAAGAAGACACTTTAGTAGAGACGTATCTGCTGTTGAAGAAGACACGTTAGTAGAGACGCACCTGCTGTTGAAGAAGACACTTTAGTAGAGACGTACCTGCTGTTGAAGACTTTATCCACGAAAACCTTCATAAAGTCCATGCACTCTATAGTGACGTCATCAGGCTGCGACTCGACGCTGTACACAGAGCTCCAAGATTTCTCTGAACCAAACGAAACAGTTCTGTGCACCGCCGCACCGCACGTGTCAACATTGGAAGGATCAACGTGGGATGTTGTCACGGCTGTGGGTTCAGACGTTGAGTCGACGATTCTCTGTTCCTCTGGCTGGCTTGATGCGGCAATTTCTTTTCCGATATCTTTGGAATTATAGCCTTCTGATTTGAAATCGTCATTAAAATGTAATTCATCCACGGTGTTTGATTCGAGTCTTCTTCTGGTCAAATGATTCTTGTTGACTTCGTTTAGAACCTTGTCTGTGGTTGTCTTATCTGCAGATGTTGTCTGTGAACACATTTTGTCCATAATATCTATTCGCCTAACTTCATCAACGAGGTCACTTTTGTTTTCCAAATTGCGGGCAATCTCATTGGCGCAAATATTTGTGACCTCCACTTTCGAGGTTTGATTCCTCCCATCTTGACACCTTAATCTGGATTGGTTGTTTCCTCGGTCAGTGGTAACGCCCCATTTTCTAAAGTTGTCACTTCCGCTTTGCTTACAGCTTCCTGGACGAGAAGGCATCGATGTATTTTTTCTAGTTGTCTCCCTCTTGTGGAAGTTCGGTTCTAATTTTGGTTGTGAAGTGGAAGGGCAAGAGCCGGAAGTGAGTCTAGTTTTGGAAGTTCTAGTTGGACAAGGTTGTGCATCAGAGTCGTTGGCGCCAAAGTGTGGTGAGTTCATCTCTGGTCTGTTGTAGATCGGCTCATCGAAACTAACGCTCATGCCGTTGATCAAGAACTGTTTACGTGAGGTGCATCCGACTTCATGTGAAGTTTGATTCGGGCTATTCAACGAAACACCGCGCCAAAGTTCTGATTTGGTATTTGTCTGGGCATAAGTTGCCAACGATGGCTTTCTCGTCATCTCACTTCTCATCTTCGATGATGCCTTCTTTGGCAGCTTCGGACATAGTGATCCGTTGTTGGTACATGCAAGTTCACCAGGGGGCGTGGCGGAGCCGTCACTTCCGCTGCTGTTGCTAGAAATATCTGTCCTTAGGCCAAAAGTGGTTTCAAACTTGTTGGAGATGTCGCTGAAGAGGCTGTCCTTCTTAACGACCATGAATTTTAAGAATTTGGAAGTTCCATCTGCAACACTTTCAGACAACGACCTCCTTTCATGTCGTAATCTGCGTTCTGCGTGCACCGGAACTGATCTTTGAGCTTTTGGGTAATTCTTGGAATTCATGCTGGACGAACTGTCAATCTCTTCTGCAAAAATGAATCTTTAATCCGACCTGAGTATGAGTCTTTGTGGAACGTCGTGCCTCAAATCTTGATTGATGTATCTTAAATATCGACTTATATGGCTCAAGTCTATAACTGATGTCGGTGAAATCTTGACTGAAATTGTTAAAACTCGACAGATGTGGCTCAAATATTGACAGATGTGGCTCAAATATTGACAGATGTGGCTCAAATATTGACTGATGTGGCTCAAATTTTGACTGATGTGGCTCAAATATTGACTGCTGTGGCTCAACTTTTGACTGATGTGGCTCAAATTTTAACTGATGTGGCTTTATATTCCTTTGATGTGGATTAAATGTCTACAATCGTGGCTCAGATGTTTACAATCGTGGCTCAGATGTTTACAATCGTGGCTCAGATGTTTACAATCGTGACTGACTCACAGCGACGACACCAATGTAAACATCATCACAATCAATATTTCAGACAACTCTTTCCATGTGACGTGACTTCTGCGAAACAAACAAAAAATTCAAAGATTGGATCACGTGATTTAAAAATTTACTTTTAAAAAAATGTTCTACCTCTACATGTGTACGATCGATCGGTCCGCCCACCCGTCCAATCCCGTTGAGATCTGTCAAATTATCTCTACTTCGGTTAGAATTAGATCAAAGATCAAATGTTCAGATCTATCAAATATGATATCTCTACCAGGGTTAGAATGAGATCAAAGATCAAATGTTCAGATCTGTCAAAGATTATATCTCTACCAGGGTTAGAATGTGATCAAAGATAAAATGTTCAGATCTTTCAAAGATTATATCTCTACCTCGGTTAGAATGTGATCAAAGATCAAATGTTCAGATCTGTCAAAGATGACGTAGAAGCTTTCTCTCAGCATCTCTCTGACAGTGGACCCAGTTCTTGGACTCCAAGTCAGGGAGCAGCGCGGGAATTACAAAGCTTGAGCACTGTCCTGATTGAGCACATGAAATAAGGAAACGGCGCAGAACATTTAGGACTTTGACATGTGGATCTCTGGGAAATTGTGGATCTCTAGGAAATTGTGGATCTATAGAAAATTGTGGATCTCTAGGAAAATGTGGATCTCTAGGAAATTGTGGATCTATAGGAAATTGTGGATCTCTAGGAAATTGTGGATCTCTAGGAAAATGTGGATCTCTAGGAAAATGTGGATCTCTAGGAAAATGTGGATCTATACGAAAATGTGGATCTATAGGAAGTTGTGGATCTATAAGAAATTGTGGATCTCTAGTAGGAAATTGTGGATCTCTAGGAAATTGTGGATCTATAGGAAATTGTGGATCTATAGGAAAATGTGGATCTATAGGAAAATGTGGATCTATAGGACATTGTGGATCTCTAGGAAATTGTGGATCTATAGGAAATTGTGGATCTATAGGAAAATGTGGATCTATAGGAAAATGTGGATCTATAGGAAATTGTGGATCTATTAGAAATTGTGGATCTATTAAAAATTGTGGATCTATAGGAAATTGTGGATCTATAGGAAAATGTGGATCTATAGGAAATTGTGGATCTATATTAAATTGTGGATCTATAGGAAATTGTGGATCTATACGAAAATGTGGATCTATAGGAAGTTGTGGATCTATAAGAAATTGTGGATCTATAAGAAATTGTGAATCTATTAGAAATTGTGGATCTATAAGAAATTGTGGATCTATAGGAAATTTGGATCTATAAGAAATTGTGGATCTATAGGAAATTGTGAATCTATAAGAAATTGTGGATCTATAGGAAAATGTGGATCTACAAGAAATTGTGGATCTATAGGAAAATGTGGATCTACAAGAAATTGTGGATCTATAGGAAATTTTGGATCTATAAGAAATTGAGGATATAAAGGAAATTGTGGATCTATAAGAATTTGCGGATCTATAAGAAATTGTGGATATAAAGGAAATTGTGGATCTATAAGAAATTGTGGATCTATAAGAAATTGTGGATATAAAGGAAATTGTGGATCTATAAGAAATTGTGGATCTATAAGAAATTGTGGATATAAAGGAAATTGTGGATCTATAAGAAATTGTTGATCTATAAGAAATTGTGGATCTATAGGAAATTGTGGATATAAAGGAAATTGTGGATCTATAAGAAATTGTTGATCTATAAGAAATTGTGGATATAAAGGAGATTATGGATCTATAAGAAATTGTGGATCTATAAGAAATTGTGGATCTATAGGAAATTGTGGATCTATTAGAAATGGTGGATCTATAAGAAATTATGGATCTATAAGAAATTGTGGATCTATAAGAAATTGTGGATCTATTAGAAATTGTGGATCTATAAGAAATTGGGGATCTATTAGAAATTGTGGATCTATAAGAAATTGTGGATCTATAAGAAATTGTGGATCTATTAGAAATTGTGGATCTATAAGAAATTGTGGATCTATAAGAAATTGTGGATCTATAAGAAATTGTGGATCTATAAGAAATTGTAGATCTATTAGAAATTGTGGATCTATAAGAAATTGTAGATCTATTAGAAATTGTAGATCTATTAGAAATTATGGATCTATAAGAAATTGTGGATCTATTAGAAATTGTGGATCTATAGGAAATTGTGGTAAATTTAAAGAAATGAAAAGAAGACAAACAAGGTAGTTTTGAATTTGCTGAAAAAAAAGAAGGAAAAAAGAACAAAGTAACACAATTAAAACAAGAGAAGAGAAATTGTTTGGACATGTGGAGAGACATAAGACGCTTCTAAAGTCATCTTGGATGGGGAGGTACAAGGTGGACAAGGCAGAGGCAGACCAAGACTAAAGTGGAATGATAACACCAAAAGGTGGTCAGGTGAACCTACAACACCGTGCACCACCAAGACAAGAGATAAGAGACAAGAGATAAGAGATAAGAGACAAGAGACAAGAGATAAGAAACAAGAGACAAGAGATAAGAGATAAGAGACAAGAGATAAGAGACAAGAGATAAGAGACAAGAGATAAGATACAAGAGATAAGAGACAAGAGATAAGAGACAAGAGATACGAAACAAGAGACAAGAGATAAGAGACAAGAGATAAGAGACAAGAGATAAGAGACAAGAGATAAGAGACAAGAGATAAGAGACAAGAGATACGAAACAAGAGACAAGAGATAAGAGACAAGAGATAAGAGACAAGAGACTGAAATGCATGAATGTCGCTCCATGGCAGCCAACCTTCGATGTGGAGACGGCCCTCCAATGAATGAATGTTGCTAAATGGTAGCCAACCATCTATGTGGAGACGGCCCCCCAATGAATGAATGACACTCCATGGTAGCCAAACTTCGATTTGGAGACGGCCCCACAATGAATGAATGACACTCCATGGTAGCCAAACTTCGATGTGGAGACGGCCCCCCCCCCAGTGAATGAATGTTGCTAAATGGTAGCCAACCTTCGATTTGGAGACGGCCCCCCAATGAATGAATGTTGCTAAATGGTAGCCAACCTTCGATGTGGAGACGGCCCCCCAGTGAATGAATGTTGCTAAATGGTAGCCAACCTTCGATGTGGAGACGGCCCCCCAATGAATGAATGTTGCTAAATCGTAGCCAACCTTCGATGTGGAGACGGCCCCCCAATGAATGAATGTTGCTCCATGGTAGCCAACCTTCGATGTGGAGACGGTACCCAATGAATGAATGTCGCTCCATGGTAGCCAACCATCGATGTGGAGACGGTATCCAATGAATGAATGTCGCTCCCTTGTAGCCAACCTTCGATGTGGAGACGGTACCCAATGAATGAATGTTGCTAAATGGTAGCCAACCATCGATGTGGAGACGGTACCCAATGTATGAATGTCGCTCCCTTGTAGCCAACCTTCGATTTGGAGACGGTACCCAATGAATGAATGTTGCTCCATGGTAGCCAACCTTTGATGTGGAGACAGTACCCAATGAATGAATGTTGCTCCATGGTAGCCAACCTTTGATGTGGAGACGGTACCCAATGAATGAATGTCGCTCCCTTGTAACCAACCTTTGATATGGAGACGGTACCCAATGAATGAATGTCGCTCCATGGTAGCCAACCTTCGGTGTGGAGACGGCACCCAATGAATGAATGTTGCTCCATGGTAGCCAACCATCGATGTGGAGACGGTACCCAATGAATGAATGTCGCTCCCTTGTAGCCAACCTTTGATGTGGAGACGGTACCCAATGAATGAATGTCGCTCCCTTGTAACCAACCTTTGATGTGGACGGTACCCAATGAATGAATGTTGCTCCATGGTAGCCAACCATCGATGTGGAGACGGTACCCAATGAATGAATGTCGCTCCCTTGTAGCCAACCATCGATGTGGAGACGGTACCCAATGAATGAATGTTGCTCCATGGTAGCCAACCATCGATGTGGAGACGGTACCCAATGAATGAATGTTGCTCCATGGTAGCCAACCTTCGATGTGGAGACGCCCCTCCCCCCCCCCCAATGAATGAATGTCGCTCCATGGTAGCCAACCTTCGGTGTGGAGACGGCACCCCAATGAATGAATGTTGCTCCATGGTAGCCAACCTTCGATGTGGAGACGCCCCCCCCCCCAATGAATGAATGTCGCTCCATGGTAGCCAACCTTCGATGTGGAGACGCCCCCCCCCCCCAATGAATGAATGTCGCTCCATGGTAGCCAACCTTCGGTGTGGAGACGGCACCCAATGAATGAATGTTGCTCCATGGTAGCCAACCTTCGATGTGGAGACGGCACCCAATGAATGAATGTTGCTCCATGGTAGCCAACCTTCGATGTGGAGACGACACCCAATGAATGAATGTTGCTCCATGGTAGCCAACCTTCGATGTGGAGACGGCCCCCCCACCCCAATGAATGAATGTTGCTCCATGGTAGCCAACCTTCGATGTGGAGACGGCACCCAATGAATGAATGTTGCTCCATGGTAGCCAACCTTCGATGTGGAGACGGCCCCCCACCCCAATGAATGAATGTTGCTCCATGGTAGCCAACCTTCGATGTGGAGACGGCACCCAATGAATGAATGTTGCTCCATGGTAGCCAACCTTCGATGTGGAGACGGCACCCAATGAATGAATGTTGCTCCATGGTAGCCAACCTTCGATGTGGAGACGACACCCAATGAATGAATGTTGCTCCATGGTAGCCAACCTTCGATGTGGAGACGGCACCCAATGAATGAATGTTGCTCCATGGTAGCCAACCTTCGATGTGGAGACGACACCCAATGAATGAATGTTGCTCCATGGTAGCCAACCTTCGGTGTGGAGACGACACCAAATTAATGAATGTTGCTCCATGGTAGCCAACCTTCGGTGTGGAGACGGCACCCAATGAATGAATGTTGCTCCATGGTAGCCAACCTTCGATGTGGAGACGGCCCCCCAATGAATGAATGTTGCTCCATGGTAGCCAACCTTCGATGTGGAGACGGCCCCCCAATGAATGAATGTTGCTCCATGGTAGCCAACCTTCGATGTGGAGACGGCCCCCCAATGAATGAATGTTGCTCCATGGTAGCCAACCTTCGGTGTGGAGACGGCACCCAATGAATGAATGTTGCTCCATGGTAGCCAACCTTCGATGTGGAGACGGCCCCCCAATGAATGAATATCGCTCCGTAGTAGCCAACCTTCGGTGTGGAGACGACACCAAATTAATGAATGTTGCTCCATGGTAGCCAACCTTCGGTGTGGAGACGACACCAAATTAATGAATGTTGCTCCATGGTAGCCAACCTTCGGTGTGGAGACGACACCAAATTAATGAATGTTGCTCCATGGTAGCCAACCTTCGGTGTGGAGACGGCACCCAATGAATGAACGCAGCGCTAAGATCTGTGTCCAGTAATCAGCCAAGAGATGGAACTGGCAGTAGACAACATCCCAGTAAACAAAAAATGCAAGGAAAAGGAAAATGATCCTTGGAATGTGGTTTTCATGACATACAGGCCGATCACAACACCAGAGAGGGGGAGGGAGGGGGCAGGTTATTCCAATAATTCACTGAGGGGAAAGACGTAACATGGCACGACAGCATCGGAAACGATGAGGAAAGAAATGAAGAAGGATCAATCTAAATTATAAAGATGAAACTGACATGGATCGTGGCACGCGGTCAGAATACCTAATAAATAGGAAGACAGGCTTTATCAAGGAACATTCAGGGAAAGAGGAAATGGGAAACCGTAATTGTCTCTTAAATATGGAGTGTGCTGATGCAGAGCCGTTTGTCATTGACGTTTTAGTAGGTACGCACATTTGTAATTTGTGGGTAGATAACATGCGATTTCTATCAGACAGTAAAAGAAAGCATCAAGAAAGGTCTCAGTCTGAATAGTAAGAAAACAGAAGTAATGGTCACATCGAAGAAACAATCATCACCATCATACAGCATAACAATAAACGAGACAAATCTGAAACAAGTGCAACGTTTCAAATACTTGGGCACAATAATAACATCAGATGCACCACAGAAATAAAAAGCAGAATAGCTCAGGCCAAAATAGCATTTCAGAAAATGAAACATATCTTATGCAACAAATCTATGTCAATAGAAATGAGAAAGAGAGTTCATAGGTGCTATATAGAACCAACTCTGACCTATGGAAGCGAATCATGGACAGTAGACAAACAAATGAAAAGACGATTAGAGACCACAGAGATGGGATTTCTCAGAAGAATGTTGAAAGTTCCCTGGACAGCTAAAAAGACCAATGAGGAAGTTCTCAAAGAGGCCAACACAAAAAGGCAGCTCCTAAAAAACATCAGAAAGAAACAATCAACATTTTTCGGGCACATCATGAGAAGAGGAAAGTTGGAATACTTGGTTACAACTGGCAAAATAAAAGGAAAGAGAGATCGCAAACGACAAAGTGAGAAGATACTAGATAGCCTGGTGTCATGGCATGGAAAACAGTCAACATCAGAGCTTATAAAAGGCACTGTAGATTGAAGATTCTGAAAGGACATGATCGTCAACTGGTATGGCTCATGATGATGATTAAATATCTAAAGTGATGACAAGAATCGCTATTTGAACATCTCAAGACGCGTGTTCAACAAATGAATATAGCAACGCCTCAAAACGCGTGTTCAACAAATGAATATAGCAACGCCTCAAAACGCGTGTTCAACAAATGACATTTTGCAAACGCCTCAAAACGCGTGTTCAACAAATGAATATAGTAACGCCTCAAAACGCGTGTTCAATAAATGAATATAGTAACGCCTCAAGACGCGTGTTCAACAAATGAAGATAGTAACGCCTCAAAACGCGTGTTCAATAAATGAATATAGTAACGCCTCAAAACGCATGTTCAACAAATGAAGATAGTAACGCCTCAAAACGCGTGTTCAATAAATGAATATAGTAACGCCTCAAGACGCGTGTTCAACAAATGAATATAGTAACGCCTCAAGACGCGTGTTCAACAAATGAATATAGTAACGCCTCAAAACGCGTGTTCAACAAATAAATATAGCAACGCCTCAAAACGCGTGTTCAACAAATAAATATAGCAACGCCTCAAAACGCGTGTTCAACAAATGAGTATCTCTCTCTCTCTCTCTCTCTCTCTCTCTCTCTCTCTCTCTCTCTCTCTGCGATCAGGACTCAATCAGAGTAGGATCCCAGACTCTCACATGAAGTCAGCTGTCAGGTTAAGTGTGTTGATCGCCCCCACAGACAGAACATCACAATTAGAGTCTGCCAGATCCACTCTGATTGAACACCCGTTAAAACGTTGCACTGTGTTCTGCGCCAGTGGCCCAGTGCATCCGATTTCAGCCAACATTTTATTCAGGTTTGCATTCCTTAGCCTTTGGTTGTCCCCAATCTTCCTGCAAGGCAGCAGATGATCTTTTCTGTAGGGGGATTCTGCCCTTAGATGGTCGGCCCTCCCTGGTTTACGAGCACCATCTGCCCGAGTCACTAGAGGTGACTAACACAGACATGCACACACAAAGATATGAGATGTGAGTAACACAGACATGCACACACAAAGATATGAGATGTGAGTAACACAGACATGCCCACACAAAGATATGAGATGTGAAATGAATATAGCAACGCCTCAAGACTATGTTATGAGTATTAACTATTACACTATTACCCACACCCACACACCGCCCACACACATACGCCACACACAAATGTTTGTTTTCATTAAAAGTTTGACGTTTGTGTCTGTATGTGTGTAGTCTGTGTAGCGTGTATATGTGTGGTGTGTGTGTATATGTGGTGTGTGTAGTGTCTGTGGAGTATGTGTGGTGTGTGTAGTGTCTGTGGAGTATATGTGTGATGTGTGTGGTGTCACGAAATAAAACCACTCCCATCAAATACCAATGTTAAGCATGAGACCCATGTCATCGACAAATTCCACACAAATATCCCAGACTGTTACTAAAACACCACTCTGAGATGGAACCCAGCAGCCGTGCAATGATCTCATAATCCCGCATCATTACACGTCACGGCGTGACGTAAATCTCTCTCTCTCATTAAATACGGACACGCCACCACATTTCTAGAATCAGAGATAGGTTTGCTAATTATGCAATTTATTATTCTCCAATCTCAATTTCTATGAATCAGGTACACATTTACAATTCTGTTCCCTGCGGCTTTAATGCGAGAGCTTCATCATTTCGTCACGTGGTACCGAGATCACGTGACGACATTTACCTGGGAATTCCCCTGGGACCCACCTCCTATACAACACTTTTTGTCCCGTATCACGAGCCCGTTGGCGAGGGCTTTATTTTGAAGCAACGACAATAAGGGAGCATTTGCGAGAAAATAAACAAGGCCAGAATAGCCTTGCCAAGCTAAACAACTGCTGATAGTCACATAATGACACACAAACAACAAACATATTTTTAGGTATTTAATATCTGTGCTTGTGTTTCAGATTGTTTCTGAATTCCATTGCTGGTATATATATATATATATATATATATATATATATATATATATATATATATATATATATATAACATACATATATATATATATATATATAAATATATATATATAACATATATATATATATATATAACATTTATATAAATACATTTATATATATATACATGTATATATATATATATATATATATATATATATATATATATATATATATATATATATATATATATATATATATATATATATATATAAATGTAATGTATACCATATAATCATCAACTGATGAAAGATAAAACGGAGCCTACCTGACTAGAGATCACAACAGCTGGGGCTGAAAACAAATAGAGATAAGATCAAATTCGTGAGAATTAATGCAGTTGGCAATAACCAGATAGCAGAAAGGGTTAAAAAAAAAGAAAAAAAAAGGTTATAACAGTCGTACAATAAAGGGAGATCATAAAAAGCATCAAAAGAAGAGACAATCAACATTTTTCGGGCACATCATGGGAAGAGGAAAGTTGGAATACTTGGTTACAACTGGCAAAATACAAGACATGATCGTCTTTACCAACCGGTTTGGCACATGATGATGATGATGATGATGATCTTGTATATGCTCTGGCAGTAATACTGACGAGACAAGAACAGAAAACAAAGTCAAGTGCCCCCGGGTACTCCAAGTGGTGTATAGCAAATATGCTGTTAGTAACCATAATTTGTACAGACCTTTAGCACATGATTATTGCAGTAATGTGGACAGCATTACGCCCACGTCATAGTTGACTGTAGTAGCATCCGTCAGTCATAGTTGACTGTAGTAGCTTCCGCCTGTCATAGTTGACTGTAGTAGCATCCGTCAGTCATAGTTGACTGTAGTAGCTTCCGCCAGTCATAGTTGACTGTAGTAGCTTCCGCCAGTCATAGTTGACTGTAGTAGCATCCGTCAGTTATAGTTGACTGTAGTAGCTTCCGCCAGTCATAGTTGACTGTAGTAGCTTCCGTCAGTCTTAGTTGACTGTAGTAGCATCCTTCAGTCATAGTTGACTGTAGTAGCCTCCGTCACTCATAGCTGACAGTAGTAGCATCCGTCACTCACAGTTGACTGTAGTAGTACTAGCATCCGTCAGTCATAATTGACTGGAGTAGCCTTCGTCAGTCATAGTTGACTGTAGTAGCATCCGTCAGTCATAGTTTACTGTAGTAGCATCCGTCAGTCATAGTTGACTGTAGTAGCCTCCGTCAGTCATACTTGACAGTAGTAGCCTCCGTCAGTCATAGTTGACAGTAGTAGCCTCCATCAGTCATAGTTGACTGTAGTAGCCTCCGTCAGTCATTGTTGAGTGTAGCAGCCTCCGTTAGTCATTGTTGACTGTGGTAGCCTCCGTCAGTCATAGTTGACAGTAGTAGTCTCCATCAGTTATACTTGACAGTAGTAGCCCACGTCAGTCATAGTTGACTGTAGTAGCCTCCGTCAGTCATAGTTGACTGTAGTAGCCTCCGTCAGTCATACTTGACAGTAGTAGCCTCCGTCAGTCATAGTTGATTGTAGTAGCCTGAATCAGTCATAGTTGACTGTAGTAGCCTCCGTCAGTCATAGTTGACTGTAGTATTCTCGTCAGTCATAGTTGACTGCAGTAGCCTCCGTCAGTCATTGTTGACTGTAGCAGCCTCCGTCAGTCATAGTTGACAGTAGTAGCCTCCATCAGTCATACTTGACAGTAGTAGCCTCTGTCAGTCATAGTTGACTGCGTTAGCCTCCGTCAGTCATAGTTGACTGTAGTAGCCTCCGTCAGTCATAGTTGGCTGTAGTAGCCTCCGTCAGTCACAGTTGGCTGTAGTAGCCTCCATCAGTAATAATCGACTGTAGTAGCCTCCGTCAGTCATAGTTGACTGTAGTAGCCTCCGTCAGTTATTGTTGACTGTAGTAGCCTCCGTCAGTCATAGTTGACAGTAGTAGCCTCCGTCAGTCATACTTGACAGTAGTAGCCTCCGTCAGTCATAGTTGACTGTAGTAGCCTCCATCAGTCATAGTTGACTGTAGTAGCCTTTGTCAGTCACAGTTGACTGTAGTAGCCTCCGTCAGTCATACTTGACAGTAGTAGCCTCCGTCAGTCATAGTTGACTGTAGTAGCCTCCATCAGTCATAGTTGACTGTAGTAGCCTCCGTCAGTCTTAGTTGACTGTAGCAGCCTCGTCAGTCATAGTTGACTGTAGTAGCCTCCGTCAGTCATTGTTGACTGTAGCAGCCTCCGTCAGTCATTGTTGACTGTAGCAGCCTCCGTCAGTCATAGTTGACAGTAGTAGCCTCCGTCAGTCATACTTGACAGTAGTAGCCCCCTTCAGTCATAGTTGACTGTAGTAGCCTCCGTCAGTCATAGTTGACTGTAGTAGCCTCCGTCAGTCATAGTTGACAGTAGTAGCCTCTGTCAGTCATACTTGACAGTAGTAGCCTCCGTCAGTCATAGTTGACTGTAGTAGCCTCCGTCAGTCATAGTTGACTGTAGCAGCCTCGTCAGTCATAGTTGACTGTAGCAGCCTCGTCAGTCATAGTTGACTGTAGCAGCCTCCGTCAGTCATTGTTGACTGTAGCAGCCTCCGTCAGTCATAGTTGACAGTAGTAGCCTCCGTCAGTCATACTTGACAGTAGTAGCCCCCTTCAGTCATAGTTGACTGTAGTAGCCTTTGTCAGTCACAGTTGACTGTAATAGCCTCTGTCAGTCATACTTGACAGTAGTAGCCTCCGTCAGTCATAGTTGACTGTAGTAGCCTCCATCAGTCATAGTTGACTGTAGTAGTCTCCGTCAGTCATCGTTGACTGTAGTAGCCTCGTCAGTCATAGTTGACTGTAGTAGCCTCCGTCAGTCATTGTTGACTGTAGCAGCCTCCGTCAGTCATTGTTGACTGTAGCAGCCTCCGTCAGTCATTGTTGACTGTAGTAGCCTCCGTCAGTCATAGTTGGCAGTAGTAGCCTCCGTCAGTCATACTTGACAGTAGTAGCCCCCTTCAGTCATAGTTGACTGTAGTAGCCTCCGTCAGTCATAGTTGACTGTAGTAGCCTCCGTCAGTTATAGTTTGGTCGAACGCAAGCAGTGTACCGTGTTAGCAATACAAATAGCTGAAATCATAGTTTAGTCATATAAATTAATTAATTGATCTCCCTTTGTTAGCGACTCAAACAAAACTACAGCAGTTCTCAGTTACTACAAATCATTTTAGGGTTTAGGGTGTGACTGTAGGGTTCGGTCTATAGATCAACTCTAGTGAGTTGCTGCCCTTCTCTCTACAATTAGGGGTCCGAATAAATCGTAATGATACTCAAGGGAACATTACTCTTCCGAACATTTTAGAGAACCGAACACAGCTCCTCTTCTGGTCGGTAGCGAGAGTACTGGCTACTCAACCACCGCGGCTTTCTTTTCTCCGAAACCTCATCTCAATACGTCCCCGCTAAACTACACAGGGACAGCACTTTTAGGTAAAGTCCTGGTTTAGCGTCACAAAATACTTCTGTCTGGAGTTATGTCCTCTCGTACTTTATTTGGTCGCTCTCCAATCTGAAGAACACTGGGCTAAGAATAGATTAACCCTAACCCTAACCAGAACCCTAACCCTAAACAGAACCCCAACCCCAACCCTAACCCCAACCGTAACCCCAGCCCAAACCCTAAATCAAACTCCAACACAAACCCTAAACCCAACCCTAACCCCAACCATAACCCCAACCCTAACCCTAACCCCAACCCCATCCCCAAACCTAACCCCAACACCAACCCTAAATCTCAACTCTAAACCCAACCCTAAGCCCAACACTAATCATAACCCCAACCCTAAACCCAAAAGGTAAAAAAAATAAAATATTAAAAGTAAATGCACACAAAAATTAGAAGCAGCTGATACAATCAAATACGTGAGGTCACTTTGGGGAGATCACCCGTTTAGCAGAATTCATTTACGACGCTAAACTAGGAAGCTACAACTTCAATTTTTTATTACATCACTCAGGGAAAAAAACACACACACCAGCAAAGGTATCAACCAACCTGGAACATGTCACAAGAACAGAACCACCATGGAACATGTCACAAGAACAGAACCAACCTGGAGCATGTCACAAGAACAGAACCAACATGGAACATATCACAAGAACAGAACCAACCTGGAGCATGTCACAAGAACAGAACCAACATGGAACATGTCACAAGAACAGAACCAACATGGAACATGTCACAAGAACAGAACCAACATGGAACATGTCACAAGAACAGAACCAACCTGGAGCATGTCACAAGAACAGAACCAACCTGGAACATGTCACAAGAACAGAACCAACCTGGAACATGTCACAAGAACAGAACCAACCTGGTACATGTCACAAGAACAGAACCAACCTGGAGCATGTCACAAGAACAGAACCAACCTGGAGCATGTCACAAGAACAGAACCAACCTGGAGCATGTCACAAGAACAGAACCAACCTGGAACATGTCACAAGAACAGAACCAACCTGGAGCATGTAACAAGAACAGAACCAACCTGGAACATGTCACAAGAACAGAACCAACCTGGAACATGTCACAAGAACAGAACCAACCTGGAACATGTCACAAGAACAGAACCAACCTGGAACATGTTACAAGAACAGAACCAACCTGGAACATGTCACAAGAACAGAACCAACCTGGAACATGTTACAAGAACAGAACCAACCTGGAACATGTCACAAGAACAGAACCAACCTGGAGCATGTCACAAGAACAGAACCAACCTGGAACATGTCACAAGAACAGAACCAACCTGGAGCATGTCACAAGAACAGAACCAAACTGGAACATGTTACAAGAATAGAACCAACCTGGAACATGTCACAAGAACAGAACCAACCTGGAACATGTTACAAGAACAGAACCTACCTGGAACATGTAACAAGAACAGAACCAACCTGGAACATGTAAAAAGAACAGAACCAACATGGAACATGTAACAAGAACAGAACCAACCTGGAGCATTTAACAAGAACAGAACCAACCTGGAACATGTAACAAGAACAGAACCAACCTGGAGCATGTCACAAGAAAAGAGCCAACCTGGAACATGTCACAAGAACAGAACCAACCTGGAACATGTCACAAGAACAGAACCAACCTGGAGCATGTCACAAAAACAGAACAAATCTGGTACATGTCACAAGAAAAGAGCCAACATGGAACATATCACAAGAACAGAACCAACCTGGAGCATGTCACAAGAACAGAACCAACATGGAACATGTCACAAGAACAGAACCAACCTGGAACATGTCACAAGAACAGAACCAACATGGAACATGTCACAAGAACAGAAGCAACCTGGAGCATGTCACAAGAACAGAACCAACATGGAACATATCACAAGAACAGAACCAACCTGGAGCATGTCACAAGAACAGAACCAACATGGAACATGTCACAAGAACAGAACCAACCTGGAACATGTCACAAGAACAGAACCAACATGGAACATGTCACAAGAACAGAACCAACCTGGAGCATGTCACAAGAACAGAACCAACCTGGAGCATGTCACAAGAACAGAACCAACTTGGAGCATGTTACAAGAACAGTACCAACCTGGTACATGTCACAAGAACAGAACCAACCTAAAACATGTCACAAGAACAGAACCAACCTGGAACATGTCACAAGAACAGAACCAACCTGGAACATGTCACAAGAACAGAACCAACCTGGTACATGTCACAAGAACAGAACCAACCTGGAGCATGTCACAAGAACAGAACCAACCTGGAGCATGTCACAAGAACAGAACCAACCTGGAGCATGTCACAAGAACAGAACCAACCTGGAACATGTCACAAGAACAGAACCAACCTGGAGCATGTAACAAGAACAGAACCAACCTGGAACATGTCACAAGAACAGAACCAACCTGGAACATGTCACAAGAACAGAACCAACCTGGAATATGTCACAAGAACAGAACCAACCTGGAACATGTTACAAGAACAGAACCAACCTGGAACATGTTACAAGAACAGAACCAACATGGAACATGTCACAAGAACAGAACCAACCTGGAGCATGTCACAAGAACAGAACCAACCTGGAACATGTCACAAGAACAGAACCAACCTGGAGCATGTCACAAGAACAGAACCAACCTGGAACATGTTACAAGAATAGAACCAACCTGGAACATGTCACAAGAACAGAACCAACATGGAACATGTCACAAGAACAGAACCAACCTGGAACATGTTACAAGAACAGAACCAACCTGGAGCATGTCACAAGAACAGAACCAACCTGGAACATGTCACAAGAACAGAACCAACCTGGAACATGTCACAAGAACAGAACCAACCTGGAACATGTCACAAGAACAGAACCAACCTGGAACATGTCACAAGAACAGAACCAACCTGGAACATGTCACAAGAAAAGAGCCAACCTGGAACATGTCACAAGAACAGAACCAACCTGGAGCATGTCACAAGGACAGAACCAACCTGGAACATGTCACAAGAACAGAACAAACCTGGTACATGTCACAAGAAAAGAGCCAACCTGGAACATGTCACAAGAACAGAACCAACCTGGAGCATGTCACAAGAACAGAACCAATCTGGAGCATGTCACAAGAACAGAACCAATCTGGAGCATGTCACAAGAACAGAACCAACCTGGAACATGTAAAAAGAACAGAACCTACCTGGAACATGTCACAAGAATAGAACCAACCTGGAACATGTTACAAGAACAGAACCAACCTGGAACATGTTACAAGAACAGAACCAATCTGGAACATGTAAAAAGAACAGAACCTACCTGGAACATGTCACAAGAACACAACCAACCTGGAACATGTTACAAGAACAGAACCTACCTGGAACATGTAACAAGAACAGAACCAACCTGGAACATGTAAAAAGAACAGAACCAACATGGAACATGTAACAAGAACAGAAGCAACCTGGAGCATTTAACAAGAACAGAACCAACCTGGAACATGTCACAAGAACAGAACCAACCTGGAACATGTCACAAGAACAGAACCAACCTGGAACATGTCACAAGAACAGAACCAACCTGGAACATGTCACAAGAACAGAACCAACCTGGAGCATGTCACAAGAACAGAACAAATCTGGTACATGTCACAAGAAAAGAGCCAACCTGGAACATGTCACAAGAACAGAACAAACCTGGTACATGTCACAAGAACAGAACCAATCTGGAGCATGTCACAAGAACTGAACCAACCTGGAGCATGTCACAAGAACAGAACCAACTTGGAGCATGTTACAAGAACAGTACCAACCTGGTACATGCCACAAGAACAGAACCAACCTGGAACATGTCACAAGAACAGAACCAACCTGGAACATGTCACAAGAACAGAACCAACCTGGAACATGTCACAAGGACAGAACCAACCTGGTACATGTCACAAGAACAGAACCAACCTGGAGCATGTCACAAGAACAGAACCAACCTGGAGCATGTCACAAGAACAGAACCAACCTGGAACATGTCACAAGAACAGAACCAAC
Organism: Megaustenia siamemsis; assembly: GCA_032433765.1. Classification (NCBI taxonomy): domain Eukaryota; kingdom Metazoa; phylum Mollusca; class Gastropoda; order Stylommatophora; family Ariophantidae; genus Megaustenia; species Megaustenia siamemsis. The sequence continues at coordinate 37,008,700 of JAVIAB010000025.1, read as the reverse complement.
CTGGAACATGTCACAAGAACAGAACCAACCTGGAACATGTCACAAGAACAGAACCAACCTGGAACATGTAACAAGAACAGAACCAAAATGGAACATGTCACAAGAACAGAACCAACATGGAACATATCACAAGAACAGAACCAACATGGAACATGTCACAAGAACAGAACCAACCTGGAACATGTCACAAAAACAGAACCAACCTGGAACATGTAACAAGAACAGAACCAACCTGGAACATGTCACAAGAACAGAACCAACCTGGAGCATGTCACAAGAACAGAACCAACCTGGAACATGTCACAAGAACAGAACCAACCTGGAGCATGTCACAAGAACAGAACCAAACTGGAACATGTTACAAATAGAACCAACCTGGAACATGTCACAAGAACAGAACCAACCTGGAACATGTTACAAGAACAGAACCAATCTGGAGCATGTCACAAGAACAGAACCAACCTGGAACATGTAAAAAGAACAGAACCTACCTGGAACATGTCACAAGAATAGAACCAACCTGGAACATGTTACAAGAACAGAACCAACCTGGAACATGTTACAAGAACAGAACCAATCTGGAACATGTAAAAAGAACAGAACCTACCTGGAACATGTCACAAGAACACAACCAACCTGGAACATGTTACAAGAACAGAACCTACCTGGAACATGTAACAAGAACAGAACCAACCTGGAACATGTAAAAAGAACAGAACCAACATGGAACATGTAACAAGAACAGAAGCAACCTGGAGCATTTAACAAGAACAGAACCAACCTGGAACATGTCACAAGAACAGAACCAACCTGGAACATGTCACAAGAACAGAACCAACCTGGAACATGTCACAAGAACAGAACCAACCTGGAACATGTCACAAGAACAGAACCAACCTGGAGCATGTCACAAGAACAGAACAAATCTGGTACATGTCACAAGAAAAGAGCCAACCTGGAACATGTCACAAGAACAGAACAAACCTGGAGCATGTCACAAGAACAGAACCAATCTGGAGCATGTCACAAGAACTGAACCAACCTGGAGCATGTCACAAGAACAGAACCAACTTGGAGCATGTTACAAGAACAGTACCAACCTGGTACATGCCACAAGAACAGAACCAACCTGGAACATGTCACAAGAACAGAACCAACCTGGAACATGTCACAAGAACAGAACCAACCTGGAACATGTCACAAGGACAGAACCAACCTGGTACATGTCACAAGAACAGAACCAACCTGGAGCATGTCACAAGAACAGAACCAACCTGGAGCATGTCACAAGAACAGAACCAACCTGGAACATGTCACAAGAACAGAACCAACCTGGAACATGTCACAAGAACAGAACCAACCTGGAACATGTCACAAGAACAGAACCAACCTGGAACATGTAACAAGAACAGAACCAAAATGGAACATGTCACAAGAACAGAACCAACATGGAACATATCACAAGAACAGAACCAACATGGAACATGTCACAAGAACAGAACCAACCTGGAACATGTCACAAAAACAGAACCAACCTGGAACATGTAACAAGAACAGAACCAACCTGGAACATGTCACAAGAACAGAACCAACCTGGAGCATGTCACAAGAACAGAACCAACCTGGAACATGTCACAAGAACAGAACCAACCTGGAGCATGTCACAAGAACAGAACCAAACTGGAACATGTTACAAGAATAGAACCAACCTGGAACATGTCACAAGAACAGAACCAACCTGGAACATGTTACAAGAACAGAACCTACCTGGAACATGTAACAAGAACAGAACCAACCTGGAACATGTAAAAAGAACAGAACCAACATGGAACATGTAACAAGAACAGAACCAACCTGGAGCATTTAACAAGAACAGAACCAACCTGGAACATGTAACAAGAACAGAACCAACCTGGAGCATGTCACAAGAAAAGAGCCAACCTGGAACATGTCACAAGAACAGAACCAACCTGGAACATGTCACAAGAACAGAACCAACCTGGAGCATGTCACAAGAACAGAACAAATCTGGTACATGTCACAAGAAAAGAGCCAACATGGAACATATCACAAGAACAGAACCAACCTGGAGCATGTCACAAGAACAGAACCAACATGGAACATGTCACAAGAACAGAACCAACCTGGAACATGTCACAAGAACAGAACCAACATGGAACATGTCACAAGAACAGAACCAACCTGGAGCATGTCACAAGAACAGAACCAACATGGAACATATCACAAGAACAGAACCAACCTGGAGCATGTCACAAGAACAGAACCAACATGGAACATGTCACAAGAACAGAACCAACCTGGAACATGTCACAAGAACAGAACCAACATGGAACATGTCACAAGAACAGAACCAACCTGGAGCATGTCACAAGAACAGAACCAACCTGGAGCATGTCACAAGAACAGAACCAACTTGGAGCATGTTACAAGAACAGTACCAACCTGGTACATGTCACAAGAACAGAACCAACCTGGAACATGTCACAAGAACAGAACCAACCTGGAACATGTCACAAGAACAGAACCAACCTGGAACATGTCACAAGAACAGAACCAACCTGGTACATGTCACAAGAACAGAACCAACCTGGAGCATGTCACAAGAACAGAACCAACCTGGAGCATGTCACAAGAACAGAACCAACCTGGAGCATGTCACAAGAACAGAACCAACCTGGAACATGTCACAAGAACAGAACCAACCTGGAGCATGTAACAAGAACAGAACCAACCTGGAACATGTCACAAGAACAGAACCAACCTGGAACATGTCACAAGAACAGAACCAACCTGGAATATGTCACAAAAACAGAACCAACCTGGAACATGTAACAAGAACAGAACCAACCTGGAACATGTCACAAGAACAGAACCAACCTGGAGCATGTCACAAGAACAGAACCAACCTGGAACATGTCACAAGAACAGAACCAACCTGGAGCATGTCACAAGAACAGAACCAAACTGGAACATGTTACAAGAATAGAACCAACCTGGAACATGTCACAAGAACAGAACCAACCTGGAACATGTTACAAGAACAGAACCTACCTGGAACATGTAACAAGAACAGAACCAACCTGGAACATGTAAAAAGAACAGAACCAACATGGAACATGTAACAAGAACAGAACCAACCTGGAGCATTTAACAAGAACAGAACCAACCTGGAACATGTAACAAGAACAGAACCAACCTGGAGCATGTCACAAGAAAAGAGCCAACCTGGAACATGTCACAAGAACAGAACCAACCTGGAACATGTCACAAGAACAGAACCAACCTGGAGCATGTCACAAGAACAGAACAAATCTGGTACATGTCACAAGAAAAGAGCCAACATGGAACATATCACAAGAACAGAACCAACCTGGAGCATGTCACAAGAACAGAACCAACATGGAACATGTCACAAGAACAGAACCAACCTGGAACATGTCACAAGAACAGAACCAACATGGAACATGTCACAAGAACAGAACCAACCTGGAGCATGTCACAAGAACAGAACCAACATGGAACATATCACAAGAACAGAACCAACCTGGAGCATGTCACAAGAACAGAACCAACATGGAACATGTCACAAGAACAGAACCAACCTGGAACATGTCACAAGAACAGAACCAACATGGAACATGTCACAAGAACAGAACCAACCTGGAGCATGTCACAAGAACAGAACCAACCTGGAGCATGTCACAAGAACAGAACCAACTTGGAGCATGTTACAAGAACAGTACCAACCTGGTACATGTCACAAGAACAGAACCAACCTGGAACATGTCACAAGAACAGAACCAACCTGGAACATGTCACAAGAACAGAACCAACCTGGAACATGTCACAAGAACAGAACCAACCTGGTACATGTCACAAGAACAGAACCAACCTGGAGCATGTCACAAGAACAGAACCAACCTGGAGCATGTCACAAGAACAGAACCAACCTGGAGCATGTCACAAGAACAGAACCAACCTGGAACATGTCACAAGAACAGAACCAACCTGGAGCATGTAACAAGAACAGAACCAACCTGGAACATGTCACAAGAACAGAACCAACCTGGAACATGTCACAAGAACAGAACCAACCTGGAATATGTCACAAGAACAGAACCAACCTGGAACATGTTACAAGAACAGAACCAACCTGGAACATGTTACACGAACAGAACCAACCTGGAACATGTCACAAGAACAGAACCAACCTGGAACATGTCACAAGAACAGAACCAACCTGGAATATGTCACAAAAACAGAACCAACCTGGAACATGTAACAAGAACAGAACCAACCTGGAACATGTCACAAGAACAGAACCAACCTGGAGCATGTCACAAGAACAGAACCAACCTGGAACATGTCACAAGAACAGAACCAACCTGGAGCATGTCACAAGAACAGAACCAAACTGGAACATGTTACAAGAATAGAACCAACCTGGAACATGTCACAAGAACAGAACCAACCTGGAACATGTTACAAGAACAGAACCTACCTGGAACATGTAACAAGAACAGAACCAACCTGGAACATGTAAAAAGAACAGAACCAACATGGAACATGTAACAAGAACAGAACCAACCTGGAGCATTTAACAAGAACAGAACCAACCTGGAACATGTAACAAGAACAGAACCAACCTGGAGCATGTCACAAGAAAAGAGCCAACCTGGAACATGTCACAAGAACAGAACCAACCTGGAACATGTCACAAGAACAGAACCAACCTGGAGCATGTCACAAGAACAGAACAAATCTGGTACATGTCACAAGAAAAGAGCCAACATGGAACATATCACAAGAACAGAACCAACCTGGAGCATGTCACAAGAACAGAACCAACATGGAACATGTCACAAGAACAGAACCAACCTGGAACATGTCACAAGAACAGAACCAACCTGGAGCATGTCACAAGAACAGAACCAAACTGGAACATGTTACAAGAATAGAACCAACCTGGAACATGTCACAAGAACAGAACCAACCTGGAACATGTTACAAGAACAGAACCTACCTGGAACATGTAACAAGAACAGAACCAACCTGGAACATGTAAAAAGAACAGAACCAACATGGAACATGTAACAAGAACAGAACCAACCTGGAGCATTTAACAAGAACAGAACCAACCTGGAACATGTAACAAGAACAGAACCAACCTGGAGCATGTCACAAGAAAAGAGCCAACCTGGAACATGTCACAAGAACAGAACCAACCTGGAACATGTCACAAGAACAGAACCAACCTGGAGCATGTCACAAGAACAGAACAAATCTGGTACATGTCACAAGAAAAGAGCCAACATGGAACATATCACAAGAACAGAACCAACCTGGAGCATGTCACAAGAACAGAACCAACATGGAACATGTCACAAGAACAGAACCAACCTGGAACATGTCACAAGAACAGAACCAACATGGAACATGTCACAAGAACAGAACCAACCTGGAGCATGTCACAAGAACAGAACCAACATGGAACATATCACAAGAACAGAACCAACCTGGAGCATGTCACAAGAACAGAACCAACATGGAACATGTCACAAGAACAGAACCAACCTGGAACATGTCACAAGAACAGAACCAACATGGAACATGTCACAAGAACAGAACCAACCTGGAGCATGTCACAAGAACAGAACCAACCTGGAGCATGTCACAAGAACAGAACCAACTTGGAGCATGTTACAAGAACAGTACCAACCTGGTACATGTCACAAGAACAGAACCAACCTGGAACATGTCACAAGAACAGAACCAACCTGGAACATGTCACAAGAACAGAACCAACCTGGAACATGTCACAAGAACAGAACCAACCTGGTACATGTCACAAGAACAGAACCAACCTGGAGCATGTCACAAGAACAGAACCAACCTGGAGCATGTCACAAGAACAGAACCAACCTGGAGCATGTCACAAGAACAGAACCAACCTGGAACATGTCACAAGAACAGAACCAACCTGGAGCATGTAACAAGAACAGAACCAACCTGGAACATGTCACAAGAACAGAACCAACCTGGAACATGTCACAAGAACAGAACCAACCTGGAATATGTCACAAGAACAGAACCAACCTGGAACATGTTACAAGAACAGAACCAACCTGGAACATGTTACAAGAACAGAACCAACCTGGAACATGTCACAAGAACAGAACCAACCTGGAGCATGTCACAAGAACAGAACCAACCTGGAACATGTCACAAGAACAGAACCAACCTGGAGCATGTCACAAGAACAGAACCAACCTGGAACATGTTACAAGAATAGAACCAACCTGGAACATGTCACAAGAACAGAACCAACATGGAACATGTCACAAGAACAGAACCAACCTGGAACATGTTACAAGAACAGAACCAACCTGGAGCATGTCACAAGAACAGAACCAACCTGGAACATGTCACAAGAACAGAACCACCTGGAACATGTCACAAGAACAGAACCAACCTGGAACATGTCACAAGAACAGAACCAACCTGGAACATGTCACAAGAACAGAACCAACCTGGAACATGTCACAAGAAAAGAGCCAACCTGGAACATGTCACAAGAACAGAACCAACCTGGAGCATGTCACAAGAACAGAACCAACCTGGAACATGTCACAAGAACAGAACAACCTGGTACATGTCACAAGAAAAGAGCCAACCTGGAACATGTCACAAGAACAGAACCAACCTGGAGCATGTCACAAGAACAGAACCAATCTGGAGCATGTCACAAGAACAGAACCAATCTGGAGCATGTCACAAGAACAGAACCAACCTGGAACATGTAAAAAGAACAGAACCTACCTGGAACATGTCACAAGAATAGAACCAACCTGGAACATGTTACAAGAACAGAACCAACCTGGAACATGTTACAAGAACAGAACCAATCTGGAACATGTAAAAAGAACAGAACCTACCTGGAACATGTCACAAGAACACAACCAACCTGGAACATGTTACAAGAACAGAACCTACCTGGAACATGTAACAAGAACAGAACCAACCTGGAACATGTAAAAGAACAGAACCAACATGGAACATGTAACAAGAACAGAAGCAACCTGGAGCATTTAACAAGAACAGAACCAACCTGGAACATGTCACAAGAACAGAACCAACCTGGAACATGTCACAAGAACAGAACCAACCTGGAACATGTCACAAGAACAGAACCAACCTGGAACATGTCACAAGAACAGAACCAACCTGGAGCATGTCACAAGAACAGAACAAATCTGGTACATGTCACAAGAAAAGAGCCAACCTGGAACATGTCACAAGAACAGAACAAACCTGGAGCATGTCACAAGAACAGAACCAATCTGGAGCATGTCACAAGAACTGAACCAACCTGGAGCATGTCACAAGAACAGAACCAACTTGGAGCATGTTACAAGAACAGTACCAACCTGGTACATGCCACAAGAACAGAACCAACCTGGAACATGTCACAAGAACAGAACCAACCTGGAACATGTCACAAGAACAGAACCAACCTGGAACATGTCACAAGGACAGAACCAACCTGGTACATGTCACAAGAACAGAACCAACCTGGAGCATGTCACAAGAACAGAACCAACCTGGAGCATGTCACAAGAACAGAACCAACCTGGAACATGTCACAAGAACAGAACCAACCTGGAACATGTCACAAGAACAGAACCAACCTGGAACATGTCACAAGAACAGAACCAACCTGGAACATGTAACAAGAACAGAACCAAAATGGAACATGTCACAAGAACAGAACCAACATGGAACATATCACAAGAACACAACCAACATGGAACATGTCACAAGAACAGAACCAACCTGGAACATGTCACAAAAACAGAACCAACCTGGAACATGTAACAAGAACAGAACCAACCTGGAACATGTCACAAGAACAGAACCAACCTGGAACATGTCACAAGAACAGAACCAACCTGGAACATGTCACAAGAACAGAACCAACCTGGAACATGTAACAAGAACAGAACCAACCTGGAACATGCAACAAGAACAGAACCAACCTGGAACATGTAACAAGAACAGAACCAACCTGGAGCATGTCACAAGAACAGAACCAACCTGGAGCATGTCGCAAGAACAGAACCAACCTGGAGCATGTCGCAAGAACAGAACCAACCTGGAACATGTAACAAGAACAGAACCAACCTAGAGCATGTCGCAAGAACAGAACCAACCTGGAACATGTCACAAGAACAGAACCAACCTCGAGCATGTAACAAGAACAGAACCAACCTGGAGCATGTCGCAAGAACAGAACCAACCTGGAACATGTAACAAGAACAGAACCAACCTGGAACATGTAACAAGAACAGAACCAACCTGGAGCATGTCACAAGAACAATACCAACCTGGAACATGTCACAAGAACAGAACCAACCTAGAACATGTAACAAGAACAGAACCAACCTGGAGCATGTCACAAGAACAGAACCAACCTGGAGCATGTCACAAGAACAGAACCAACCTGGAGTATGTCACAAGAACAATACCAACCTGGAGTATGTAACAAGAACACAACCAACCTAGACCATGTCACAAGAACAGAGAAAAAGTGGCGAACCCCTGCAGGGTTCAGAACCATGTCTGTAACAACAGCTGGGCTCCTGTCTCATTTAAATAGCTTGTGAGTTTCCCTATATTAATAAATGTTTGCTTACATTTACGAGTTTAGCGTCGTAATTTAAAGTTATCTCCCCTGGAAGAAAACTTCAGTGTGTCTCAGGTACTCAAAAGCATCTATGTGCATCGACAACGCATTTTGTTTTATTTTTGGGTTGGTGTTACTACTTTACCCTAGCCTTCATTTTCTTAGGGAAGATCACTTTAATTTACGACGCTAAACTCGTAAATTACCCATACTGTAATTATAATGAAGATCTCTAAGCATGTCACGTGATGATGTTACAACATTTAAGTAATTCCTTCTACAACTTACGACTGGTCTGGTATTGTTGATATTTCTTGTACTTAAATGATATGTGACATTTTCTTGCTATTTCTGTGAACATGTTGAAGGGAAGAAATGTTTATTGTTTCTTACCTTATAATAAACAAACAGCGGGCAGTAAACAGGTAGAAATAAACAAACACAACGCGACTATTATAAATGAACGTACCGTCACTGAAATAAGGATAAACAGAAACAGCACAGGGACGTCACACGAAACACAATTCGATGGCCAACACACGAGCCCAACAGCGAGGGCGTTGTCACACTGAGTGAGAGAAAAGATGGCGCTAGATTTAGGTCAGGCATCGACACTTGGGCAATTACTGCTTAAAAGAAAAATCAATGATATAGGCCGGCCAGTTTGTTGTTAATCACACAGGCTATTTTGTTTTGTGGAATACGTTTGTGATCAAAACGTTTTGCAAAGGTGGGTATAATGAATCCAGAGGCGTAGGTATGAAAAGGAAAGGGGGTGGGGGGGGTGACTGTGGCGCTCCATTCTTTCACGGACACAATGGATGATGTATTTGCTGCTGGTTGAGCACAGATTTTGTGACGTCAGATGAAATTTGTGGCATCACTTGATAGATAAATTTGAGAACTATGCTTCGTTATGTAGGAGTGCTTGAGAAGGGCTGTGAGTTTTACGATTTGAGTTTTCAATTACAAGAATTATTTACACGAAGATTTGAGTTAAAACTTGCAAGAATTATTTACACGAAGATTTAAAGATAAACATTGCATAAACTGTACACGTTCAGCACTTTAGTGCAGCCCAGTCACTCCCACGGGCCCCACATCTACAGTCTCACGACAGGCTATGATCGAAATCTGAAGAGGTGTATGGGTTTGATATATAGTGGGAGTGTGTACACGGTGCTGTCAATCTGGGGGGGGAGATGTGAACAATCTTGCCAGTCAAGGAAGCCATTTTCACCCACTTCACAGTCTCACAACTCCCCCCCCCCATGACACACAGTGGGTATGCCTCTGACGAGATGACGGCCATCCATACGATCATTCCGCCAGGATCGTGAATCGGGCCTTGCCACCAACTGTCTATTGACCCATCCCCCGCCACCTACTGTCTATTGACCCATCCCCTCGCCACCTACTGTCTATTGACCCATCCCCCGCCACCTACTCTCTATTGACCCATCCTCTCGCCACCTACTGTCTATTGACCCATCCCCCGCCACCTACTGTCTATTGACCCATCCCCTCGCCACCTACTGTCTATTGACCCATACCCCACCACCTACTGTCTATTGACCCATCCCCTCGCCACCTACTGTCTATTGACCCATCCCCCGCCACCTACTGTCTATTGACCCATCCCCCGCCACCTACTGTCTATTGACCCATCCCCTACCACCTACTGTCTATTGACCCATCCCCCGCCACCTACTGTCTATTGACACACCCCCCGCCACCTACTGTCTATTGACCCATCCCCACCACCTACTGTCTATTGACCCATCCCACGCCACCTACTGTCTATTGACCCATCCCCCACCACCTACTGTCTATTGACACATCCCCCGCCACCTACTGTCTATTGACACATCCCCCGCCACCTACTGTCTATTGACACATCCCCCACCACCTACTGTCTATTGACACATCCCCCGCCACCAACTGTCTATTGACCAATCCCCCACCATCTACTGTCTATTGAACCATACCCCACCACCTACTGTCTATTGACCCATCCCCCGCCACCTACTGTCTATTGACACACTCCCCGCCACCTACTGTCTATTGAACCATACCCCACCACCTACTGTCTATTGAACCATACCCCACCACCTACTGTCTATTGAACCATACCCCACCACCTACTGTCTACTGAACCAGACCCCACCACCTACTGTCTATTGAACCATACCCCACCACCTACTGTCTATTGAACCATACCCCACCACCTACTGTCTGCTGAACCATACCCCACCACCTACTGTCTATTGAACCATACCCCACCACCTACTGTCTATTGAACCATACCCCACCACCTACTGTCTATTGAACCATACCCCACCACCTACTGTCTATTGAACCATACCCCACCACCTACTGTCTACTGAACCATACCCCACCACCTACTGTCTATTGAACCATACCCCACCACCTACTGTCTATTGAACCATACCCCACCACCTACTGTCTATTGAACCATACCCCACCACCTACTGTCTATTGAACCATACCCCACCACCTACTGTCTACTGAACCATACCCCACCACCTACTGTCTATTGAACCATACCCCACCACCTACTGTCTATTGAACCATACCCCACCACCTACTGTCTATTGAACCATACCCCACCACCTACTGTCTATTGAACCATACCCCACCACCTACTGTCTACTGAACCAGACCCCACCACCTACTGTCTATTGAACCATACCCCACCACCTACTGTCTACTGAACCAGACCCCACCACCTACTGACTACTGAACCATACCCCACCACCTACTGTCTATTGAACCAGACCCCACCACCTACTGTCTACTGAACCATACCCCACCACCTACTGTCTACTGAACCATACCCCACCACCTACTGTCTATTGAACCATACCCCACCACCTACTGTCTACTGAACCATACCCCACCACCTACTGTCTATTGAACCAGACCCCACCACCTACTGTCTATTGAACCATACCCCACCACCTACTGTCTACTGAACCAGACCCCACCACCTACTGTCTATTGAGCTAAACCAGACCACCTACTGTCTACTGAACCATACCCCACCACCTACTGTCTACTGAACCATACCCCACCACCTACTGTCTATTGAACCAGACCCCACCACCTACTGTCTATTGAACCAGACCCCACCACCTACTGTCTACTGAACCATACCCCACCACCTACTGTCTATTGAACCATACCCCACCACCTACTGTCTACTGAACCATACCCCACCACCTACTGTCTATTGAACCAGACCCCACCACCTACTGTCTACTGAACCATACCCCACCACCTACTGTCTACTGAACCATACCCCACCACCTACTGTCTATTGAACCAGACCCCACCACCTACTGTCTATTGAACCATACCCCACCACCTACTGACTACTGAACCAGACCATACCACCTACTGTCTATTGAACCATACCCCACCACCTACTGACTACTGAACCAGACCCCACCACCTACTGTCTATTGAACCATACCCCACCACCTACTGTCTATTGAACCATACCCCACCACCTACTGTCTACTGAACCAGACCCCACCACCTACTGTCTATTGAGCTAGACCAGACCACCTACTGTCTATTGAGCTAGACCAGACCACCTACTGTCTATTGAACCATACCCCACCACCTACTGTCTACTGAACCATACCCCACCACCTACTGTCTACTGAACCATACCCCACCACCTACTGTCTACTGAACCATACCCCACCACCTACTGTCTATTGAGCTAGACCAGACCACCTACTGTCTATTGAGCTAGACCAGACCACCTACTGTCTATTGAGCCAGACCCCACCACCTACTGTCTATTGAGCCAGACCCCACAACCTACTGTCTATTGAGCCAGACCCCACCACCTGCTGTCTATTGAGCCAGACCCCACCACCTACTGTCTATTGAGCTAGACCAGACCACCTACTGTCTATTGAGCCAGACCTCACCACCTGCTGTTTATTGAGCCAGACCCCACAACCTACTGACTACTGAACCATACCCAACCACCTACTGTCTATTGAGCCAGACCCCACCACCTGCTGTCTATTGAGCCAGACCCCACCACCTGCTGTCTACTGAACCATACCCCACCACCTACTGTCTACTGAATCATACCCCACCACCTACTGTCTACTGAACCATACCCCACCACCTACTGTCTACTGAATCATACCCCACCACCTACTGACTACTAAACCATACCCCACCACCTACTGTCTACTGAACCAGACCCCACCACCTACTGTCTACTGAACCATACCCCACCACCTACTGTCTATTGACCCTTCCCCTACCACCAACTGTCTATTGAGCCAGACCCCACCACCTACTGTCTACTGAACCATACCCCACCACCTACTGTCTATTGACCCTTCCCCTACCACCTACTGTCTATTGAGCCAGACCCCACCACCTACTGTCTATTTAGCAATACCCCACCACCTACTGTCTATTGAGCCAGACCCCACCACCTACTGTCTACTGAACCATACATCACCACCTACTGTCTATTGAGCTAGACAAGACCACCTACTGTCTATTGAGCCAGACACCACCACCTACTGTCTACTGAACCATACATCACCACCTACTGTCTATTGAGCAATACCCCACCACCTACTGTCTATTGAGCTAGACCCCACCACCTAGTGTCTATTGAGCCAGACCCCACCACCTACTGTCTACTGAACCATACCCCACCACCTACTGTCTATTGAGCCAGACCCCACCACCTACTGTCTACTGAACCATACCCCACCACCTACTGTCTACTGAACCATACCCCACCACCTACTGTCTATTGAGCTATACCAGACCACCTACTGTCTATTGAGCCAGACCCCACCACCTACTGTCTATTGACCCTTCCCCTACCACCTACTGTCTATTGAGCCAGACCCCACCACCTACTGTCTATTGAGCATACCCCACCACCTACTCTATTGAGCTAGACCCCACCACCTACTGTCTATTGAGCCAGACCCCACCACCTACTGTCTACTGAACCATACATCACCACCTACTGTCTACTGAACCATACCCCACCACCTGCTGTCTATTGAGCTTGACCCCACCACCTACAGCCTATTGAGCTAGACCCCACCACCTACTGTCTATTGAGCCAGACCCCGCCACCTACTGTCTATTGAGCCAGACCCCACCACCTACTGTCTATTGAGCCAGACCCCGCCACCTACTGTCTATTGAGCGAGACCCAACCACCTACTGTCTACTGAACCAGACCCCACCACCTACTGTCTATTGAGCTAGACCCCACCACCTACAGCCTATTGAGCTAGGCCCCACCACCTACTGTCTATTGAGCCAGACCCCGCCACCTACTGTCTATTGAGCCAGACCCCACCACCTACTGTCTATTGAGCCAGACCCCACCACCTACTGTCTATTGACCCATCCCCTCGCCACCTACTGTCTATTGAGCCAGACCCCACCACCTACTGTCTATTGAGCCAGACCCCACCACCTACTGTCTATTGAGCTAGACCAGACCACCTACTGACTATTGAGCTAGACCAGACCACCTACTGTCTATTGAACCATACCCACCACCTACTGTCTACTGAACCATACCCCACCACCTACTGTCTACTGAACCATACCCCACCACCTACTGTCTACTGAAACATACCCCACCACCTACTGTCTATTGAGCTAGACCAGACCACCTACTGTCTATTGAGCTAGACCAGACCACCTACTGTCTATTGAGCCAGACCCCACCACCTGCTGTCTATTGAGCCAGACCCCACCACCTACTGTCTACTGAACCATACCCCACCACCTACTGTCTACTGAGCCAGACCCCACCACCTACTGTCTATTGAGCTAGACCAGACCACCTACTGTCTATTGAGCCAGACCTCACCACCTGCTGTCTATTGAGCCAGACCCCACACCTGCTGTCTACTGAACCATACCCCACCACCTACTGTCTACTGAATCATACCCCACCACCTACTGTCTACTGAACCATACCCCACCACCTACTGTCTACTGAATCATACCCCACCACCTACTGTCTACTGAACCATACCCCACCACCTACTGTCTACTGAACCAGACCCCACCACCTACTGTCTACTGAACCATACCCCACCACCTACTGACTACTGAACCATACCCCACCACCTACTGTCTATTGACCCTTCCCCTACCACCAACTGTCTATTGAGCCAGACCCCACCACCTACTGTCTACTGAACCATACCCCACCACCTACTGTCTATTGACCCTTCCCTACCACCTACTGTCTATTGAGCCAGACCCCACCACCTACTGTCTATTGAGCCAGACCCCACCACCTACTGTCTATTGAGCTAGACCCCACCATATACTGTCTATTGAGCCAGACCCCACCACCTACTGTCTACTGAACCATACATCACCACCTACTGTCTATTGAGCTAGACCAGACCACCTACTGTCTATTGAGCCAGACCCCACCACCTACTGTCTACTGAACCATACATCACCACCTACTGTCTATTGAGCAATACCCCACCACCTACTGTCTATTGAGCTAGACCCCACCACCTACTGTCTATTGAGCCAGACCCCACCACCTACTGTCTACTGAACCATACCCCACCACCTACTGTCTATTGAGCTACCAGACCACCTACTGTCTATTGAGCCAGACCCACCACCCACTGTCTATTGACCCAGACCCCACCACCTACTGTCTATTGACCCTTCCCCTACCACCTACTGTCTATTGAGCCAGACCCCACCACCTACTGTCTATTGAGCAATACCCCACCACCTACTGTCTATTGAGCCAGACCTCACCACCTGCTGTTTTTGAGCCAGACCCCACAACCTACTGTCTACTGAACCATACCCCACCACCTACTGTCTATTGAACCATACCCCACCACCTACTGTCTACTGAACCAGACCCCCACCACCTACTGTCTATTGAACCAGACCCCACCACCTACTGTCTACTGAACCATACCCCACCACCTACTGTCTACTGAACCATACCCCACCACCTACTGTCTATTGAACCAGACCCCACCACCTACTGTCTATTGAACCATACCCCACCACCTACTGACTACTGAACCAGACCATACCACCTACTGTCTATTGAACCATACCCCACCACCTACTGACTACTGAACCAGACCCCACCACCTACTGTCTATTGAACCATACCCCAACCACCTACTGTCTATTGAACCATACCCACCACCTACTGTCTACTGAACCAGACCCCACCACCTACTGTCTATTGAGCTAGACCAGACCACCTACTGTCTATTGAGCTAGACCAGACCACCTACTGTCTATTGAACCATACCCCACCACCTACTGTCTACTGAACCATACCCCACCACCTACTGTCTACTGAACCATACCCCACCACCTACTGTCTACTGAACCATACCCCACCACCTACTGTCTATTGAGCTAGACCAGACCACCTACTGTCTATTGAGCTAGACCAGACCACCTACTGTCTATTGAGCCAGACCCCACCACCTACTGTCTATTGAGCCAGACCCCACAACCTACTGTCTATTGAGCCAGACCCCACCACCTGCTGTCTATTGAGCCAGACCCCACCACCTACTGTCTATTGAGCTAGACCAGACCACCTACTGTCTATTGAGCCAGACCTCACCACCTGCTGTTTATTGAGCCAGACCCCACAACCTACTGACTACTGAACCATACCCAACCACCTACTGTCTATTGA
The DNA here is from genome assembly GCA_032433765.1 of Megaustenia siamemsis. Classification (NCBI taxonomy): domain Eukaryota; kingdom Metazoa; phylum Mollusca; class Gastropoda; order Stylommatophora; family Ariophantidae; genus Megaustenia; species Megaustenia siamemsis. Next base: position 36,992,252 of record JAVIAB010000025.1, on the reverse strand, counting down.
GCCAGACCCCACCACCTGCTGTCTATTGAGCCAGACCCCACCACCTACTGTCTACTGAACCATACCCCACCACCTACTGTCTACTGAACCATACCCCACCACCTACTGTCTATTGAACCAGACCCCACCACCTACTGTCTATTGAACCATACCCCACCACCTACTGACTACTGAACCAGACCATACCACCTACTGTCTATTGAACCATACCCCACCACCTACTGACTACTGAACCAGACCCCACCACCTACTGTCTATTGAACCATACCCCACCACCTACTGTCTATTGAACCATACCCCACCACCTACTGTCTACTGAACCAGACCCCACCACCTACTGTCTATTGAGCTAGACCAGACCACCTACTGTCTATTGAGCTAGACCAGACCACCTACTGTCTATTGAACCATACCCCACCACCTACTGTCTACTGAACCATACCCACCACCTACTGTCTACTGAACCATACCCCACCACCTACTGTCTACTGAACCATACCCACCACCTACTGTCTATTGAGCTAGACCAGACCACCTACTGTCTATTGAGCTAGACCAGACCACCTACTGTCTATTGAGCCAGACCCCACCACCTACTGTCTATTGAGCCAGACCCCACACCTACTGTCTATTGAGCCAGACCCCACCACCTACTGTCTATTGAGCCAGACCCCACCACCTACTGTCTATTGAGCTAGACAGACCACCTACTGTCTATTGAGCCAGCTAGACCAGACCACCTACTGTCTATTTACCTACTGAGCCAGACCCCACCACACACCTACTGACTACTGAACCATATACCCCACCACCTACTGTCTATTGAGCCAGACCCCACCACCTGCTGTCTATTGAGCCAGACCCCACCACCTGCTGTCTACTGAACCATACCCCACCACCTACTGTCTACTGAATCATACCCCACCACCTACTGTCTACTGAACCATACCCCACCACCTACTGTCTACTGAATCATACCCCACCACCTACTGACTACTAACCATACCCCACCACCTACTGTCTACTGAACCAGACCCCACCACCTACTGTCTACTGAACCATACCCCACCACCTACTGTCTATTGACCCTTCCCCTACCACCAACTGTCTATTGAGCCAGACCCCACCACCTACTGTCTACTGAACCATACCCCACCACCTACTGTCTATTGACCCTTCCCCTACCACCTACTGTCTATTGAGCCAGACCCCACCACCTACTGTCTATTTAGCAATACCCCACCACCTACTGTCTATTGAGCCAGACCCCACCACCTACTGTCTACTGAACCATACATCACCACCTACTGTCTATTGAGCTAGACAAGACCACCTACTGTCTATTGAGCCAGACACCACCACTACTGTCTACTGAACCATACATCACCACCTACTGTCTATTGAGCAATACCCCACCACCTACTGTCTATTGAGCTAGACCCCACCACCTAGTGTCTATTGAGCCAGACCCCACCACCTACTGTCTACTGAACATACCCCACCACCTACTGTCTATTGAGCCAGACCCCACCACCTACTGTCTACTGAACCATACCCACCACCTACTGTCTACTGAACCATACCCCACCACCTACTGTCTATTGAGCTATACCAGACCACCTACTGTCTATTGAGCCAGACCCCACCACCTACTGTCTATTGACCCTTCCCCTACCACCTACTGTCTATTGAGCCAGACCCCACCACCTACTGTCTATTGAGCAATACCCCACCACCTACTGTCTATTGAGCTAGACCCCACCACCTACTGTCTATTGAGCCAGACCCCACCACCTACTGTCTACTGAACCATACATCACCACCTACTGTCTACTGAACCATACCCCACCACCTGCTGTCTATTGAGCTTGACCCCACCACCTACAGCCTATTGAGCTAGACCCCACCACCTACTGTCTATTGAGCCAGACCCCGCCACCTACTGTCTATTGAGCCAGACCCCACCACCTACTGTCTATTGAGCCAGACCCCGCCACCTACTGTCTATTGAGCGAGACCCAACCACCTACTGTCTACTGAACCAGACCCCACCACCTACTGTCTATTGAGCTAGACCCCACCACCTACAGCCTATTGAGCTAGGCCCCACCACCTACTGTCTATTGAGCCAGACCCCGCCACCTACTGTCTATTGAGCCAGACCCCACCACCTACTGTCTATTGAGCCAGACCCCACCACCTACTGTCTATTGACCCATCCCCTCGCCACCTACTGTCTATTGAGCCAGACCCCACCACCTACTGTCTATTGAGCCAGACCCCACCACCTACTGTCTATTGAGCTAGACCAGACCACCTACTGACTATTGAGCTAGACCAGACCACCTACTGTCTATTGAACCATACCCCACCACCTACTGTCTACTGAACCATACCCACCACCTACTGTCTACTGAACCATACCCACCACCTACTGTCTACTGAAACATACCCCACCACCTACTGTCTATTGAGCTAGACCAGACCACCTACTGTCTATTGAGCTAGACCAGACCACCTACTGTCTATTGAGCCAGACCCCACCACCTGCTGTCTATTGAGCCAGACCCCACCACCTACTGTCTACTGAACCATACCCACCACCTACTGTCTACTGAGCCAGACCCACCACCTACTGTCTATTGAGCTAGACCAGACCACCTACTGTCTATTGAGCCAGACCTCACCACCTGCTGTCTATTGAGCCAGACCCCACCACCTGCTGTCTACTGAACCATACCCCACCACCTACTGTCTACTGAATCATACCCCACCACCTACTGTCTACTGAACCATACCCCACCACCTACTGTCTACTGAATCATACCCCACCACCTACTGTCTACTGAACCATACCCCACCACCTACTGTCTACTGAACCAGACCCCACCACCTACTGTCTACTGAACCATACCCCACCACCTACTGACTACTGAACCATACCCCACCACCTACTGTCTATTGACCCTTCCCCTACCACCAACTGTCTATTGAGCCAGACCCCACCACCTACTGTCTACTGAACCATACCCCACCACCTACTGTCTATTGACCCTTCCCCTACCACCTACTGTCTATTGAGCCAGACCCCACCACCTACTGTCTATTGAGCCAGACCCCACCACCTACTGTCTATTGAGCTAGACCCCACCATATACTGTCTATTGAGCCAGACCCCACCACCTACTGTCTACTGAACCATACATCACCACCTACTGTCTATTGAGCTAGACCAGACCACCTACTGTCTATTGAGCCAGACCCCACCACCTACTGTCTACTGAACCATACATCACCACCTACTGTCTATTGAGCAATACCCCACACCTACTGTCTATTGAGCTAGACCCCACCACCTACTGTCTATTGAGCCAGACCCCACCACCTACTGTCTACTGAACCATACCCACCACCTACTGTCTATTGAGCTAGACCAGACCACCTACTGTCTATTGAGCCAGACCCCACCACCCACTGTCTATTGACCCAGACCCCACCACCTACTGTCTATTGACCCTTCCCTACCACCTACTGTCTATTGAGCCAGACCCCACCACCTACTGTCTATTGAGCAATACCCCACCACCTACTGTCTATTGAGCTAGACCCCACCACCTACTGTCTATTGAGCCAGACCCCACCACCTACTGTCTACTGAACCATACATCACCACCTACTGTCTATTGAGCTAGACCCCACCACCTACAGCCTATTGAGCTAGACCCCACCACCTACTGTCTATTGACCCATCCCCCGCCACCTACTGTCTATTGACACACCCCCCGCCACCTACTGTCTATTGACCCATCCCCCACCACCTACTGTCTATTGACCCATCCCCCGCCACCTACTGTCTATTGACCCATCCCCCACCACCTACTGTCTATTGACACATCCCCCGCCACCTACTGTCTATTGACACATCCCCCGCCACCTACTGTCTATTGACACATCCCCCACCACCTACTGTCTATTGACCCATCCCCCACTACCTCCTGTCTATTGACACATCCCCCCCACCTACTGTCTATTGACACATCCCCACCACCTACTGTCTATTGAAACATCCCCCAACCCTACTGTCTATTGACCAATCCCCCACCATCTACTGTCTATTGAACCATACCCCACCACCTACTGTCTATTGACCCATCCCCCGCCACCTACTGTCTATTGAGCTAAACCAGACCACCTACTGTCTATTGAACCATACCCCACCACCTACTGTCTATTGAACCATACCCCACCACCTACTGTCTATTGAGCTAAACCAGACCACCTACTGTCTATTGAACCATACCCCACCACCTACTGTCTATTGAGCTAAACCAGACCACCTACTGTCTATTGAACCATACCCCACCACCTACTGTCTATTGAGCTAAACCAGACCACCTACTGTCTATTGAACCATACCCCACCACCTACTGTCTATTGAACCATACCACACCACCTACTGTCTATTGAGCTAAACCAGACCACCTACTGTCTACTGAACCATACCCCACCACCTACTGTCTACTGAACCATACCCCACCACCTACTGTCTACTGAACCATACCTCACCACCTACTGTCTACTGAACCATACCCCACCACCTACTGTCTATTGAACCATACCCACCACCTACTGTCTATTGAACCATACCCCACCACCTACTGTCTACTGAACCAGACCCCACCACCTACTGTCTATTGAACCATACCCCACCACCTACTGTCTACTGAACCAGACCCCACCACCTACTGACTACTGAACCATACCCCACCACCTACTGTCTACTGAACCATACATCACCACCTACTGTCTATTGAGCAATACCCCACCACCTACTGTCTATTGAGCTAGACCCCACCACCTACTGTCTATTGAGCCAGACCCCACCACCTACTGTCTACTGAACCATACCCCACCACCTACTGTCTATTGAGCTATACCAGACCACCTACTGTCTATTGAGCCAGTCCCCACCACCTACTGTCTATTGACACTTCCCCTACCACCTACTGTCTATTGAGCCAGACCCCACCACCTACTGTCTATTGAGCAATACCCCACCACCTACTGTCTATTGAGCTAGACCCCACCACCTACTGTCTATTGAGCCAGACCCCACCACCTACTGTCTACTGAACCATACCCCACCACCTACTGTCTATTGAGCTAGACCCCACCACCTACAGCCTATTCAGCTAGACCCCACCACCTACTGTCTATTGAGCCAGACCCCGCCACCTACTGTCTATTGAGCCAGACCCCACCACCTACTGTCTATTGAGCCAGACCCCGCCACCTACTGTCTATTGAGCGAGACCCAACCACCTACTGTCTACTGAACCAGACCCCACCACCTACTGTCTATTGAGCTAGACCCCACCACCTACTGTCTATTGAGCCAGACCCCACCACCTACTGTCTATTGAGCCAGACCCCGCCACCTACTGTCTATTGAGCCAGACCCCACCACCTACTGTCTATTGAGCTAGACCCCACCACCTACTGTCTATTGAGCCAGACCCCGCCACCTACTGTCTATTGAGCCAGACCCCACCACCTACTGTCTATTGAGCCAGACCCCACCACCTACTGTCTATTGAGCTAGACCAGACCACCTACTGACTATTGAGCTAGACCAGACCACCTACTGTCTATTGAACCATACCCCACCACCTACTGTCTACTGAACCATACCCCACCACCTACTGTCTACTGAACCATACCCCACCACCTACTGTCTACTGAAACATACCCCACCACCTACTGTCTATTGAGCTAGACCAGACCACCTACTGTCTATTGAGCTAGACCAGACCACCTACTGTCTATTGAGCCAGACTCCACAACCTACTGTCTATTGAGCCAGACCCCACCACCTGCTGTCTATGAGCCAGACCCCACCACCTACTGTCTACTGAACCATACCCCACCACCTACTGTCTATTGAGCCAGACCCCACCACCTACTGTCTATTGAGCTAGACCAGACCACCTACTGTCTATTGAGCCAGACCTCACCACCTGCTGTCTATTGAGCCAGACCCCACCACCTGCTGTCTACTGAACCATACCCCACCACCTACTGTCTACTGAATCATACCCCACCACCTACTGTCTACTGAACCATACCCCACCACCTACTGTCTACTGAATCATACCCCACCACCTACTGCTACTGAACCATACCCCACCACCTACTGTCTACTGAACCAGACCCCACCACCTACTGTCTACTGAACCATACCCCACCACCTACTGACTACTGAACCATACCCCACCACCTACTGTCTATTGACCCTTCCCCTACCACCAACTGTCTATTGAGCCAGACCCCACCACCTACTGTCTACTGAACCATACCCCACCACCTACTGTCTATTGACCCTTCCCCTACCACCTACTGTCTATTGAGCCAGACCCCACCACCTACTGTCTATTGAGCAATACCCCACCACCTACTGTCTATTGAGCTAGACCCCCACCGTATACTGTCTATTGAGCCAGACCCCACCACCTACTGTCTACTGAACCATACATCACCACCTAATGTCTATTGAGCTATACCAGACCACCTACTGTCTATTGAGCCAGACCCCACCACCTACTGTCTACTGAACCATACATCACCACCTACTGTCTATTGAGCAATACCCCACCACCTACTGTCTATTGAGCTAGACCCCACCACCTACTGTCTATTGAGCCAGACCCCACCACCTACTGTCTACTGAACCATACCCCACAACCTACTGTCTATTGAGCTAGACCAGACCACCTACTGTCTATTGAGCCAGACCCCACCACCTACTGTCTATTGACCCAGACCCCCACCACCTACTGTCTATTGACCCTTCCCCTACCACCTACTGTCTATTGAGCCAGACCCCACCACCTACTGTCTATTGAGCTAGACCCACCACCTACTGTCTATTGAGCTAGACCCCACCACCTACTGTCTATTGAGCTAGACCCCACCACCTACTGTCTATTGAGCTAGACCCCACCACCTACTGTCTATTGAGCCAGACCCCACCACCTACTGTCTATTGAGCTAGACCCCACCACCTACTGTCTATTGAGCCAGACCCCACCACCTACTGTCTATTGAGCCAGACCCCACCACCTACTGTCTATTGAGCTAGACCCCACCACCTACTGTCTATTGAGCCAGACCCCACCACCTACTGTCTACTGAACCATACATCACCACCTACTGTCTACTGAACCAGACCCCACCACCTACTGTCTATTGAGCTAGACCCACCACCTACAGCCTATTGAGCTAGACCCCACCACCTACTGTCTATTGAGCTAGACCCCACCACCTACAGCCTATTGAGCTAGACCCCACCACCTACAGCCTATTGAGCTAGACCCCACCACCTACTGTCTACTGAACCATACATCACCACCTACTGTCTACTGAACCATACCCCACCACCTACTGTCTATTGAGCCAGACCCCGCCACCTACTGTCTATTGAGCCAGACCCCACCACCTACTGTCTATTGAGCCAGACCCCACCACCTACTGTCTATTGACCCTTCCCCTCGCCACCTACTGTCTATTGAGCCAGACCCCACCACCTACTGTCTATTGAGCCAGACCCCACCACCTACTGTCTATTGACCCATCCCCCGCCACCTACTGTCTACTGAACCAGACCCCACCACCTACTGTCTACTGAACCAGACCCCACCACCTACTGTCTATTGAACCATACCCCACCACCTACTGTCTACTGAACCAGACCCCACCACCTACTGTCTACTGAACCAGACCCCACCACCTACTGACTACTGAACCATACCCCACCACCTACTGACTACTGAACCATACCCATACCTCGCCACCTACTGTCTATATACCCATACCTCGCCACCTACTGTCTATATACCCATACCTCGCCACCTACTGTCTATTACCCATGCCACCTACTGTATATACCCATACCACGCCACCTACTGTCTATATACCCATACCTCGCCACCTACTGTCTATATACCCATAACTCGCCACCTACTGTCTATATACCCATACCTCGCCACCTACTGTCTATTGACCCATCCCCTCGCCACCTACTGTCTATTGACCCTTCCCCTACCACCTACTGTCTATTGACCCATCCCCTCGCCACCTACTGTCTATTGACCCATCCCCTCGCCACCTACTGTCTATTGACCCATCCCCTCGCCACCTACTGTCTATTGACCCATCCCCTCGCCACCTACTGTCTATTGACCCATCCCCTCGCCACCTACTGTCTATTGACCCATCCCCTCGCCACCTACTGTCTATTGACCCATCCCCTCGCCACCTACTGTCTATTGACCCATCCCCGCCACCTACTGTCTATTGACCCATCCCCCTACCACCTACTGTCTATTGAGCTAGACCAGACCACCTACTGTCTATTGAACCATACCCCACCACCTACTGTCTACTGAACCATACCCCACCACCTACTGTCTACTGAACCATACCCCACCACCTACTGTCTACTGAACCATACCCTACCACCTACTGTCTATTGAGCTAGACCAGACCACCTACTGTCTATTGAGCTAGACCAGACCACCTACTGTCTATTGAACCATACCCCACCACCTACTGTCTACTGAACCATACCCACCACCTACTGTCTACTGAACCATACCCCACCACCTACTGTCTACTGAACCATACCCACCACCTACTGTCTATTGAGCTAGACCAGACCACCTACTGTCTATTGAGCTAGACCAGACCACCTACTGTCTATTGAGCCAGACCCCACCACCTACTGTCTATTGAGCCAGACCCCACAACCTACTGTCTATTGAGCCAGACCCCACCACCTGCTGTCTATTGAGCCAGACCCCACCACCTACTGTCTATTGAGCCAGACCCCACCACCTGCTGTCTATTGAGCTAGACCCCACCACCTACTGTCTATTGAGCCAGACCCCACCACCTGCTGTCTATTGAGCTAGACCCCACCACCTACTGTCTATTGAGCCAGACCCAACCACCTGCTGTCTATTGAGCTAGACCCCACCACCTACTGTCTATTGAGCTAGACCCCACCACCTACTATTGAGCCAGACCCCTCCACCTGCTGTCTATTGAGCCAGACCCCACCACCTACTGTCTATTGAGCTAGACCCCACCACCTACTGTCTATTGAGCCAGACCCCACCACCTACTGTCTACTGAACCATACATCACCACCTACTGTCTACTGAACCAGACCCCACCACCTACTGTCTATTGAGCTAGACCCCACCACCTACTGTCTATTGAGCTAGACCCCACCACCTACTGTCTACTGAACCAGACCCCACCACCTACTGTCTACTGAACCAGACCCCACCACCTACTGTCTATTGAGCTAGACCCCACCACCTACTGTCTACTGAACCATACATCACCACCTACTGTCTACTGAACCAGACCCCACCACCTACTGTCTATTGAGCCAGACCCCGCCACCTACTGTCTATCGAGCCAGACCCCACCACCTACTGTCTATTGAGCCAGACCCCGCCACCTACTGTCTATTGAGCCATCCCCTCGCCACCTACTGTCTATTGACCCATCCCCCGCCACCTACTGTCTACTGAACCATACCCCACCACCTACTGTCTACTGAACCATACCCCACCACCTACTGTCTATTGAACCAGACCCCACCACCTACTGTCTATTGAACCAGACCCCACCACCTACTGTCTATTGAGCCAGACCCCACCACCTACTGTCTACTGAACCATACCCCACCACCTACTGTCTACTGAACCATACCCCACCACCTACTGTCTATTGAACCAGACCCCACCACCTACTGTCTATTGAGCCAGACCCCACCACCTACTGACTACTGAACCATACCCCACCACCTACTGTCTACTGAACCATACCACACCACCTACTGTCTATTGAGCCAGACCCCACCACCTACTGTCTATTGAGCCAGACCCCACCACCTACTGTCTATTGAGCCAGACCCCACCACCTACTGTCTATTGACCCATCCCCCGCCACCTACTGACTACTGAACCAGACCCCACCACCTACTGTCTACTGAACCAGACCCCACCACCTACTGTCTATTGAGCCAGACCCCACCACCTACTGTCTATTGACCCATCCCCCGCCACCTACTGACTACTAAACCATACCCCACCACCTACTGTCTATTGAACCATACCCCACCACCTACTGTCTACTGAACCATACCCCACCACCTACTGTCTATTGAACCATACCCCACCACCTACTGTCTACTGAACCATACCCCACCACCTACTGTCTATTGAACCATACCCCACCACCTACTGTCTACTGAACCATACCCCACCACCTACTGTCTATTGAACCATACCCCACCACCTACTGTCTATTGAACCATACCCCACCACCTACTGTCTATTGAACCATACCCCACCACCTACTGTCTTTTGAACCATACCCCACCACCTACTGTCTATTGAGCCAGACCCCACCACCTACTGTCTACTGAACCATACCCCACCACCTACTGTCTATTGAGCCAGACCCCACCACCTACTGACTACTGAACCATACCCCACCACCTACTGTCTACTGAACCAGACCCCACCACCTACTGTCTATTGAACCATACCCCACCACCTACTGTCTACTGAACCATACCCATACCTCGCCACCTACTGTCTATATACCCATACCTCGCCACCTACTGTCTATTGACCCATCCCCTCGCCACCTACTGTCTATTGACCCTCCCCTACCACCTACTGTCTATTGACCCATCCCCTCGCCACCTACTGTCTATTGACCCATCCCTCGCCACCTACTGTCTATTGACCCATCCCCTCGCCACCTACTGTCTATTGACCCATCCCCTCGCCACCTACTGTCTATTGACCCATCCCCTCGCCACCTACGGTCTATTGACCCATCCCCTCGCCACCTACTGTCTATTGACCCATCCCCTCGCCACCTACTGTCTATTGACCCATCCCCCGCCACCTACTGTCTATTGACCCATCCCCCTACCACCTACTGTCTATTGAGCTAGACCAGACCACCTACTGTCTATTGAACCATACCCCACCACCTACTGTCTACTGAACCATACCCCACCACCTACTGTCTACTGAACCATACCCCACCACCTACTGTCTACTGAACCATACCCTACCACCTACTGTCTATTGAGCTAGACCAGACCACCTACTGTCTATTGAGCTAGACCAGACCACCTACTGTCTATTGAGCTAGACCAGACCACCTACTGTCTATTGAACCATACCCCACCACCTACTGTCTACTGAACCATACCCCACCACCTACTGTCTACTGAACCATACCCCACCACCTACTGTCTACTAAACCATACCCCACCACCTACTGTCTATTGAGCTAGACCAGACCACCTACTGTCTATTGAGCTAGACCAGACCACCTACTGTCTATTGAGCCAGACCCCACCACCTACTGTCTATTGAGCCAGACCCCACAACCTACTGTCTATTGAGCCAGACCCCACCACCTGCTGTCTATTGAGCCAGACCCCACCACCTACTGTCTACTGAACCATACCCCACCACCTACTGTCTATTGAGCCAGACCCCACCACCTACTGTCTATTGAGCTAGACCAGACCACCTACTGTCTATTGAGCCAGACCCCACCACCTGCTGTCTATTGAGCCAGACCCCACAACCTACTGACTACTGAACCATACCCAACCACCTACTGTCTATTGAGCCAGACCCCACCACCTGCTGTCTATTGAGCCAGACCCCACCACCTACCGTCTATTGAGCCAGACCCCACCACCTACTGTCTATTGAGCCAGACCCCACCACCTACTGTCTACTGAACAATACCCCAACACCTACTGTCTACTGAACCAGACCCCAACACCTACTGACTATTGAACCAGACCCCAACACCTACTGTCTACTGAACCAGACCCCAACACCTACTGACTACTGAACCATACCCCACCACCTGCTGTCTACTGAACCATACCCCACCACCTACTGACTACTGAACCATACCCCACCACCTGCTGTCTACTGAACCAGACCCCACACCTACTGTCTATTGAGCCAGACCCCACCACCTACTGTCTATTGAGCCAGACCCCGCCACCTACTGTCTATTACCCCACCACCTACTGTCTATTGAGCCAGACCCCACCACCTACTGTCTATTGACCCATCCCCTCGCCATCTACTGTCTATTGAGCCAGACCCCACCACCTACTGTCTATTGAGCCAGACCCCACCACCTACTGTCTATTGACCCATCCCCCGCCACCTACTGTCTACTGAACCATACCCCACCACCTACTGTCTACTGAACCAGACCCCACTACCTACTGTCTATTGAACCATACCCCACCACCTACTGTCTACTGAACCATACCCCACCACCTACTGACTACTGAACCATACCCATACCTCGCCACCTACTGTCTATATACCCATACCTCGCCACCTACTGTCTATATACCCATACCTCGCCACCTACTGTCTATTGACCCATCCCCTACCACCTACTGTCTATTGAGCCAGACCCCACCACCTACTGTCTATTGAGCAATACCCCACCACCTACTGTCTATTGAGCTAGACCCCACCACCTACTGTCTATTGAGCCAGACCCCACCACCTACTGTCTACTGAACCATACATCACCACCTACTGTCTACTGAACCAGACCCCACCACCTACAGCCTATTGAGCTAGACCCCACCACCTACTGTCTATTGAGCCAGACCCCGCCACCTACTTTCTATTGAGCCAGACCCCACCACCTACTGTCTTTTGAGCCAGACCCCACCACCTACTGTCTATTGACCCATCCCCGCCACCTACTGTCTACTGAACCATACCCCACCACCTACTGTCTACTGAACCATACATCACCACCTACTGTCTACTGAACCAGACCCCACCACCTACTGTCTATTGAGCCAGACCCCGCCACCTACTGTCTATTGAGCCAGACCCCACCACCTACTGTCTATTGAGCCAGACCCCACCACCTACTGTCTATTGACCCTTCCCCTCGCCACCTACTGTCTATTGAGCCAGACCCCACCACCTACTGTCTATTGAGCCAGACCCCACCACCTACTGTCTATTGACCCATCCCCCGCCACCTACTGTCTACTGAACCATACCCCACCACCTACTGTCTACTGAACCAGACCCCACCACCTACTGTCTATTGAACCATACCCCACCACCTACTGTCTATTGAACCATACCCCACCACCTACTGTCTATTGAACCATACCCCACCACCTACTGTCTACTGAACCAGACCCCACCACCTACTGTCTACTGAACCAGACCCCACCACCTACTGTCTATTGAACCATACCCCACCACCTACTGTCTATTGAACCAGACCCCAACACCTACTGTCTATTGAACCATACCCCACCACCTACTGTCTATTGAACCATACCCCACCACCTACTGTCTATTGAACCAGACCCCAACACCTACTGTCTACTGAACCATACCCCACCACCTACTGTCTACTGAACCAGACCCCACCACCTACTGTCTATTGAACCATACCCCACCACCTACTGTCTATTGAACCAGACCCCACCACCTACTGTCTACTGAACCAGACCCCACCACCTACTGTCTACTGAACCAGACCCCACCACCTACTGTCTACTGAACCATACCCCACCACCTACTGTCTACTGAACCATACCCCACCACCTACTGTCTTTTGAACCATACCCCACCACCTACTGTCTACTGAACCAGACCCCACCACCTACTGTCTACTGAACCATACCCCACCACCTACTGTCTACTGAACCATACCCCACCACCTACTGTCTATTGACCCATCCCCCGCCACCTACTGACTACTGAACCAGACCCCACCACCTACTGTCTACTGAACCATACCCCACCACCTACTGTCTACTGAACCAGACCCCACCACCTACTGTCTATTGAACCATACCCCACCACCTACTGACTACTGAACCATACCCCACCACCTACTGACTACTGAACCATACCCATACCTCGCCACCTACTGTCTATATACCCATACCTCGCCACCTACTGTCTATATACCCATACCTCGCCACCTACTGTCTATTGACCCATCCCCTCGCCACCTACTGTCTATTGACCCTTCCCCTACCACCTACTGTCTATTGACCCATCCCCTCGCCACCTACTGTCTATTGACCCATCCCCTCGCCACCTACTGTCTATTGACCCATCCCCTCGCCACCTACTGTCTATTGACCCATCCCTCGCCACCTACTGTCTATTGACCCATCCCCTCGCCACCTACTGTCTATTGACCCATCCCCTCGCCACCTACTGTCTATTGACCCATCCCCTCGCCACCTACTGTCTATTGACCCATCCCCCGCCACCTACTGTCTATTGACCCATCCCCCTACCACCTACTGTCTATTGAGCTAGACCAGACCACCTACTGTCTATTGAACCATACCCCACCACCTACTGTCTACTGAACCATACCCCACCACCTACTGTCTACTGAACCATACCCGACCACCTACTGTCTACTGAACCATACCCTACCACCTACTGTCTATTGAGCTAGACCAGACCACCTACTGTCTATTGAGCTAGACCAGACCACCTACTGTCTATTGAGCTAGACCAGACCACCTACTGTCTATTGAACCATACCCCACCACCTACTGTCTACTGAACCATACCCCACCACCTACTGTCTACTGAACCATACCCCACCACCTACTGTCTACTGAACCATACCCCACCACCTACTGTCTATTGAGCTAGAACAGACCACCTACTGTCTATTGAGCTAGACCAGACCACCTACTGTCTATTGAGCCAGACCCCACCACCTACTGTCTATTGAGCCAGACCCCACAACCTACTGTCTATTGAGCCAGACCCCACCACCTGCTGTCTATTGAGCCAGACCCCACCACCTACTGTCTACTGAACCATACCCCACCACCTACTGTCTATTGAGCCAGACCCCACCACCTACTGTCTATTGAGCTAGACCAGACCACCTACTGTCTATTGAGCCAGACCCCACCACCTGCTGTCTATTGAGCCAGACCCCACAACCTACTGACTACTGAACCATACCCAACCACCTACTGTCTATTGAGCCAGACCCCACCACCTGCTGTCTATTGAGCCAGACCCCACCACCTACCGTCTATTGAGCCAGACCCCACCACCTACTGTCTATTGAGCCAGACCCCATCACCTACTGTCTATTGAGCAATACCCCACCACCTACTGTCTATTGAGCTAGACCCCACCACCTACTGTCTATTGAGCCAGACCCCACCACCTACTGTCTACTGAACCATACATCACCACCTACTGTCTACTGAACCAGACCCCACCACCTACAGCTATTGAGCTAGACCCGCCACCTACTGTCTATTGAGCCAGACCCCGCCACCTACTGTCTATTGAGCCAGACCCCACCACCTACTGTCTATTGAGCCAGACCCCACCACCTACTGTCTATTGAGCGAGACCCCACCACCTACTGTCTATTGAGCCAGACCCCGCCACCTACTGTCTATTGAGCTAGACCCCACCACCTACTGTCTATTGAGCCAGACCCCACCACCTACTGTCTACTGAACCATACATCACCACCTACTGTCTACTGAACCAGACCCCACCACCTACAGCCTATTGAGCTAGACCCCGCCACCTACTGTCTATTGAGCCAGACCCCACCACCTACTGTCTACTGAACCATACATCACCACCTACTGTCTACTGAACCAGACCCCACCACCTACAGCCTATTGAGCTAGACCCCGCCACCTGCTGTCTATTGAGCCAGACCCCGCCACCTACTGTCTATTGAGCCAGACCCCACCACCTACTGTCTATTGAGCCAGACTACTGTCCGCCACCTACTGTCTATTGAGCCAGACCCCGCCACCTACTGTCTATTGAGCCAGACCCCGCCACCTACTGTCTATTGAGCCAGACCCCGCCACCTACTGTCTATTGAGCCAGACCCCGCCACCTACTGTCTATTGAGCCAGACCCCACCACCTACTGTCTATTGAGCCAGACCCCACCACCTACTGTCTACTGAACCAGACCCCACCACCTACTGTCTATTGAACCAGACCCCACCACCTACTGTCTACTGAACCATACCCCACCACCTACTGTCTATTGAACCAGACCCCACCACCTACTTTCTACTGAACCATACCCCACCACCTACTGTCTACTGAACCAGACCCCACCACCTACTGTCTATTGAACCAGACCCCACCACCTACTGTCTACTGAACCATACCCCACCACCTACTGTCTATTGAACCAGACCCCACCACCTACTGTCTACTGAACCATACCCCACCACCTACTGTCTATTGAACCATACCCCACCACCTACTGTCTATTGAGCCAGACCCCACCACCTACTGTCTATTGAGCCAGACCCCACCACCTACTGTCTATTGAGCAATACCCCACCACCTACTGTCTATTGAGCTAGACCCCACCACCTACTGTCTATTGAGCCAGACCCCACCACCTACTGTCTACTGAACCATACATCACCACCTACTGTCTACTGAACCAGACCCCACCACCTACAGCCTATTGAGCTAGACCCCACCACCTACTGTCTATTGAGCCAGACCCCGCCACCTACTTTCTATTGAGCCAGACCCCACCACCTACTGTCTTTTGAGCCAGACCCCACCACCTACTGTCTATTGACCCATCCCCCGCCACCTACTGTCTACTGAACCATACCCCACCACCTACTGTCTACTGAACCATACATCACCACCTACTGTCTACTGAACCAGACCCCACCACCTACTGTCTATTGAGCTAGACCCCACCACCTACTGTCTATTGAGCCAGACCCCGCCACCTACTGTCTATTGAGCCAGACCCCACCACCTACTGTCTATTGAGCCAGACCCCACCACCTACTGTCTATTGACCCTTCCCCTCGCCACCTACTGTCTATTGAGCCAGACCCCACCACCTACTGTCTATTGAGCCAGACCCCACCACCTACTGTCTATTGACCCATCCCCCGCCACCTACTGTCTACTGAACCATACCCCACCACCTACTGTCTACTGAACCAGACCCCACCACCTACTGTCTATTGAACCATACCCCACCACCTACTGTCTATTGAACCATACCCACCACCTACTGTCTATTGAACCATACCCCACCACCTACTGTCTACTGAACCAGACCCCACCACCTACTGTCTACTGAACCAGACCCCACCACCTACTGTCTATTGAACCATACCCCACCACCTACTGTCTATTGAACCAGACCCCAACACCTACTGTCTATTGAACCATACCCCACCACCTACTGTCTATTGAACCATACCCCACCACCTACTGTCTACCCCAACACCTACTGTCTACTGAACCATACCCCACCACCTACTGTCTACTGAACCAGACCCCACCACCTACTGTCTATTGAACCATACCCCACCACCTACTGTCTATTGAACCATACCCCACCACCTACTGTCTATTGAACCAGACCCCACCACCTACTGTCTACTGAACCAGACCCCACCACCTACTGTCTACTGAACCAGACCCCACCACCTACTGTCTACTGAACCATACCCCACCACCTACTGTCTACTGAACCATACCCCACCACCTACTGTCTTTTGAACCATACCCCACCACCTACTGTCTACTGAACCAGACCCCACCACCTACTGTCTACTGAACCATACCCCACCACCTACTGTCTACTGAACCATACCCCACCACCTACTGTCTATTGACCCATCCCCCGCCACCTACTGACTACTGAACCAGACCCCACCACCTACTGTCTACTGAACCATACCCCACCACCTACTGTCTACTGAACCAGACCCCACCACCTACTGTCTATTGAACCATACCCCACCACCTACTGACTACTGAACCATACCCCACCACCTACTGACTACTGAACCATACCCATACCTCGCCACCTACTGTCTATATACCCATACCTCGCCACCTACTGTCTATATACCCATACCTCGCCACCTACTGTCTATTGACCCATCCCCTCGCCACCTACTGTCTATTGACCCTTCCCCTACCACCTACTGTCTATTGACCCATCCCCTCGCCACCTACTGTCTATTGACCCATCCCCTCGCCACCTACTGTCTATTGACCCATCCCCTCGCCACCTACTGTCTATTGACCCATCCCCTCGCCACCTACTGTCTATTGACCCATCCCCTCGCCACCTACTGTCTATTGACCCATCCCCTCGCCACCTACTGTCTATTGACCCATCCCCTCGCCACCTACTGTCTATTGACCCATCCCCCGCCACCTACTGTCTATTGACCCATCCCCCTACCACCTACTGTCTATTGAGCTAGACCAGACCACCTACTGTCTATTGAACCATACCCCACCACCTACTGTCTACTGAACCATACCCCACCACCTACTGTCTACTGAACCATACCCGACCACCTACTGTCTACTGAACCATACCCTACCACCTACTGTCTATTGAGCTAGACCAGACCACCTACTGTCTATTGAGCTAGTCCAGACCACCTACTGTCTATTGAGCTAGACCAGACCACCTACTGTCTATTGAACCATACCCCACCACCTACTGTCTACTGAACCATACCCCACCACCTACTGTCTACTGAACCATACCCCACCACCTACTGTCTACTGAACCATACCCCACCACCTACTGTCTATTGAGCTAGAACAGACCACCTACTGTCTATTGAGCTAGACCAGACCACCTACTGTCTATTGAGCCAGACCCCACCACCTACTGTCTATTGAGCCAGACCCCACAACCTACTGTCTATTGAGCCAGACCCCACCACCTGCTGTCTATTGAGCCAGACCCCACCACCTACTGTCTACTGAACCATACCCCACCACCTACTGTCTATTGAGCCAGACCCCACCACCTACTGTCTATTGAGCTAGACCAGACCACCTACTGTCTATTGAGCCAGACCCCACCACCTGCTGTCTATTGAGCCAGACCCCACAACCTACTGACTACTGAACCATACCCAACCACCTACTGTCTATTGAGCCAGACCCCACCACCTGCTGTCTATTGAGCCAGACCCCACCACCTACCGTCTATTGAGCCAGACCCCACCACCTACTGTCTATTGAGCCAGACCCCATCACCTACTGTCTATTGAGCAATACCCCACCACCTACTGTCTATTGAGCTAGACCCCACCACCTACTGTCTATTGAGCCAGACCCCACCACCTACTGTCTACTGAACCATACATCACCACCTACTGTCTACTGAACCAGACCCCACCACCTACAGCCTATTGAGCTAGACCCCGCCACCTACTGTCTATTGAGCCAGACCCCGCCACCTACTGTCTATTGAGCCAGACCCCACCACCTACTGTCTATTGAGCCAGACCCCACCACCTACTGTCTATTGAGCGAGACCCCACCACCTACTGTCTATTGAGCCAGACCCCGCCACCTACTGTCTATTGAGCTAGACCCCACCACCTACTGTCTATTGAGCCAGACCCCACCACCTACTGTCTACTGAACCATACATCACCACCTACTGTCTACTGAACCAGACCCCACCACCTACAGCCTATTGAGCTAGACCCCGCCACCTACTGTCTATTGAGCCAGACCCCACCACCTACTGTCTACTGAACCATACATCACCACCTACTGTCTACTGAACCAGACCCCACCACCTACAGCCTATTGAGCTAGACCCCGCCACCTGCTGTCTATTGAGCCAGACCCCGCCACCTACTGTCTATTGAGCCAGACCCCACCACCTACTGTCTATTGAGCCAGACCCCGCCACCTACTGTCTATTGAGCCAGACCCCGCCACCTACTGTCTATTGAGCCAGACCCCGCCACCTACTGTCTATTGAGCCAGACCCCGCCACCTACTGTCTATTGAGCCAGACCCCGCCACCTACTGTCTATTGAGCCAGACCCCACCACCTACTGTCTATTGAGCCAGACCCCACCACCTACTGTCTACTGAACCAGACCCCACCACCTACTGTCTATTGAACCAGACCCCACCACCTACTGTCTACTGAACCATACCCCACCACCTACTGTCTATTGAACCAGACCCCACCACCTACTTTCTACTGAACCATACCCCACCACCTACTGTCTACTGAACCAGACCCCACCACCTACTGTCTATTGAACCAGACCCCACCACCTACTGTCTACTGAACCATACCCCACCACCTACTGTCTATTGAACCAGACCCCACCACCTACTGTCTACTGAACCATACCCCACCACCTACTGTCTATTGAACCATACCCCACCACCTACTGTCTATTGAGCCAGACCCCACCACCTACTGTCTATTGAGCCAGACCCCGCCACCTACTGTCTATTGAGCCAGACCCCACCACCTACTGTCTATTGAGCCAGACCCCACCACCTACAGCCTATTGAGCTAGACCCCGCCACCTACTGTCTACTGAACCATACCCCACCACCTACTGTCTACTGAACCAGACCCCACCACCTACTGTCTACTGAACCAGACCCCACCAACTACAGCCTATTGAGCTAGACCCCGCCACCTACTGTCTATTGAGCCAGACCCCACCACCTACTGTCTATTGAACCAGACCCCACCACCTACTGTCTATTGACCCATCCCCTCGCCACCTACTGTCTATTGAGCCAGACCCCACCACCTACTGTCTATTGAGCCAGACCCCACCACCTACTGTCTATTGACCCATCCCCCGCCACCTACTGTCTACTGAACCATACCCCACCACCTGCTGTCTATTGAGCCAGACCCCACCACCTACTGTCTATTGAGCCAGACCCCACCAGCTACTGACTACTGAACCAGACCCCACCACCTACTGACTACTGAACCATACCCACCACCTACTGTCTATTGACCCATCCCCCGCCACCTACTGTCTATTGACCCATCCCCCGCCACCTACTGTCTACTGAACCATACCCCACCACCTACTGACTATTGACCCATCCCCCACCACCTACTGTCTATTGACCCATCCCCCACCACCTACTGTCTATTGACCCATCCCCCACCACCTACTGTCTACTGAACCAGACCCCACCACCTACTGACTATTGACCCATCCCCCACCACCTACTGACTATTGAGCCAGACCCCACCACCTACTGACTACTGAACCATACCCCACCACCTACTGACTACTGAACCAGACCCCACCACCTACTGTCTATTGAGCCAGACCCCACCACCTACTGACTACTGAACCATACCCCACCACCTACTGACTACTGAACCAGACCCCACCACCTACTGTCTATTGACCCATACCCCACCACCTACTGACTACTGAACCATACCCCTACCTCGCCACCTACTGTCTATATACCCATACCTCGCCACCTACTGTCTATTGACCCATCCCCTCGCCACCTACTGTCTATTGACCCTTCCCCTACCACCTACTGTCTATTGACCCATCCCCTCGCCACCTACTGTCTATTGACCCATCCCCTCGCCACCTACTGTCTATTGACCCATCCCCTCGCCACCTACGGTCTATTGACCCATCCCCTCGCCACCTACTGTCTATTGACCCATCCCCTCGCCACCTACTGTCTATTGACCCATCCCCCGCCACCTACTGTCTATTGACCCATCCCCTACCACCTACTGTCTATTGAGCTAGACCAGACCACCTACTGTCTATTGATCCATACCCCACCACCTACTGTCTACTGAACCATACCCCACCACCTACTGTCTACTGAACCATACCCCACCACCTACTGTCTACTGAACCATACCCTACCACCTACTGTCTATTGAGCTAGACCAGACCACCTACTGTCTATTGAGCTAGACCAGACCAACTACTGTCTATTGAGCTAGACCAGACCACCTACTGTCTATTGAACCATACCCCACCACCTACTGTCTACTGAAACATACCCCACCACCTACTGTCTACTGAACCATACCCCACCACCTACTGTCTACTAAACCATACCCCACCACCTACTGTCTATTGAGCTAGACCAGACCACCTACTGTCTATTGAGCTAGACCAGACCACCTACTGTCTATTGAGCCAGACCCCACCACCTACTGTCTATTGAGCCAGACCCCACAACCTACTGTCTATTGAGCCAGACCCCACCACCTGCTGTCTATTGAGCCAGACCCCACCACCTACTGTCTACTGAACCATACCCCACCACCTACTGTCTATTGAGCCAGACCCCACCACCTACTGTCTATTGAGCTAGACCAGACCACCTACTGTCTATTGAGCCAGACCCCACCACCTGCTGTCTATTGAGCCAGACCCCACAACCTACTGACTACTGAACCATACCCAACCACCTACTGTCTATTGAGCCAGACCCCACCACCTGCTGTCTATTGAGCCAGACCCCACCACCTACCGTCTATTGAGCCAGACCCCACCACCTACTGTCTATTGAGCCAGACCCCACCACCTACTGTCTACTGAACAATACCCCAACACCTACTGTCTACTGAACCAGACCCCAACACCTACTGACTACTGAACCATACCCCACCACCTACTGACTACTGAACCATACCCCACCACCTACTGTCTACTGAACCAGACCCCAACACCTACTGACTACTGAACCATACCCACCACCTGCTGTCTACTGAACCATACCCCACCACCTACTGTCTACTGAACCAGACCCCAACACCTACTGACTACTGAACCAGACCCCAACACCTACTGACTACTGAACCATACCCCACCACCTGCTGTCTACTGAACCAGACCCCAACACCTACTGTCTATTGAGCCAGACCCCACCACCTACTGTCTATTGAGCCAGACCCCGCCACCTACTGTCTATTACCCCACCACCTACTGTCTATTGAGCCAGACCCCACCACCTACTGTCTATTGACCCATCCCCTCGCCACCTACTGTCTATTGAGCCAGACCCCACCACCTACTGTCTATTGAGCCAGACCCCACCACCTACTGTCTATTGACCCATCCCCCGCCACCTACTGTCTACTGAACCATACACCACCACCTACTGTCTATTAAACCATACCCCACCACCTACTGTCTACTGAACCAGACCCCACTACCTACTGTCTATTGAACCATACCCCACCACCTACTGACTACTGAACCATACCCCACGACCTACTGACTACTGAACCATACCCATACCTCGCCACCTACTGTCTATATACCCATACCTCGCCACCTACTGTCTATTGACCCATCCCCTCGCCACCTACTGTCTATTGACCCATCCCCTCGCCACCTACTGTCTATTGACCCATCCCCTCGCCACCTACTGTCTATTGATCCATCCCCTCGCCACCTACTGTCTATTGACCCATCCCCTCGCCACCTACTGTCTATTGACCCATTCCCTCGCCACCTACTGTCTATTGACCCATCCCCGCCACCTACTGTCTATTGACTCATCCCCCTACCACCTACTGTCTATTAACCCATCCCCTCGCCTCCTACTGTCTATTGACCCATCCCCTCGCCACCTACTGTCTATTGACCCATCCCCCTACCACCTACTGTCTATTGACCCATCCCCTCGCCACCTACTGTCTATTGACCCATCCCCTACCACCTACTGTCTATTGACCCATCCCCCGCCACCTACTGTCTATTGACCCATCCCCCGCCACCTACTGTCTATTGACCCATCCCCCTACCACCTACTGTCTATTGACCCATCCCCTCGCCGCCTACTGTCTATTGACCCTTCCCCACCACCTACTGTCTATTTACCCATCCCCTCGCCACCTACTGTCTATTGACCCTTCCCCCACCACCTACTGTCTATTGACCCATCCCCCGCCACCTACTGTCTATTGACCCATCCCCTCGCCACCTACTGTATATTGACCCATCCCCTGGCCACCTACTGTCTATTGACCCATCCCCTGGCCACCTACTGTCTATTGACCCATCCACTCGCCACCTACTGTCTATTGACCCATCCCCCGCCACCTACTGTCTATTGACCCATCCCCTCGCCACCTACTGTCTATTGACCCATCCCCTGGCCACCTACTGTCTATTGACCCATCCCCTCGCCACCTACTGTCTATTGACCCATCCCTCACCACCTACTGTCTATTGACCCATCCCCTCGCCACCTACTGTCTATTGACCCATCCCTCGCCACCTACTGTCTATTGACCCATCCCCTCACCACCTACTGTCTATTGACCCATCCCCTCGCCACCTACTGTCTATTGACCCATCCCTCACCACCTACTGTCTATTGACCCATCCCCCGCCACCTACTGTCTATTGACCCATCCCCCGCCACCTACTGTCTATTGACCCATCCCCTCGCCACCTACTGTCTATTGACCCATCCCCTCGCCACCTACTGTCTATTGACCCATCCCCTCACCACCTACTGTCTATTGACCCATCCCCTCGCCACCTACTGTTTATTGACCCATCCCCTCACCACCTACTGTCTATTGACCCATCCCCCGCCACCTACTGTCTATTGACCATCCCCCGCCACCTACTGTCTATTGACCCATCCCCTCGCCACCTACTTTCCATTGACCATCCCCCGCCACCTACTGTCTATTGACCCATCCCTCGCCACCTACTGTCTATTGACCCATCCACTCGCCACCTATTGTCTATTGACCCATCCCCTCGCCTCCTACTGTCTAGTGACCCATCCCCTCACCACCTACTGTCTAGTGACCCATCCCCTCGCCACCTACTGTCTAGTGACCCATCCCCTCGCCACCTACTGTCTAGTGACCCATCCCCCGCCACCTATGTCTAGTGACCCATCCCCCCGCCACCTACTGTCTATTGACCCATCCCCTCACCACCTACTGTCTAGTGACCCATCCCCTCGCCACATACTGTCTAGTGACCCATCCCCCGCCACCTATGTCTAGTGACCCATCCCCCGCCACCTATGTCTAGTGACCCATCCCCGCCACCTACTGTCTAGTGACCCATCCCCGCCACCTATGTCTAGTGGCCCATCCCCCCGCCACCTACTGTCTATTGACCCATCCCCTCACCACCTACTGTCTAGTGACCCATCCCCTCGCCACCTACTGTCTAGTGACCCATCCCCTCGCCACCTACTGTCTAGTGACCCATCCCCCGCCACCTATGTCTAGTGACTCATCCCCCGCCACCTATGTCTAGTGACCCATCCACCGCCACCTATGTCTAGTGACCCATCCCCCGCCACCTACTGTCTAGTGACCCATCCCCTCGCCACCTACTGTCTAGTGACCCATCCCCCGCTACCTACTGTCTAGTGACCCATCCCCCGACACCTACTGTCTAGTGACCCATCCCGTCGCCACCTACTGTCTAGTGACCCATCCCCTCGCCACCTACTGTCTAGTGACCCATCCCCTCGCCACCTATGTCTAGTGACCCATCCCCTCGCCACCTATGTCTAGTGACCCATCCCCCGCCACCTACTGTCTAGTGACCCATCCCCTCGCCACCTATGTCTAGTGACCCATCCCCGCAACCTATGTCTAGTGACCCATCCCCCGCCACCTATGTCTAGTGACCCATCCCCTCGCCACCTACTGTCTAGTGACCCATCCCCTCGCCACCTACTGTCTAGTAACCCATCCCCTCGCCACCTACTGTCTAGTGACCCATCCCCCCGCCACCTACTGTCTAGTGACCCATCCCCCCGCCACCTACTGTCTAGTGACCCATCCCCTCGCCACCTACTGTCTAGTGACCCATCCCCCCGCCACCTACTGTCTATTGACCCATCCCCTCGCCACCTACTGTCTAGTGACCCATCCCCCCGCCACCTACTGTCTATTGACCCAACCCCTCGCCACCTACTGTCTAGTGACCCATCCCCTCGCCACCTACTGTCTAGTGACCCATCCCCCCGCCACCTACTGTCTATTGACCCAACCCCTCGCCACCTACTGTCTATTGACCCAACCCCTCGCCACCTACTGTCTAGTGACCCATCCCTCGCCACCTACTGTCTAGTGACCCATCCCCGCCACCTACTGTCTATTGACCCAACCCCTCGCCACCTACTGTCTTTTGACCCAACCCCTCGCCACCTACTGTCTAGTGACCCATCCCCTGGCCACCTACTGTCTAGTGACCCATCCCCTCGCCACCTACTGTCTATTGACCCATCCCCTCGCCACCTACTGTCTAGTGACCCATCCCCTCGCCACCTACTGTCTAGTGACCCATCCCCTCGCCACCTACTGTCTAGTGACCCATCCCCTCGCCACCTACTGTCTAGTGACCCATCCCCTCGCCACCTACTGTCTATTGAATCAACCCCTCGCCACCTACTGTCTAGTGACCCATCCCCTCGCCACCAACTGTCTATTGAACCAACCCCTCGCCACCTACTGTCTATTGACCCAACCCCTCGCCACCTACTGTCTAGTGACCCATCCCCTCGCCACCTACTGTCTAGTGACCCATCCCGTCGCCACCTACTGTCTAGTGACCCATCCCGTCGCCACCTACTGTCTAGTGACCCATCCCGTCGCCACCTACTGTCTAGTGACCCATCCCCCTACCACCTACTGTCTAGTGACCCATCCCCTCGCCACCTACTGTCTAGTGACCCATCCCCCTACCACCTACTGTCTAGTGACCCATCCCCTCGCCACCTACTGTCTAGTGACCCATCCCCCTACCACCTACTGTCTAGTGACCCATCCCCCTACCACCTACTGTCTAGTGACCCATCCCCCTACCACCTACTGTCTATTGACCCATCCCCTCGCCACCTACTGTCTAGTGACCCATCCCCTCGCCACCTACTGTCTATTGACCCATCCCCTCGCCACCTACTGTCTAGTGACCCATCCCCCGCCACCTACTGTCTATTGACCCATCCCCTCGCCACCTACTGTCTAGTGACCCATCCCCTCGCCACCTACTGTCTATTGACCCATCCCCTCGCCACCTACTGTCTAGTGACCCATCCCCTCGCCACCTACTGTCTAGTGACCCATCCCCTCGCCACCTACTGTCTATTGACCCATCCCTTCGCCACCTACTGTCTAGTGACCCATCCCCCGCCACCTACTGTCTAGTGACCCATCCCCCGCCACCTACTGTCTAGTGTCCCATCCCCCGCCACCTACTGTCTAGTGACCCATCCCCTCGCCACCTACTGTCTAGTGACCCATCCCCTCACCACCTACTGTCTAGTGACCCATCCCCCGCCACCTACTGTCTATTGACCCATCCCCTCGCCACCTACTGTCTAGTGACCCATCCCCTCACCACCTACTGTCTAGTGACCCATCCCCTCACCACCTACTGTCTAGTGACCCATCCCCCGCCACCTACTGTCTAGTGACCCATCCCCTCACCACCTACTGTCTAGTGACCCATCCCCCGCCACCTACTGTCTAGTGACCCATCCCGTCGCCACCTATGTCTAGTGACCCATCCCCTCGCCACCTACTGTCTAGTGACCCATCCCCCGCCACCTATGTCTAGTGACCCATCCCCCGCCACCTACTGTCTAGTGACCCATCCCCTCACCACCTACTGTCTAGTGACCCATCCCCCGCCACCTACTGTCTAGTGACCCATCCCGTCGCCACCTATGTCTAGTGACCCATCCCCTCGCCACCTACTGTCTAGTGACCCATCCCCCGCCACCTATGTCTAGTGACCCATCCCCCGCCACCTATGTCTAGTGACCCATCCCCTCGCCACCTATGTCTAGTGACCCATCCCCCGCCACCTATGTCTAGTGACCCATCCCCCGCCACCTACTGTCTATTGACCCAACCCCTCGCCACCTACTGTCTAGTGACCCATCCCCTCGCCACCTACTTTCTAGTGACCCATCCCCTCGCCACCTACTGTCTAGTGACCCATCCCCTCGCCACCTACTGTCTATTGACCCAACCCCTCGCCACCTACTGTCTAGTGACCCATCCCCCCGCCACCTACTGTCTATTGACCCAACCCCTCGCCACCTACTGTCTATTGACCCAACCCCTCGCCACCTACTGTCTAGTGACCCATCCCCTCGCCACCTACTGTCTAGTGACCCATCCCCTCGCCACCTACTGTCTATTGACCCATCCCCTCGCCACCTACTGTCTAGTGACCCATCCCCCGCCACCTACTGTCTAGTGACCCATCCCCCGCCACCTACTGTCTAGTGACCCATCCCCTCGCCACCTACTGTCTAGTGACCCATCCCCTCACCACCTACTGTCTAGTGACCCATCCCTCGCCACCTACTGTCTAGTGACCCATCCCCTCACCACCTACTGTCTAGTGACCCATCCCCCGCCACCTACTGTCTAGTGACCCATCCCCTCACCACCTACTGTCTAGTGACCATCCCCCGCCACCTACTGTCTAGTGACCCATCCCCTCACCACCTACTGTCTAGTGACCCATCCCCCGCCACCTACTGTCTAGTGACCCATCCCGTCGCCACCTACTGTCTATTGACCCATCCCTCACCTCCTACTGTCTAGTGACCCATCCCCTCACTACCTACTTTCTAGTGACCCATCCCCTCACCACCTACTATCTATTGACTCATCCCCCGCCACCTACTGTCTAGTGACCCATCCCCTCACCACCTACTGTCTAGTGACCCATCCCCCGCCACCTACTGTCTAGTGACCCATCCCGTCGCCACCTACTGTCTATTGACCCATCCCTTCACCTCCTACTGTCTATATACCCATACCTCGGCACCTAATGTCTAGTGACCCATCCCCTCACCACCTACTGTCTAGTGACCCATCCCCTCACTACCTACTTTCTAGTGACCCATCCCCTCACCACCTACTATCTATTGACTCATCCCCCGCCACCTACTGTCTAGTGACCCACCCCCTCACTACCTACTTTCTAGTGACCCATCCCCTCACCACCTATTATCTATTGACTCATCCCCCGCCACCTACTGTCTAGTGACCCATCCCCTCAGTACCTACTTTCTAGTGACCCATCCCCTCACCACCTTCTATCTATTGACTCATCCCCCGCCACCTACTGTCTAGTGACCCATCCCCTCACTACCTACTTTCAAGTGACCCATCCCCTCACCACCTACTATCTATTGACTCATCCCCCGCCACCTACTGTCTATTAACCCATCCCCTCGCCTCCTACTGTCTATTGACCCATCCCCTCGCCACCTACTGTCTATTGACCCATCCCCCTACCACCTACTGTCTATTGACCCATCCCCTCGCCACCTACTGTCTATTGACCCATCCCCCTACCACCTACTGTCTATTGACCCATCCCCCGCCACCTACTGTCTATTGACCCATCCCCCGCCACCTACTGTCTAGTGACCCATCCCCCGCCACCTACTGTCTAGTGACCCATCCCCCGCCACCTACTGTCTAGTGACCCATCCCCTCGCCACCTACTGTCTAGTGACCCATCCCCTCACCACCTACTGTCTAGTGACCCATCCCCTCGCCACCTACTGTCTAGTGACCCATCCCCTCACCACCTACTGTCTAGTGACCCATCCCCCGCCACCTACTGTCTAGTGACCCATCCCCTCACCACCTACTGTCTAGTGACCCATCCCCCGCCACCTACTGTCTAGTGACCCATCCCCTCACCACCTACTGTCTAGTGACCCATCCCCCGCCACCTACTGTCTAGTGACCCATCCCGTCGCCACCTACTGTCTATTGACCCATCCCCTCACCTCCTACTGTCTAGTGACCCATCCCCTCACTACCTACTTTCTAGTGACCCATCCCCTCACCACCTACTATCTATTGACTCATCCCCCGCCACCTACTGTCTAGTGACCCATCCCCTCACCACCTACTGTCTAGTGACCCATCCCCCGCCACCTACTGTCTAGTGACCCATCCCGTCGCCACCTACTGTCTATTGACCCATCCCTTCACCTCCTACTGTCTATATACCCATACCTCGGCACCTAATGTCTAGTGACCCATCCCTCACCACCTACTGTCTAGTGACCCATCCCCTCACTACCTACTTTCTAGTGACCCATCCCCTCACCACCTACTATCTATTGACTCATCCCCCGCCACCTACTGTCTAGTGACCCACCCCCTCACTACCTACTTTCTAGTGACCCATCCCCTCACCACCTATTATCTATTGACTCATCCCCCGCCACCTACTGTCTAGTGACCCATCCCCTCAGTACCTACTTTCTAGTGACCCATCCCCTCACCACCTTCTATCTATTGACTCATCCCCCGCCACCTACTGTCTAGTGACCCATCCCTCACTACCTACTTTCAAGTGACCCATCCCCTCACCACCTACTATCTATTGACTCATCCCCCGCCACCTACTGTCTATTAACCCATCCCCTCGCCTCCTACTGTCTATTGACCCATCCCCTCACCACCTACTGTCTATTGACCCATCCCCTCGCCACCTACTGTCTATTGACCCATCCCCTCGCCACCTACTGTCTATTGACCCATCCCCTCACCACCTACTGTCTATTGACCCATCCCCTCGCCACCTACTGTCTATTGACCCATCCCCTCACCACCTACTGTCTATTGACCCATCCCCCGCCACCTACTGTCTATTGACCCATCCCCCGCCACCTACTGTCTATTGACCCATCCCCTCGCCACCTACTGTCTATTGACCCATCCCCTCGCCACCTACTGTCTATTGACCCATCCCCTCACCACCTACTGTCTATTGACCCATCCCCTCGCCACCTACTGTCTATTGACCCATCCCCTCACCACCTACTGTCTATTGACCCATCCCCCGCCACCTACTGTCTATTGACCCATCCTCCGCCACCTACTGTCTATTGACCCATCCCCTCGCCACCTACTTTCCATTGACCCATCCCCCGCCACCTACTGTCTATTGACCCATCCCCTCGCCACCTACTGTCTATTGACCCATCCCCTCGCCACCTATTGTCTATTGACCCATCCCCTCGCCACCTACTGTCTAGTGACCCATCCCCTCACCACCTACTGTCTAGTGACCCATCCCCTCGCCACCTACTGTCTAGTGACCCATCCCCTCGCCACCTACTGTCTAGTGACCCATCCCCCGCCACCTATGTCTAGTGACCCATCCCCCCGCCACCTACTGTGTATTGACCCATCCCCTCACCACCTACTGTCTAGTGACCCATCCCCTCGCCACATACTGTCTAGTGACCCATCCCCTCGCCACCTACTGTCTAGTGACCCATCCCCCGCCACCTATGTCTAGTGACCCATCCCCCGCCACCTATGTCTAGTGACCCATCCCCCGCCACCTACTGTCTAGTGACCCATCCCCGCCACCTATGTCTAGTGGCCCATCCCCCCGCCACCTACTGTCTATTGACCCATCCCCTCACCACCTACTGTCTAGTGACCCATCCCCTCGCCACCTACTGTCTAGTGACCCATCCCCTCGCCACCTACTGTCTAGTGACCCATCCCCCGCCACCTATGTCTAGTGACCCATCCCCCGCCACCTATGTCTAGTGACCCATCCACCGCCACCTATGTCTAGTGACCCATCCCCCGCCACCTACTGTCTAGTGACCCATCCCCTCGCCACCTACTGTCTAGTGACCCATCCCCCGCTACCTACTGTCTAGTGACCCATCCCCCGACACCTACTGTCTAGTGACCCATCCCGTCGCCACCTACTGTCTAGTGACCCATCCCCTCGCCACCTACTGTCTAGTGACCCATCCCCTCGCCACCTATGTCTAGTGACCCATCCCCTCGCCACCTATGTCTAGTGACCCATCCCCCGCCACCTACTGTCTAGTGACCCATCCCCTCGCCACCTATGTCTAGTGACCCATCCCCCGCAACCTATGTCTAGTGACCCATCCCCCGCCACCTATGTCTAGTGACCCATCCCCTCGCCACCTACTGTCTAGTGACCCATCCCCTCGCCACCTACTGTCTAGTAACCCATCCCCTCGCCACCTACTGTCTAGTGACCCATCCCCCCGCCACCTACTGTCTAGTGACCCATCCCCCCCGCCACCTACTGTCTAGTGACCCATCCCCTCGCCACCTACTGTCTAGTGACCCATCCCCCCGCCACCTACTGTCTATTGACCCATCCCCTCGCCACCTACTGTCTAGTGACCCATCCCCCGCCACCTACTGTCTATTGACCCAACCCCTCGCCACCTACTGTCTAGTGACCCATCCCCTCGCCACCTACTGTCTAGTGACCCATCCCCCGCCACCTACTGTCTATTGACCCAACCCCTCGCCACCTACTGTCTATTGACCCAACCCCTCGCCACCTACTGTCTAGTGACCCATCCCCTCGCCACCTACTGTCTAGTGACCCATCCCCCCGCCACCTACTGTCTATTGACCCAACCCCTCGCCACCTACTGTCTATTGACCCAACCCCTCGCCACCTACTGTCTAGTGACCCATCCCCTGGCCACCTACTGTCTAGTGACCCATCCCCTCGCCACCTACTGTCTATTGACCCATCCCCTCGCCACCTACTGTCTAGTGACCCATCCCCTCGCCACCTACTGTCTAGTGACCCATCCCCTCGCCACCTACTGTCTAGTGACCCATCCCCTCGCCACCTACTGTCTAGTGACCCATCCCCTCGCCACCTACTGTCTATTGACCCAACCCCTCGCCACCTACTGTCTAGTGACCCATCCCCTCGCCACCAACTGTCTATTGAACCAACCCTCGCCACCTACTGTCTATTGACCCAACCCCTCGCCACCTACTGTCTAGTGACCCATCCCCTCGCCACCTACTGTCTAGTGACCCATCCCGTCGCCACCTACTGTCTAGTGACCCATCCCGTCGCCACCTACTGTCTAGTGACCCATCCCGTCGCCACCTACTGTCTAGTGACCCATCCCCTACCACCTACTGTCTAGTGACCCATCCCCTCGCCACCTACTGTCTAGTGACCCATCCCCCTACCACCTACTGTCTAGTGACCCATCCCCTCGCCACCTACTGTCTAGTGACCCATCCCCCTACCACCTACTGTCTAGTGACCCATCCCCCTACCACCTACTGTCTAGTGACCCATCCCCCTACCACCTACTGTCTATTGACCCATCCCCTCGCCACCTACTGTCTAGTGACCCATCCCCTCGCCACCTACTGTCTATTGACCCATCCCCTCGCCACCTACTGTCTAGTGACCCATCCCCCGCCACCTACTGTCTATTGACCCATCCCCTCGCCACCTACTGTCTAGTGACCCATCCCCTCGCCACCTACTGTCTATTGACCCATCCCCTCGCCACCTACTGTCTAGTGACCCATCCCCTCGCCACCTACTGTCTAGTGACCCATCCCCTCGCCACCTACTGTCTATTGACCCATCCCTTCGCCACCTACTGTCTAGTGACCCATCCCCCGCCACCTACTGTCTAGTGACCCATCCCCCGCCACCTACTGTCTAGTGACCCATCCCCCGCCACCTACTGTCTAGTGACCCATCCCCTCGCCACCTACTGTCTAGTGACCCATCCCCTCACCACCTACTGTCTAGTGACCCATCCCCCCCGCCACCTACTGTCTAGTGACCCATCCCCCGCCACCTACTGTCTATTGACCCATCCCCTCGCCACCTACTGTCTAGTGACCCATCCCCTCACCACCTACTGTCTAGTGACCCATCCCCGCCACCTACTGTCTAGTGACCCATCCCCCACCACCTACTGTCTAGTGACCCATCCCCTCGCCACCTACTGTCTAGTGACCCATCCCCCGCCACCTACTGTCTAGTGACCCATCCCGTCGCCACCTACTGTCTAGTGACCCATCCCCTCGCCACCTACTGTCTAGTGACCCATCCCCCGCCACCTATGTCTAGTGACCCATCCCCCGCCACCTACTGTCTAGTGACCCATCCCCTCGCCACCTACTGTCTAGTGACCCATCCCCTCGCCACCTACTGTCTAGTGACCCATCCCCTCGCCACCTATGTCTAGTGACCCATCCCCCGCCACCTATGTCTAGTGACCCATCCCCTCGCCACCTATGTCTAGTGACCCATCCCCGCCACCTATGTCTATTGACCCAACCCCCGCCACCTACTGTCTAGTGACCCATCCCCTCGCCACCTACTGTCTAGTGACCCATCCCCTCGCCACCTACTGTCTAGTGACCCATCCCCTCGCCACCTACTGTCTAGTGACCCATCCCCTCGCCACCTACTGTCTAGTGACCCATCCCCTCGCCACCTACTGTCTAGTGACCCATCCCCTCGCCACCTACTGTCTATTGACCCAACCCCTCGCCACCTACTGTCTATTGACCCAACCCCTCGCCACCTACTGTCTATTGACCCAACCCCTCGCCACCTACTGTCTATTGACCCAACCCCTCGCCACCTACTGTCTAGTGACCCATCCCCTCGCCACCTACTGTCTATTGACCCATCCCCTCGCCACCTACTGTCTATTGACCCATCCCCTCGCCACCTACTGTCTAGTGACCCATCCCCCGCCACCTACTGTCTAGTGACCCATCCCCCGCCACCTACTGTCTAGTGACCCATCCCCCGCCACCTACTGTCTAGTGACCCATCCCCTCGCCACCTACTGTCTAGTGACCCATCCCCTCACCACCTACTGTCTAGTGACCCATCCCCTCGCCACCTACTGTCTAGTGACCCATCCCCTCACCACCTACTGTCTAGTGACCCATCCCCGCCACCTACTGTCTAGTGACCCATCCCCTCACCACCTACTGTCTAGTGACCCATCCCCCGCCACCTACTGTCAAGTGACCCATCCCCTCACCACCTACTGTCTAGTGACCCATCCCCCGCCACCTACTGTCTAGTGACCCATCCCGTCGCCACCTACTGTCTATTGACCCATCCCCTCACCTCCTACTGTCTAGTGACCCATCCCCTCACTACCTACTTTCTAGTGACCCATCCCCTCACCACCTACTATCTATTGACTCATCCCCCGCCACCTACTGTCTAGTGACCCATCCCCTCACCACCTACTGTCTAGTGACCCATCCCCCGCCACCTACTGTCTAGTGACCCATCCCGTCGCCACCTACTGTCTATTGACCCATCCCTTCACCTCCTACTGTCTATATACCCATACCTCGGCACCTAATGTCTAGTGACCCATCCCTCACCACCTACTGTCTAGTGACCCATCCCTCACTACCTACTTTCTAGTGACCCATCCCCTCACCACCTACTATCTATTGACTCATCCCCCGCCACCTACTGTCTAGTGACCCACCCCTCACTACCTACTTTCTAGTGACCCATCCCCTCACCACCTATTATCTATTGACTCATCCCCCGCCACCTACTGTCTAGTGATCCATCCCCTCAGTACCTACTTTCTAGTGACCCATCCCCTCACCACCTTCTATCTATTGACTCATCCCCCGCCACCTACTGTCTAGTGACCCATCCCCTCACTACCTACTTTCAAGTGACCCATCCCCTCACCACCTACTATCTATTGACTCATCCCCCGCCACCTACTGTCTAATGACCCATCCCTCACTACCTACTTTCTAGTGACCCATCCCCTCACCACCTACTATCTATTGACTTATCCCCCGCCACCTACTGTCTAGTGACCCATCCCCTCACTACCTACTTTCTAGTGACCCATCCCCTCACCACCTACTATCTATTGACTCATCCCCCGCCACCTACTGTCTAGTGACCCATCCCCTCACTACCTACTTTCTAGTGACCCATCCCCTCACCACCTACTATCTATTGACTCATCCCCCGCCACCTACTGTCTAGTGACCCATCCCCTCACTACCTACTTTCTAGTGACCCATCCCCTCACCACCTACTATCTATTGACTCATCCCCCGCCACCTACTGTCTAGTGACCCATCCCCTCACTACCTACTTTCTAATGACCCATCCCCTCACCACCTACTATCTATTGACTCATCCCCCGCCACCTACTGTCTAGTGACCATCCCCTCACTACCTACTTTCTAGTGACCCATCCCATCACCACCTACTATCTATTGACTCATCCCCCGCCACCTACTGTCCAGCCAGAGACAACAATGGGCCCGCCAAGTCCACCTACCTGCTACATACCCAGTCAGAGACAACAATGGGCCTGCCAAGTCCACCTATTTGCTACAAGTCTAGTCAGAGATACCAATGGGCCTGCCAAGTCCACCTGCCTGCTACACACTCAGCCAGAAACAACAATGGGCCTGCCAAGTCCACCTGCCTGCTACACACTCAGCCAGAGACAACAATGGGCCTGCCAATTCCACCTGCCTGCTACATACCCAGCCAGAGACAATAATGGGCCTGCCAATTCCACCTGCCTGCTACATACCCAGTCAGAGACAACAATGGGCCTGCCAAGTCCACCTATTTGCTACAAGTCTAGTCAGAGATACCAATGGGCCTGCCAAGTCCACCTGCCTGCTAGACACTCAGCCAGAAACAACAATGGGCCTGCCAAGTCCACCTGCCTGCTACATACCCAACCAGAGACAACAATGGGCCTGCCAAGTCCACCTATTTGCTACAAGTCTATTCAAAGATACCAATGGGCCTGCCAAGTCCACCTACTTGCTACAAGTCTAGTCAGAGATACCAATGGGCCTGCCAAGTCCACCAATTTGCTACATGCCCAGCCAGAGACATCAATTATGCTGCGTGCTTAAAGTAATTACCAAGACTCACCGGATATAGAATATCTGGGACATATGGATCTGTCATTGACGTGTCCAACTAATCGGCGCACGGAACAGGGAAACGCTTTTAATGTCTCCACAGATTTGGTGCTGGAGTAGTTCAGGTTAATAAGTGTTGGTGGCTTGTGTCTGTGAGTTGGTGGCTTGTGTTTGTGAGTTGGTGGTTTGTGTTTGTGAGTTGGTGGTTTGTGTTTGTGAGTAGGTGGTTTGTGTTTGTGAGTTGGTGGTTTGTGTTTGAGTTCGTGGTTTGTGTCTGTGAATTGGTGGTTTGTGTTTGTGAGTTGGTGGCTTGTGTCTGTGAGTTGGTGGCTTGTGTTTGTGAGTTCGTGGTTTGTGTCTGTGAATTGGTGGTTTGAGTTTGTGAGTTGGTGGTTTGTGTTTGTGTTTGTGAGTTGGTGGCTTGTGTCTGTGAGTTGGTGGCTTGTGTCTGTGAGTTGGTGGCTTGTGTTTGTGAGTAGGTGGTTTGTGTTTGTGAGTTGGTGGCTTGTGTTTGTGAGTAGGTGGTTTGTGTTTGTGAGTTGGTGGTTTGTGTTTGTGAGTAGGTGGTTTGTGTTTGTGAGTTGGTGGATTGTGTCTGTGAGTTGGTGGCTTGTGTTTGTGAGTTCGTGGTTTGTGTTTGTGAGTTGGTGGTTTGTGTTTGTGAGTAGGTGGTTTGTGTTTGTGAGTTGGTGGTTTGTGTTTGTGAGTAGGTGTTTTGTGTCTGTGAGTTGGTGGCTTGTGTCTGTGAGTTGGTGGTATGTGTCTGTGAATGGTGGTTTGTGTTTGTGAGTTGGTGGTTTGTGTTTGTGAGTTGGTGGTTTGTGTTTGTGAGTTGGTGGCTTGTGTTTGTGAGTAGGTAGCTTGTGTCTGTGAGTTGGTGTCTTGTGTCTGTGAGTTGGTGGCAAATATCTGTGAGTTGGTGTCTTGTGTCTGTGAGTTGGTGGCTTATATCTGCGAGTTGGTGTTTATGTTTGTGAGTTGGTAGTTTGTGTCTGTGAGTTGGTGGTTTGTATATGTGAGTTGGTGGTATGTGTCTGTGAATTGGTGGTTTGTGTCTGCGAGTTGGTGGCTTGTGTTGTGAGTTGATGTTTTGTGTCTGTGAGTTGGTGGCTTGTGTTGTGAGTTGATGGTTTGTGCGTGTGAGTTGGTGGCTTGTGTTGTGAGTTGGTGGCTTGTGTTGTGAGTTGATGGTTTGTGTCTGTGAGTTGGTGGCTTGTGTTTGTGAGTTGGTAGTTTGTGTCTGTGAGTTGGTGGTTTGTGTCTGTGAGTTGGTGGCTTGTGTCTGTGAGTTGGAGGTTTGTGTTTGTGAGTTGGTGGATTGTGTTTGTGAGTTGGTTTGTGTCTGTGAGTTGGTGGTTTGTGTCTGTGAGTTGGTGGCTTATATCTGTGAGTTGGTGGTTTGTGTCTGTGAGTTGGTGGCTTATATCTGTGAGTTGGTGGTTTGTGTTTGTGAGTTGGTGGTTTGTGTCTGTGAGTTGGTGGTTTGTGTTTGTGAGTTGGTGGTTTAAGTTTGTGAGTTGGTTTGTGTTTGTGAGTTGGTGGTTTGTGTCTGTGAGTTGGTGGCTTATATCTGTGAGTTGGTGGTTTGTTTCTGTGAGTTGGTGGTTTGTGTCTGTGAGTTGGTGGTTTGTGTCTGTGAGTTGGTGGTTTGCGTCTGTGAGTTGTTGGTTTGTGTCTGTGAGTTGGTGGTTTGTGTCTGTGAGTTGGTGGTTTGTGTCTGTGAATTGGTGGTTTGTGTCTGTGAATTGGTGGTTTGTGTCTGTGAGTTGGTGGCTTGTTTCTGTGAGTTTGTGGTTTGTGTCTGCTAGTTGGAGGCTTGTGTCTGTGAGTTGGTGGGTTGTGTCTGTGGTTGGTGGTTTGTGTCTGTGAGTTGGTAGTTTGTGTCTGTGAGTTGGTGGCCTGTGTCTGTGAGTTGGTGGTTTGTATCTGTGAGTTGGTGGTTTGTGTCTGTGAGTTTGTGGATTGTTTCTGTGAGTTGGTGGTTTGTGGCTATGAGTGGGTGGTTTGTGTCTGTGAGTTGGTGGTTTGTAGCTGTGAGTTGGTTGTTTGTGACTGTGAGTTGAAGGTTTGTGTCTGTGAGTTAGTGGCGTGTGTCTGTGAGTTGGTGGGTTGTGTCTGTGGGTTGGTGGTTTGTGTCTGTGAGTTGGTGGTTTGTGTCTGTGAGTTGGTGGCTTGTGTCTGTGAGTTGGTGGTTTGTGTCTATGAGTTGGTAGCTTGTGTCTGTAAGTTGGTGGTTTGTTTTTATGAGTTGGCGGCTTGTGTCTGTGAGCTGGTGGCTTGTGTCTTTGAGTTGAAGGCTTGTGTCTGTGAGTTGTTGGTTTGTGTCTGTGAGTTGGTGGTTTGTGTCTGAGTTGGTGGCTTGTGTCTGTGAGTTGGTGGTTTGTGTTTGTGAGTTAGTGTCTTGTGTCTGTGAGTTGGTGGCTTATATCTGTGAGTTGGTGGTTTGTGTTTGTGAGTTGGTTTGTGTTTGTGAGTTGGTGGTTTGTGTCTGTGAGTTGGTGGCTTATATCTTTGAGTTGGTGGTTTGTGTTTGTAAGTTGGTGGTTTGAATATGTGAGTTGGTGGTATCTGTATTGTGAGTTGGTTGCTTGTGTTGTGAGTTGATGGTTTGTGTCTGTGAATTGGTGGTTTGTGGCTGTGAGTTGGTGGTTTGTGTTTTTGAGTTGGTGGTTTGTGTCTGTGAGTTGGTGGTTTATGTCTGTGAATTGGTGGTTTGTGTCTGTGAGTTGTTGATTTGTGTCTGTGAGTTGTTGGTTTGTGTCTGTGAGTTGTTGGTCTGTGTCTGTGAGTTGGTGGTTTGTGTCTGTGAGTAGATGGCTTGTGTCTGTGAGTTGGTGGCTTGTGTCTGTGAGTTGGTGTTTGTGTCTGTGAGTTGGTGGTTTGTGTCTGCTAGTTGGAGGCTTGTGTCTGTGAGTTGGTGGGTTGTGTCTGTGAGTTGGTGGCTTGTGTCTGTGAGTTGGTGGCTTGTGTCTGTGAGTTGGTGGTTTGTGTCTGTGAGTTGGTGGTTTGTTTTTTATGTGTTGGCGGCTTGTGTCTGTGAGCTGGTGGCTTGTGTCTTTGATTTGGAGGCTTGTGTCTGTGAGTTGGTGGCTTGTGTCTTTGAGTTGGAGGCTTGTGTCTGTGAGCTGGTGGCTTGTGTCTTTGAGTTGGAGGCTTGTGTCTGTGAGTTGGTGGTTTGTGTCTGTGAGTTGGTGATTTGTGTCTGAGTTGGTGGCTTATATCTGTGAGTTGGTGGTTTGTGTTTGTGAGTTGGTTTGTGTTTGTGAGTTGGTGGTTTGTTTCTGTGAGTTGGTGGCTTATATCTGTGAGTTGGTGGTTTGTGTTTGTGAGTTGGTGGTTTGTATATGTGAGTTGGTGGTATCTGTCTGTGAGTTGGTGGTTGTGTCTGTGAGTTGTGGCTTGTGTTGTGAGTTGATGGTTTGTGTCTGTGAATTGGTGGTTTGTGGTTGTGAGTTGGTGGTTTGTGTCTGTGAGTTGTTGGTTTGTGTCTGTGAGTTGGTGGTTTGTGTTTGTGAGTTGTTGGTTTGTGTCTGTGAGTTGGTGGTTTGTGTCTGTGATTTGGTGGTTTGTGTCTGTGAGTTGTTGGTTTGTGTCTGTGAGTTGGTGGTTTGTGTCTGTGAGTTGGTGGTTTGTGTCTGTGAGTTGGTGGCTTGTGTCTGTGAGTTGGTGGTTTGTGTCTGTGAGTTGGTGGTTTGTGTCTATGAGTTGGTGGTTTGTGTCTGTGAGTTGGTGGTTTGTGTCTATGAGTTGGTGGTTTGTGTCTGTGAGTTGGTGGTTTGTGTCTATGAGTTGTTGTATTGTGTCTGTGAGTTGGTGGTTTGTGTTTGTGAGTTGTTGGTTTGTGTCTGTGAGTTGGTGGTTTGTGTCTGTGATTTGGTGGTTTGTGTCTGTGAGTTGTTGGTTTGTGTCTGTGAGTTGGTGGTTTGTGTCTGTGAGTTGGAGGCTTGTGTCTGTGAGTTGGTGGTTTGTGTCTGTGAGTTGGTGATTTGTGTCAGAGTTGGTGGCTTATATCTGTGAGTTGGTGGTTTGTGTTTGTGAGTTGGTTTGTGTTTGTGAGTTGGTGGTTTGTTTCTGTGAGTTGGTGGCTTATATCTGTGAGTTGGTGGTTTGTGTTTGTGAGTTGGTGGTTTGTATATGTGAGTTGGTGGTATCTGTCTGTGAGTTGGTGGTTGTGTCTGTGAGTTGGTGGCTTGTGTTGTGAGTTGATGGTTTGTGTCTGTGAATTGGTGGTTTGTGGTTGTGAGTTGGTGGTTTGTGTCTGTGAGTTGTTGGTTTGTGTCTGTGAGTTGGTGGTTTGTGTTTGTGAGTTGTTGGTTTGTGTCTGTGAGTTGGTGGTTTGTGTCTGTGATTTGGTGGTTTGTGTCTGTGAGTTGTTGGTTTGTGTCTGTGAGTTGGTGGTTTGTGTCTGTGAGTTGGTGGTTTGTGTCTGTGAGTTGGTGGTTTGTGTCTGTGAGTTGGTGGTTTGTGTCTGTGAGTTGGTGGTTTGTGTCTATGAGTTGGTGGTTTGTGTCTGTGAGTTGGTGGTTTGTGTCTATGAGTTGGTGGTTTGTGTCTGTGAGTTGGTGGTTTGTGTCTATGAGTTGTTGTATTGTGTCTGTGAGTTGGTGGTTTGTGTTTGTGAGTTGTTGGTTTGTGTCTGTGAGTTGGTGGTTTGTGTCTGTGATTTGGTGGTTTGTGTCTGTGAGTTGTTGGTTTGTGTCTGTGAGTTGGTGGTTTGTGTCTGTGAGTTGGTGGTTTGTGTCTGTGAGTTGGTGGTTTGTGTCTGTGAGTTGGTGGTTTGTGTCTGTGAGTTGGTGGCTTGTGTCTGTGAGTTGGTGGTTTGTGTCTGTGAGTTGGTGGTTTGTGTCTATGAGTTGGTGGCTTGTGTGTGTGAGTTGGTGGTTTGTGTCTGTGAGTTGGTGGTTTGTGTCTGTGAGTTGTTGGTTTGTGTCTGTGAGTTGGTGGTTTGTGTCTGTGAATAGTAACAATAAATTGAAATATCAACTTGGGGGGTAGAAAGGTTGACTCGTCCTGGGAGATGACAACTCGTAGACTTTTGTCTTAATCGCTGACAACCCACGTACATGTCTTGTCTTAATCGGTGACAACCCACGTACATGTCTTGTCTTAATCGGTGACAACCCACGTACATGTCTTGTCTTAATCGGTGACAACCCACGTACATGTCTTGTCTTAATCGGTGACAACCCACGTACATGTCTTGTCTTAATCGGTGAAAACCAACATATGGGTTGCATGGGAAGAATTGAATGGATTGAGAGGAAAACAATAAAATGAAGTTTTGACACAGTTGAACAATGAAATAGTGGGTACACTCCAAACTAGACAAATAGAATGTTGTAGACATATACAGAGACATAAACTAGACACATAGAATGTTGTAGACATATACAGAGACATAAACTAGACACATAGAATGTTGTAGACATATACAGAGACATAAACTAGACACATAGAATGTTGTAGACATATACAGAGACATAAACAAGACACATAGAATGTTGTAGACATATACAGAGACATAAACTAGACACATAGAATGTTGTAGACATATACAGAGACATAAACAAGACACATAGAATGTTGTAGACATATACAGAGACATAAACTAGACACATAGAATGTTGTAGACATATTCAGAGACATAAACAAGACACATAGCATGTTGTAGACAAAACAGAGACATAAACTAGACACATTGAATGTTGTAGACATATCATCATCATCATCATCATCATCAAGTACCGGGCCTACTGGCGCAGGTGATCATGTCTCTCCACAATTTTCGATCTCGGCAGCTATTTATCATTTCTGTTGTTGACCTTCTGCCAAGCCATTCTCTTAAGCTGTCTGTTATTTTTTCTCTTTGCTTCCCTCTATCTCTTCATCCCTCAATTTTTCCAGTTGTTGCAATATATTCATGTTGTTCTCTTCACATTACATGGCCAAAAAATTATGATTGTCTCTTCCTAATATTGGAAAATAGTTCTCTTTTTGCTTTGACCTCTTTCAAAACTTTTTCATTACTCTTCTTAGCTGTCCATGGTACTCTCAACATTCTTCTGAAAAACCACATTTCTACAGACTTCAGTGATTTTCTTGTCTGTTGTCCTATTGTCCATGATTCGCATCCATATATCAAGACTGGCTCTATATAACATTTAAGAACTCTTTTTCTTGTTTCTATTGTCAAAAATGGATTGCATAGTATCTTCCTCATTTTTGGAAAGCTGCTTTGCCTGAGCCATTCTGCATCTCACCTTTTTTGTACATCTTCCGTCTGAGGTTAACAAAGTTCCCAAATATTTAAATACATTTACCTGTTTTAATATTGTTCCACTTGTCTTTAATTTGCACTGAGGTGATGTCTTTTTCTTTGTTGTTACCATTACCTCTGTCTTTTTGCTATTAAGGCTGAGTCCTTTATTTTTTCTTTCCTTCACTATAATGTCCAACATTTCTTGTAACTCGTTTTCCCTCTTAGCGATTAAGACTGTATCATCAACATACCTTAGATTATTTATATTGTGACCTTCAATTGTTATTCCAGGCATGTCCCTTATGGATCTTAAAATAATCTCACTATAAATATTAAACAAATCTGGGACAGCACACAACCTTGTCTAACACCCTGTTTTATTTGTTGAAACATTCCCAATTGGTTTCCAGTTCTTATGGACGCTGTTTGTTGCCAGTACATATTCTTTATTATTCTTAGATCTTTGCTGTCTACGTTTATGCTTTCTAAAATTTTGATTATTTCTTGGTGCTTTACTTTGTCAAATGCCTTGGTGTAATCTATGAAACATAGGTATAGATCTGTTTTCACCTCTATGGCTCTTTCTACTAAAGATCTTATGATATAAATGGCATCGCTGGTTCCTTTATCTCTAACAAAACCACACTGTTCATCGCTAATTTCTGGACTGATTTTGTTTCGCACTCTTCGCATGATGATTCTTAGTAATATCTTAGTCATATGACTCATAAGGCTTATTGTGCGATGATCATCGCATTCAATCGCACCCGATTTCTTTGGTAGGGCTATGAATATTGATTTGAGCATGTCGTCTGGTATATATCCGCTGTTGTAGATATTATTCAATATTTTTGTTATTATTCCTATTCCCAAATCACCCATGGCTTCAATCTCTTCTTTAGTTATATTATCTGGTCCAGGAGCGTTGCCTGCTTTCATATTGCACAAGGCATCTTCCACATATACATGTAGACATATACAGAGACATAAAGAAGACAACTGGAATTTTATGGGTACATAAAGAGACATAAACAAGAGAAATTGAATTTTGTAACTAGTGACAAGACAGGTGAAGACGGAAAGAAGGATCGATGACTGCAACCATCAGTTGATAGGGAACAGATGGATGGATGGATGGATGGATGGATGGATGGATGGATGGATGGATGGATGGATGGATGGATGGATGGATGGATGGATGGAAAGAAAGTCAGACGTACTGGCAGGCAGGCAGGCAGGTAGATAGATAGGTAGACAGACAAGCAGACAGACAGACAGGTCGATTATATTAGATTAGATTAGATTAGATTAGATTAGATTAGATTAGATTAGATTAGATTAGATTAGATTAGATTAGATTAGATTAGATTAGATTAGATTAGATTAGATTAGATTAGATTAGATTAGATTAGATTAGATTAGAAGGAAGGTATGTAGAAACAGTAACAATGTCAAAGGGATATAATTCAATTTTCAGGAAACAACTTTTGAAATAAACTATATAAAACTAATTGAATTATTTCCCTTTAATATAATAAATCGCCACCATTTTGTGCTGGCTCCATGTCCAAGGTTGGCTACCACTCCCTTCTCTCGCTTGTCACCTCTTCATGTTGTTGTTTACTTTGTGTCTTTCTCTGCCTCCTTTACCATTTTCCCCTTCGAGATAACTTGCAGCAGGTTATCGCGTCTTCTGTCTCACATCTTACATCACCTCACGTC
Source organism: Megaustenia siamemsis (assembly GCA_032433765.1). NCBI lineage: Eukaryota > Metazoa > Mollusca > Gastropoda > Stylommatophora > Ariophantidae > Megaustenia > Megaustenia siamemsis. The sequence goes on along the minus strand of JAVIAB010000025.1, from coordinate 36,947,585 downwards.
ATTTCTTACAACATCACTTCACATCTCTACTTACATCTTCTCACATCACTTCTTACAACATCATCTCACATCATTTCTTACAACATCGCCTCACATCACTTCCTACAACATCTTCTCACATCACTTCATACAACATCATCTCACATCACTTCTTACAACATCACCTCACTTCACTTCCTATAACATCACCTCACATCACTTCCTACAACATCTTCTCACATCACTTCATACAACATCACCACACATCATTTCTTACAACATCATCTAACAACACTTCCTACAACATCACCACACATCACTTCCTACAACATCATCTAACATCACTTCCTACAACATCACCTCACAACACTTCCTACAACATCACCTCACAACACTTCTTACAACATCACCTCACAACACTTCCTACAACATCACCTCACATCACTTCTTACAACATCATCTAACAACACTTCCTACAACATCATCTAACAGCACTTCCTACAACATCACCTCACAACACTTCTTACAACATCACCTCACAACACTTCTTACAACATCACCTCACATCATTTCTTACAACATCATCTAACAACACTTCCTACAACATCACCTCACAACACTTCCTACAACATCACCTCACAACACTTCCTACAACATCATCTAACAACACTTCTTACAACATCACCTCACAACACTTCCTACAACATCACCTCACAACACTTCTTAGTACATCACCTCACAACACTTCTTACAACATCACCTCACAACACTTCTTACAACATCACCTCACAACACTTCCTACAACATCACCTCACATCATTTCTTACAACATCATCTAACAACACTTCCTACAACATCACCTCACAACACTTCCTACAACATCACCTCACAACACTTCCTACAACATCATCTAACAACACTTCCTACAACATCATCTAACAACACTTCCTACAACATCATCTAACAACACTTCTTACAACATCATCTAACAACACTTCCTACAACATCACCTCACAACACTTCCTACAACATCACCTAACAACACTTCCTACAACATCACCTCACATCACTTCCTACAACATCACCTCACAACACTTCCTACAACATCACCTCACATCATTTCTTACAACATCATCTAACAACACTTCCTACAACATCACCTCACAACACTTCCTACAACATCACCTCACAACACTTCCTACAACATCATCTAACAACACTTCCTACAACATCATCTAACAACACTTCCTACAACATCATCTAACAACACTTCTTACAACATCATCTAACAACACTTCCTACAACATCACCTCACAACACTTCTTACAACATCACCTAACAACACTTCCTACAACATCACCTCACATCACTTCCTACAACATCACCTCACAACACTTCCTACAACATCACCTCACATCATTTCTTACAACATCATCTAACAACACTTCCTACAACATCACCTCACAACACTTCCTACAACATCACCTCACAACACTTCCTACAACATCACCTCACAACACTTCCTACAACATCACCTCACAACACTTCCTACAACATCACCTCACATCACTTCCTACAACATCACCTCACATCATTTCTTACAACATCATCTAACAACACTTCTTACAACATCACCTCACAACACTTCCTACAACATCACCTCACAACACTTCCTACAACATCACCTCACAACACTTCCTACAACATCACCTCACAACACTTCCTACAACATCACCTCACAACACTTCCTACAACATCACCTCACAACACTTCCTACAACATCACCTCACAAAACTTCCTACAACATCACCTCACAACACTTCCTACAACATCACCTCACAACACTTCTTACAACATCACCTCACAACACTTCCTACAACATCACCTCACAACACTTCCTACAACATCACCTCACAACACTTCCTACAACATCACCTCACAACACTTCTTACAACATCACCTCACAACACTTCCTACAACATCACCTCACAACACTTCCTACAACATCACCACACAACACTTCTTACAACATCACCTGACATCATTTCTTACAACATCATCTAACAACACTTCCTACAACATCACCTCACATCACTTCCTACAACATCACCTCACATCATTTCTTACAACATCATCTAACAACACTTCTTACAACATCACCTCACAACACTTCCTACAACATCACCTCACAACACTTCCTACAACATCACCTCACAACACTTCCTACAACATCACCTCACAACACTTCCTACAACATCACCTCACAACACTTCCTACAACATCACCTCACAACACTTCCTACAACATCACCTCACAACACTTCTTACAACATCACCTCACAACACTTCCTACAACATCACCTCACAACACTTCCTACAACATCACCTCACAACACTTCCTACAACATCACCTCACATCACTTCTTACAACATCATTTAGATAAATGAACTCAAATAGAATGTACCAAATAACACATCCAGAATAGCTTGTCCAGAATAGCTTGTCCAGAATAGCTTGTCCAGAATAGCTTGTCCAGAATAGCTTGTCAAGAATAGCATGTCCAGAATAGCATATCCCAAATAGCATATCCCAAATAGCATATACCAAATAGCATGAGCAGAATATCATATCCCAAATAGCATATCCCAAAATATCATATCCCAAATAGCATGTCCCAAATAGCATATCCCAAATAGCATATCCCAAATATCATATGCCAATTAGCATATCCCAAACAGCATATCCCAAATAGCATGTCTCAAATAGCATGTCCAGAATAGCAAATCCAGAATAGCATGTCCAGAATAGCAAATCCAGAATAGCAAGTCCAGAATAGCAAATCCAGAATAGCATGTCCAGAATAGCAAATTCAGAATAGCAAGTCCAGAATAGCAAATCCAGAATAGCAAATCCAGAATAGCAAATCCAGAATAGCAAATCCAGAATAGCAAATCCAGAATAGCAAGTCCAGAATAGCAAGTCCAGAATAGCATGTCCAGAATAGCAAATCCAGAATAGCAAGTCCAGAATAGCATATCCCAAATAGCATGTACCAAATAGCATGTCCCAAATAGCATATCCCAAATAGCATGTCTCAAATAGCATGTCTCAAATAGCATGTTCCAAATAGCATGTCCCAAATAGCATATCCCAAATAGCATGTCTCAAATAGCATGTCTCAAATAGCATATCTCAAATAGCATGTCTCAAATAGCATGTCTCAAATAGCATGTCCTAAATAGCATGTCTCAAATAGCATGTCTCAAATAGCATGTCCCATATAGCATGTCCCAAATAGCATGTCTCAAATAGCATGTCTCAAAAAGCATGCTCCAAATAGCATGTCCCAAATAGCATATCCCAAATAGCATGTCTCAAATAGCATGTCTCAAATAGCATGTCTCAAATAGCATGTTCCAAATAGCATGTCTCAAATAGCATGTCTCAAATAGCATGTCTCAAATAGCATGTCTCAAATAGCATGTCTCAAATAGCATATCTCAAATAGCATGTCTCAAATTGCATGTCTCAAATAGCATGTCCTAAATAGCATGTCTCAAATAGCATGTCTCAAATAGCATGTCCCAAATAGCATGTCTCAAATAGCATGTCTCAAATAGCATGTTCCAAATAGCATGTCTCAAATAGCATGTCTCAAATAGCATGTCCCAAATATCATGTCTCAAATAGCGTGTCTCAAATAGCATGTTCCAAATAGCATGTCCTAAATAGCATGTCTCAAATAGCATGTCCCAAATAGCATGTCACAAATAGCATGTCCCAAATAGCATGTTCCAAATAGCATGTCCTAAATAGCATGTCTCAAATAGCATGTCCCAAATAGCATATCACAAATATCATGTCCCAAATAGCTTGTCCCAAATAGCATGTCTCAAATAGCATGTCCCAAATAGCATATCACAAATAGCATGTCTCAAATAGCATGTCCCAAATAGCATGTCTCAAATAGCATGTCCCAAATAGCATATCACAAATAGCATGTCTCAAATAGCATGTCTCAAATAGCATGTCTCAAATAGCATGTCCCAAATAGCATATCACAAATAGCATGTCCCAAATAACATGTCCCAAATAGCATGTCCCAAATAGCATATCACAAATAGCATGTCTCAAATAGCATGTTCCAAATAGCATGTCCCAAATAGCATGTTCCAAATAACATGTCCCAAATAGCATGTCCCAAATAGCATGTCCCAAATAGCATGTCCCAAATAGCATGTCCCAAATAGCATGTCACAAATAGCATGTCACAAAATGGCTGTGTTCTTGAACTCTCTGTAGGTTCATCTTCCATCTTCCTGTATATTCACACGCAGGTTTTATTTATCATTTCTGTTTATTATCTCTGTTTATCATCTCTGTTTCTTATCTCTCTTTATTATCTGTTTATCATCTACACTCACTGTTTATTATCTATTTATCATCCCTGCTTACCATCTCTGTTTATCATACCTGTTTACCATCCCTGTTTATCATCCCTGTTTATCATCCCTGTTTATCATCCCTGTTTACCATCCCTGTTTACCATCCATGTTTATCATCCCTGTTTACCATCATAATTCTAGTGTTCTCGTTACTTAATTAGATCCTGTCCGTATATTCTCTCCTGGTCCTGCTTATCTTGTTAACTTTATTCATATCATTGAGTGCCGTCTCCGCATCGAAGGTTGGCTACCATGGAGCGCCATTCCTCTATGTCTTTTGTTTTGATGGTGCACATTGTCATAGACTGACTTGTCCATCTTTTGATGTTACTCGTCCATGTTAGTCTTGGTCTGCCTCTACCTCTTTACCTTGTATTTGAGATTTGGTTATTTGGTTATGGAAGGCCCCGGTATCACTGCAAACGAATTAAAATCCATAATTGCTCAACCGCCCGTGCCAGTGGAATCATCCGAATTACTGACTCATCTTCCAAACAAATAAAGGTAGCTGTAGTCCCCATCATAGCAGTCTCAGCACACGCCAAAAGACATAAGGCGAAACCGCATAGAAAGTGAACACGGCCAACTGTTCCCTGTCATACGATATCATCATTCATCGCAAACAATTGGAATATCGAAACATGATCAAAGCGGATGAAACACACAGCTCACGGTGATCACAGAGCACTCAACTCAGTAGCTCCTGCAACAAGCCGGACTTGGAATATAAGAAAACTGCAACAAGGAACACTTTTCAAACATAGCCTTCAATGGTTCCTGCCACCTATCCACCATATTTCCCGGAAGTTCACGTCCTCCTGAAAATGATGATCGTCATAGTATTTAAATGTATAGCGCGTGATGATGTTAGGACATCGTGTTTGACTCCAACTCCGAACATACAAAACACAGTTCGTCGTCAGATTATCCCCGTTGCACACCAAACAACAGATCGCAAGATTAGCGCATGGTCGGTCTTGGGACACACGATGAGCCATTACGATGACGTAGCATGCACAAAATGGCTGCGCCCATGGATTCATGATTACTCTAGTGAATGCAGTCTACAAGGAACGAAACATGGTGCAAATTCCCCAACGAGATAAAACTTCGGCTGACTTGACGGAGCCCAGCACATTAATGCGTTGTAAATTGTAAATAACTTGCGGCAAACAACACCATCAGCGGTCAATGAACAGCACTCATTGTGACGTAAAACGCAGATGAACACTAGACGGTGGAAGGACGCATTCACAACACTTGATTTGTCAAAACGGAGTATTGCCGTGCGTGCAACGCCAATTCATTGGCGTCGACATGATAAGTAGAACATCATTTAGACTTGAATGCAGAAAATTGCAACGGAAAGCCGAAATTGATCAGATCCCAAAGCAATTTCTGCAGCGATCGAGAGAACGTCACTTAGTTCCGCCATCATGGAAACGGAAGTCCATATTTGAGATATTGTTAACTAATTGTTGCATACCAAATGACAGGACAAAGTAACCAACTCTAATGTCTTACAAAGAGCCAAAATCTCATCCATCATGGCAACACTTGGAGTCGTAGACTAAGGTGGCTGGGTCATGTAAGAAGAATGACAAACATTCGTATTACCAAACAAATATTATATGGCGAACTTAAGGATGGAAAGAGATTAAATGGGAGACCAGTGCTGAGATACAAGTCAATCTATGACAGCCTGCACCATCAAAGCAAGAAACAGAGTAGAATGGCGATCCATGGTAGCCAACCTTCGTTGCGGAGAAGGCACACGATGATGATGAGTGCTGAGATATAAGGATGTTTGCAGGGCTTCCATGAGGGAATTCTCTATCAGTGAAAGAAACTGGGAAGGTCTGGCTGCAGATCGTAGCACATGGAGAACAGAAATAAAAAAATGGAACAGCAACTTTCGAGGCAGTGCCGATATCAAATTCAGAAGACGAAAGACGAAAGACACAGGAGGAAGGAGACGAGGCCAGGAACCACGAATACATCTTGTTGATTCTCTGAACGGATCTGTCTATCCAATATTGATAGATTCAGCCATGAGAGAAGCTGTTCAGTAAAACAACATACAACATAAGACACTCATATTTTACCAAAATACTGACTTATCAACTACCAACTGCCTGTCAAGACGCCAAAGACCATATATATAGGATGAAAATGGCAGGACAAAATCACTAAAATAGAATTATAGACAAGTATCAGTCAAATACCAGTGGATAAAGAGATACCATGAAATCGATGGCGCTGGATAGGAAGCTGGATATGATACACACTGTGGAAGCCAACTGAGAGTATTACACGATATGCTCTTTTTTGGAATCCCCAGGGGAAGAGACAAATGGGAAGACCAAAATATTCTTGGAGAAGACAGGTGGATGCAGAGATGAAGATGATGGGGAAGACATGGAATGGTCTTAAAAGAATGGCAAGAACAAGAAAAGCTTGGAAAGTGTTTGTTGAAGACCTATGCTCCACAGGGAGCTGAATGTGATTGTTGAAGACGTATGCTCCACAGGAGCTGAATGTGATTGTTGAAGACCTATGCTCCACAGGGAGCTGAATGTGATTGTTGAAGACGTATGCTCCACAGGGAGCTGAACGTGTTTGTTGAAGACGTATGCTCCACAGGGAGCTGAATGTGTTTGTTGAAGACGTATGCTCCACAGGGAGCTGAAAGTGTTTGTTGAAGACCTATACTCCACAGGGAGCTGAAAGTGTTTGTTGAAGACCTATGCTCCACAGGGAGCTGAAAGTGTTTGTTGATGACCTCATCCACGGGGAGCTGAAAGGAAGAAGAAGAAGATGCTAACAAACACACGGAGTAACTGCTTGACTATGTTAACAAACAGATAGAAGAACATAATACATCAAATCCCATCTCATAACAATGAAGAATAACAGTCAAACACTTGCTCGACTTTAGACACAAGTAAGACCTATGGTCACGTGGACAGCATCACCTATGACATTATCTACTACCTAGCCCTACGGAGACGTATAACAAGAGGGAGGCCTTATGCTCAGCACGTGCTAGTCATACGTGGCAGTTGAGTATGCTGTCTGCCGCTGCCTGGGCCAAATCATTAATCTCAACTTTCTTAAATTACCCGGCGTGCGGCCTGGACAGTGCTGCGAAGGTCGTGCTTTGCGCTGAGACGTTACTGTTTTAAAAACAGAGATGAGGACACGTATTTACAATTGCCGAGTGTATTGCAATCAACAATGGTTCTAGTACCCAGATAAAAGACGACAAACGCAATTTATATTTGGGCACTTCTAACTAGGCCTACAGTCAGTGTGACACACTTGGCCATGGAATGAAAGCTGCAGCTTCCGATGAAGCTATTTACGAGATTACAATAAAAGAGAGTACAAACATTCTTCAACTATTCTTTCTGTTCTTGAATGAGCACAAAACCGAATCCATTCATCGACCGACTTTACCCAAAGATCGAATTTGGATTGTTCGCCTTGCCAGTCTTGTCGTGACTTTTCTCTGCCCTCTATCGACGGACTCGCCCGCTCGCGACAGACTTAAATATTATACTTAACTATCGGAACTCGGATCCTCAACACGAGGCACAACTCGTCCTCTGTCTCGTGTTTTATCTTAGCTAGCGAGGTCTGACGTGGCTATAAATAGATTAGACATTCACAGCAGCCAATCCTTGTATTTTGTCAATGGAATATTTTCTTCTACGATTTGGCGTACGCCTATATTAGTTCGGCGACCATCATCTAGCTGCTTGCAATACTATATATTTTAAATGTTAGTCTTCTCGTTAAAAAGAAAATAAGGTAGATAATAATAAAAATGATAAAATAGAAGATTTCTTGAAATTGTGGACAAATTATTTTTGTAGTTTATTCCTGGAATTATTTATTACACCGTGTCGTGTTTTTTTTTAAATTTTTTATCACATTCCTGGAGCATCATCTAGATGCATGTGAGAAGGATGTGATGTAATTAGTGTGTGAAATGTGATATGTATTCGAGATTTGTAGAAATAGTATATGTAAAGTAACAAGACAAAGAAGGTTAAGTGACGTAACAGAAATAAGGTGTTGTTGCTCATATGAACGTCGGGGCATTTATTGGGGATGTGGACAGTCACACGCTGACAGGTTCCGTGGATCTATTCTGAGTCTATGACACGACAGGTTTTGTGGATCTATTCAGAGTCTATGACACGACAGGTTTTGTGGATCTATTCTGAGTCTATGACACGACATGTTCTGTGGGTCTATTCTGAGTCTATGACACGACAGGTTCTGTGGATCTATTCTGAGTCTATGACACGACAGGTTTTGTGGATCTATTCTGAGTCTATGACACGACAGGTTTTGTGGATCTATCTTGAGTCTATGACACGACAGGTTTTGTTGATCTATTCTGAGTCTATGACACGACAGGTTTTGTTGATCTATTCTGAGTCTATGACACGACAGGTTTTGTGGATCTATTCTGAGTCTATGACACGACAGGTTTTGTGGATCTATTCTGAGTCTATGACACGACAGGTTTTGTGTATCTATCTTGAGTCTAAGATACGACAGGTTTTGTGGATCTATTCTGAGTCTATGACACGACAGGTTTTGTGGATCTATTCTGAGTCTATGGCACGACAGGTTCTGTGGATCTATTCTGAGTCTATGACACGACAGGTTTTGTTGATCTATTCTGAGTCTATGACACGACAGGTTTTGTGGATCTATTCTGAGTCTATGACACGACAGGTTTTGTGGCTCTATTCTGAGTCTATGACACGACAGGTTTTGTGGATCTATCTTGAGTCTATGACACGACAGGTTTTGTGGATCTATTCTGAGTTATTGATGTATCCAGCTCCATCCCCTCCCTGCTATCACTGTGTTTAAACATCTCCTCCCTGTTATCACACATCCCCTCCCTGTTATCACACATCCCCTCCCTGTTATCACACATCCCCTCCATGTTATCACACATCCCCTCCCTGTCATCACACATCCCCTCCCTGTTATCACACATCCCCTCCCTGTCATCACACATCCCATCCTTATCATCACCGTTATCACACATCCCCTCCCTGTTATCACACATCCCCTCCCTGTTATCACACATCCCATCCTTGTCATAACCGTTATCACACAACCCCTCCCTGTTATCACACATCCCATCCTTGTCATAACCGTTATCACACAACCCCTCTCTGTTATCACACATCCCCTCCCTGTTATCACACAACCCCTCCCTGTTATCACACATCCCCTCCCTGTTATCACACAACCCCTCCCTGTTATCACACATCCCATCCTTGTCATAACCGTTATCACACAACCCCTCCCTGTTATCACACAACCCCTCCCTGTTATCACACAACCCCTCCCTGTTATCACACAACCCCTCCCTGTTATCACACAACCCCTCCCTGTTATCACACATCCCCTCCCTGTTATCACACATCCCCTCCCTGTTATCACACAACCCCTCCCTGTTATCACACAACCCCTCCCTGTTATCACACATCCCCTCCCTGTTATCACACAACCCCTCCCTGTTATCACACAACCCCTCCCTGTTATCACACATCCCCTCCCTGTTATCACACAACCCCTCCCTGTTATCACACATCCATCCCTGTTATCACACATCCCATCCCTGTTATCACACATCCCATCCCTGTTATCACACAACCCCTCCCTGTTATCACACATCCCCTCCCTGTTATCACACAACCCCTCCCTGTTATCACACATCCCATCCCTGTTATCACACATCCCATCGTTGTCATCACCGTGTTTAACCATGTCCTCTGTGTTGAATACTTCGAGCATTTGCTACCATTATTTCGCCAATAAATGAACAAAGACAAACAAGCTATGTTAATGCCAGTCTCAACATGACCGTTTCTATCGTTCTCCAGCTTCCATGTCCATATTACCTCTGTCTTTTCGCTAGTAAGGCTGAGTCCTTTATTTTTGCTTTCTTTCACTATAATGTCCAACATTTCTTGTAACTCATTTTCACTCTAAGCGATTAAGACTGTATCATCAGCATACCTTAGATTATTTATATTATGACCTCCAATTGTTATTCCAGGCATGTCCCTTATGGATCTTAAAATAATCTCACTATAAATATTAAACAAATCTGGTGACAGCACACAACCTTGTCTAACACCCTGTTTTATTTGTTGAAACATTCCCAATTGGTTTCCAGTTCTTATGGCCGCTGTTTGTTGCCAGTACATGTTCTTTATTATTCTTAGATCTTTGCTGTCTACGTTTATGCTTTCCAAAATTTTGATTATTTCTTGGTGCTTTACTTTGTCAAATGCCTTGGTGTAATCTATGAAACATAGGTATAGATCTGTTTTCACCTCTATGGCTCTTTCTACTAAAGATCTTATGCTATAAATGGCATTGCTTGTTCCTTTATCTCTAACAAAACCACACTGTTCATCGCTAATTTCTGGACTGATTTTGTTTCGCACTCTTCGCATGATGATTCTTAGTAATATCTTAGTCATATGACTCATAAGGCTTATTGTGCGATGATCATCGCATTCAATCGCACCCGATTTCTTTGGTAGGGCTATGAATATTGATTTGAGCAGGTTGTCTGGTATATATCCGCTGTTGTAGATATCATTCAATATTTTTGTTATTATTTCTTTTCCAAAATCACCCATGGCTTCAATCTCTTCTTTAGTTATATTATCTGGTCCAGGGGCTTTTCCTGCTTTCTTATTGCGCAAGGCGTCTTCCACTTCTTCTTTGAGTATTTCTGGTCCTTCTCCATTATCCTTAATATTTACTTATGTTCGTTCATCATTATAAAGATCTGTAATGTATTCTGTCCATCGTTCCCTTATGTTTTCTTGATCAATCAACAGTTCTCCTTTCTTTGATCTTAAACATGCAGTTTTTGATTGCGTTTTTCTTCCTGTTTATTCTTCAATTCGTTTGTATATAGTTTTAGCATCTCCTTTTTGTTGCAATTCGATTTCTTTGCATCTCTCTTTTAGCCATGCTTCTTTTGCTTCATTACATTTTACTACAATTTCTTTATTTAATCTCTTATACTCATCTTTATTTTCTTTATTTCTTCTTCTTGTATCCATTAGCTGCAAAATGTCATCTGTCATCCATTTCTTTCTTGAATTTGTCCTCACTGGTGGTATGAACTCTTTTGATGTTTGTTGCATTGATTCTTTTAGCATTTCCCACTGTTCATCAATGCTTTGTATCTTCTCTATTGCATTGTACCAGTTTTGAATTGTGATTTTATATTTGTCCTGCAACTTCTTGTCAGATTTGAGTAAATCTAAATTTAACTTGATGTTAACTGAGGCTTGTTTTGTTGTTTTTAATTTTACTCTAAGCTTTCCCACAACTGGTACATGATCACTATTGCAATCTGCCCCTGGTCTAGTTTTCACACACACCAGACTGTTTCTAAATCTATTGCTTATCATTATATAATCAATTTGACTATGTGCGTTGTCTCCTGGGCTTTTCCATGTCCACAGACGTCTTGGATGTTGCTTAAACCAGGTGTTTCCTATCATCATGTTGTGTGTTCTCGCCCAGTCAATAAGTTTCTCACCTCTTTCATTCCTCTTGCCTAAGCCATAATGACCAACTACTTCTCAACTCTTTCCTTTCCTACTTTTGCGTTACAATCCCCTAGAACTATGACGTTTTCATGTGGTTTACATTCACGAAGTGCCTCATTTAACTCATTGTAAAATTTATCAATAGTTTCCTCTAGACTGTCTGCTGTTGGTGCATAAACTTGTATAAGATTTATGTCTATTGGCTTTCCATTCAATTTCACTAAAAGGACTCTGTCAGATATTGGGTAAAAGCCTTTTACTGTTCTTGCTCTTTCTGCATCCAAGAGGATACCTACTCCTCTTTGGTGTTCAGTACCTCCAGAATAGATTATTTTATGTTCATCAGAATATATCTCCCCTGATTCAGTGTATCTCATTTCGCAAAGTCTCAGTAAATGTAAACCCATTCTTTTCATTTCTTGTATGATGTTTTCTAGTTTTCCCTTCTGCATGAGTGTTCTCACATTCCAAGTACCTATCTTTTGAGTCTGTTTTATGTTTATTTTGCTTACAGTAGCTTGATGACGATGGGGTATCACCCGTAGCACATGATGTCCCCAACCGAACGAGGGTTTTCCACTGGAATCCCCCTTAACGTTGCTGTTGTGATTTATATTGTTGTGGCGATTCATAATTGTACAAAGAAATTACGACGGTGGTTTTCTGTTGCCTTCCAGCGATCTGTTTGCGGTTGGCTTCGCTAGCCTTTGACTAAAAAGTCTCACCCCCAAAGCAGTGGGGTTGTTTTACTCCCTTAGCCTTTTACTCTCCCAAGCTTACCTGCAAGGCAGCAGGGCAGCCGCAGGTTGTACTATAACTTCTATAACATAGAAAACATATATTAAAAGAGATTCTATAACATAGAAAACATATATTAAAAGAGATTCTATAACATAGAAAACATATATTAAAAGAGATTCTATAACATAGAAAACATATATTAAAAGAGATTCTATAACATAGAAAACATATATTAAAAGAGATTCTATAACATAGAAAACATATATTAAAAGAGATTCTATAACATAGAAAACATATATTAAAAGAGATTCTATAACATAGAAAACATATATTAAAAGAGATTCTATAACATAGAAAACATATATTAAAAGAGATTCTATAACATAGAAAACATATATTAAAAGAGATTCTATAACATAGAAAACATATATTAAAAGAGATTCTATAACATAGAAAACATACAAAACTATATGGGCCACTGCAAGAATTACAAAAGACAGTAAAATTCATACAGGAAACGACATTGCTGATATAGACAATACTTCGAGCGAACGAAAGATAGATAGATAGAAAACATATATTAAAAGAGATTCTATAACATAGAAAACATATATTAAAAGAGATTCTATAACATATAGAACATATATTAAAAGAGATTCTATAACATATAAAACATATATTAAAAGAGATTCTATAACATATAAAACATATATTTAAAGAGGAGATGGAAAAAGAGCCCTGGATACACCCAGAGTAAGATGAAACAACATCCGAGGAGCGCTACAACATCAAAGAAACGCTGCAATAACATCAAAGAAACGCTACAATAACATCAACGAAACGCTAAAACAATATAAAAGAAATGCTATAATAACATCAAAGAAACGCTACAAGAACATCAAAGACATGCTACAATAACATCAAAGAAACGCTACAAGAACATCAAAGAAACGCTACAATAACATCAACGAAACGCTAAAACAATATCAAAGAAACGCTACAATAACATCAACGAAACGCTAAAACAATATCAAAGAAACGCTATAATAACATCAAAGAAACGCTACAATAACATCAACGAAACGCTAAAACAATATCAAAGAAACGCTATAATAACATCAAAGAAACGCTATAATAACATCAAAGAAACGCTATAATAACATCAAAGAAACGCTACAATAACATCAAAGAAACGTTACAATAACATCAAAGAAACGCTACAATAACATCAAAGAAACGCTACAATAACATCAAAGAAACGCTACAATAACATCAAAGAAACGCTACAATAACATCAAAGAAACGCTATAATAACTTCAAAGAAACGCTACAATAACATCAAAGAAACGCTATAATAACATCAAAGAAACGCTATAATAACATCAAAGAAACGCTACAATAACATCAAAGAAACGCTATAATAACATCAAAGAAACGCTATAATAACATCAAAGAAACGCTACAATAACATCAAAGAAACGCTATAATAACATCAAAGAAACGCTACAATAACATCAAAGAAACGCTATAATAACATCAAAGAAACGCTATAATAACATCAAAGAAACGCTATAATAACATCAAAGAAACGCTACAATAACATCAAAGAAACGCTATAATAACATCAAAGAAACGCTATAATAACATCAATTGACAATGAGTGAGGCTGCCAGAAGGACAAGATTTTGGACTTTGCATCTCCCTCCACACTCGTAGGAGTACAAGAGGAAGGGGTGAACGAGCTAGAGAGAGAGAGAGAGAGAGAGAGAGAGAGAGAGAGAGAGAGAGAGAGAGAGAGAGAGAGAGACATACATAAATAGTCGAAAACTGTGCGAAGTAATTTGTGTTCACTATAAATATGGCACCAAAACCAAATAATAATTATATATATTGAAGTCAGGCCAAAATAGCATTTCAGAAAATGAAAAATATCTTATGCAACAAATCTATGTCACTATAAATGAGAAAGAGAGTTCATCGGTGCTATATAGAACCAATTCTGACCTATGGAAGCGAATCATGGACAGTAGACAAACAAATGAAAAGACAATTAGAGGCCACAGAGATGGGATTTCTCAGAAGAATGGTGAAAGTTCCCTGGACAGCTAAAAAGACCAATGAGGAAGTTCTCAAAGAGGCCAACACAAAAAGGGAGCTCTTAAAAAAACATCAGAAAGAAGCAATCGACATTTTTCGGGCACATCATGAGAAGAGGAAAGTTGGAATACTTGGTTACAACTGGCACAAATAAAAGGAAAGAGAGATCGCGGACGACAAAGAGAGAAAATACTGGATAGCTTGGTGTCATGGCATGGAAAACAGTCAACAACAGAACTGATACGATGCACTGTAGATAGAAGATTGTGGAGGGACATGATCGCCTACGCCAACCGGTAAGACACATGATGATGATGATATACTGTAGTTGCTTGGTCATATAATACAGGTACAACAACCCTAGTTTTCAAATACTTGTAAATTATATAACTCGGAGCGAAAAGGGAGCTTCTACAAAAAAAAAATAAATAAATAAATAAATAAAACCATCGACATTTTCGAGGATTTAACGAGAAGAGGAAAGTTGGAATACTTGGTTACAACTGGCAAAATACAGGGAAAGAGAGAAAGCGGATGACAAAAGCATGGAAAACAGTCAACAACAGAATTGATAGCGATGCATTTTGGATAAAAAAAAGTGTGGAAGGATATGATCGTCTACGCTAATCGGTTTGGAACATGATGATGATGATTTCGGATCCGTTAAAATCATGAAAGATGACAGCAGCACGCAATGATTGATAGATCAGATGTATTGATCTTTTCGGCTGTTGATCGTTTCCCTTGCTCATTACCTACCAAGCCGTTCTCTTGTATCATTTTTCTCGGTTTCTCTGTCATTTTGTCTTTATTTTTCTTTCTTCACTTCATCTTGTATTCGTTCGGGTGTCGAGTGAGATACATAGTTCTGGTGTCGAGTCTATCTATCTATCTTTCGTTCGCCTGAAGTATTGTCTATATCTGCAATGTCGTTTCCTGTATAAATTTTACTGTCTTTTGTAATTCTTGCAGTGGCCCATATAGTTTTGTCTGTAGTGTTGTATCTATGGGCCAATGGATTTTCCTCAGTCTACTATATTCAGTGCAGTCTTGAAGTATGTGTTCAGCAGTCTGGGGTGCCTGTCCACATGTACAAGTAGTTGATGTGCCGATCTTGAATTTTGTATACATGTGACTATGGAGTCGATTGTGTCCTGTTCTGAGGCGTATAATGATAACTTGTTCATATCTATTCATATTATTATGAAAGGCATCCTGATTTGGGGCTTGTGGTCCTCTGATTGATTTGATTATCTGTTTCTTATGATGGTATGTAACTGGTGTCGAGTGAGATACATAGTTCTGGTGTCGAGTTAGATACATAGTTCTGGTGTCGAGTGAGATATACATAGTTCTGGTGTCGAGTGAGATACATAGTTCTGGTGTCGAGTGAGATACATAGTTCTGGTGTCGAGTGAGATACATAGTTCTGGTGTCGAGTGAGATACATAGTTCGGGTGTCGAGTGAGATACATAGTTCGGGTGTCGAGTGAGATACATAGTTCGGGTGTCGAGTGAGATACATAGTTCGGGTGTCGAGTGAGATACATAGTTCTGGTGTCGAGTGAGATACATAGTTCTGGTGTCGAGTGAGATACATAGTTCTGGTGTCGAGTGAGGTACATAGTTCTGGTGTCGAGTGAGATACACAGTTCTGGTGTCGAGTGAGATACATAGTTCGGGTGTCGAGTGAGATACATAGTTCGGGTGTCGAGTGAGATACATAGTTCGGGTGTCGAGTGAGATACATAGTTCGGGTGTCGAGTGAGATACATAGTTCGGGTGTCGAGTGAGATACATAGTTCTGGTGTCGAGTGAAATACATAGTTCTGGTGTCGAGTTAGATACACAGTTCTGGTGTCGAGTGAGATACAAAGTTCTGGTGTCGAGTGAGATACACAGTTCTGGTGTCGAGTGAGATACACAGTTCCGGTGTCGAGTTAGATACACAGTTCCGGTGTCGAGTTAGATACACAGTTCTGGTGTCGAGTTAGATACAAAGTTCCGGTGTCGAGTTAGATACAAAGTTCTGGTATCGAGTTAGATACAAAGTTCCGGTGTCGAGTTAGATACAAAGTTCCGGTGTCGAGTTAGATACAAAGTTCCGGTGTCGAGTTAGATACACAGTTCTGGTGTCGAGTTAGATACACAGTTCCGGTGTCGAGTTAGATACACAGTTCCGGTGTCGAGTTAGATACACAGTTCCGGTGTCGAGTTAGATACAAAGTTCCGGTGTCGAGTTAGATACACAGTTCTGGTGTCGAGTTAGATACACAGTTCCGGTGTCGAGTTAGATACAAAGTTCCGGTGTCGAGTTAGATACACAGTTCTGGTGTCGAGTTAGATACAAAGTTCCGGTGTCGAGTTAGATACACAGTTCTGGTGTCGAGTTAGATACACAGTTCCGGTGTCGAGTTAGATACAAAGTTCCGGTGTCGAGTTAGATACACAGTTCTGGTGTCGAGTTAGATACACAGTTCCGGTGTCGAGTTAGATACAAAGTTCCTGTGTCGAGTTAGATACACAGTTCTGGTGTCGAGTTAGATACACAGTTCCGGTGTCGAGTTAGATACAAAGTTCCGGTGTCGAGTTAGATACACAGTTCCGGTGTCGAGTTAGATACACAGTTGCGGTGTCGAGTTAGATACACAGTTGCGGTGTCGAGTTAGATACAAAGTTCCTGTGTCGAGTTAGATACACAGTTCTGGTGTCGAGTTAGATACACAGTTCCGGTGTCGAGTTAGATACACAGTTCTGGTGTCGAGTTAGATACACAGTTCCGGTGTCGAGTTAGATACACAGTTCTGGTGTCGAGTTAGATACAAAGTTCCTGTGTCGAGTTAGATACACAGTTCTGGTGTCGAGTTAGATACAAAGTTCCTGTGTCGAGTTAGATACACAGTTCTGGTGTCGAGTTAGATACACAGTTCCGGTGTCGAGTTAGATACACAGTTGCGGTGTCGAGTTAGATACAGAGTTGCGGTGTCGAGTTAGATACACAGTTCTGGTGTCGAGTTAGATACACAGTTGCGGTGTCGAGTTAGATACACAGTTCCGGTGTCGAGTTAGATACACAGTTCCGGTGTCGAGTTAGATACACAGTTCCGGTGTCGAGTTAGATACACAGTTGCGGTGTCGAGTTAGATACACAGTTCCGGTGTCGAGTTAGATACACAGTTGCGGTGTCGAGTTAGATACACAGTTCCGGTGTCGAGTTAGATACACAGTTCCGGTGTCGAGTTAGATACACAGTTCGGTGTCGAGTTAGATACACAGTTGCGGTGTCGAGTTAGATACACAGTTCCGGTGTCGAGTTAGATACACAGTTCTGGTGTCGAGTTAGATACACAGTTGCGGTGTCGAGTTAGATACACAGTTGCGGTGTCGAGTTAGATACACAGTTCTGGTGTCGAGTTAGATACACAGTTCTGGTGTCGAGTTAGATACACAGTTCTGGTGTCGAGTTAGATACACAGTTGCGGTGTCGAGTTAGATACACAGTTGCGGTGTCGAGTTAGATACACAGTTGCGGTGTCGAGTTAGATACACAGTTGCGGTGTCGAGTTAGATACACAGTTGCGGTGTCGAGTTAGATACACAGTTCTGGTGTCGAGTTAGATACACAGTTGCGGTGTCGAGTTAGATACACAGTTCTGGTGTCGAGTTAGATACACAGTTGCGGTGTCGAGTTAGATACACAGTTCTGGTGTCGAGTTAGATACACAGTTCTGGTGTCGAGTTAGATACACAGTTCTGGTGTCGAGTTAGATACAAAGTTCCTGTGTCGAGTTAGATACACAGTTCTGGTGTCGAGTTAGATACACAGTTCTGGTGTCGAGTTAGATACAAAGTTCCTGTGTCGAGTTAGATACACAGTTCTGGTGTCGAGTTAGATACACAGTTCTGGTGTCGAGTTAGATACACAGTTCCGGTGTCGAGTTAGATACACAGTTCTGGTGTCGAGTTAGATACACAGTTCCGGTGTCGAGTTAGATACAAAGTTCCTGTGTCGAGTTAGATACAAAGTTCCTGTGTCGAGTTAGATACAAAGTTCCTGTGTCGAGTTAGATACAAAGTTCCTGTGTCGAGTTAGATACAAAGTTCCTGTGTCGAGTTAGATACAAAGTTCCGGTGTCGAGTTAGATACACAGTTCCGGTGTCGAGTTAGATACAAAGTTCCTGTGTCGAGTTAGATACAAAGTTCCTGTGTCGAGTTAGATACAAAGTTCCTGTGTCGAGTTAGATACAAAGTTCCTGTGTCGAGTTAGATACAAAGTTCCTGTGTCGAGTTAGATACAAAGTTCCGGTGTCGAGTTAGATACAAAGTTCCTGTGTCGAGTTAGATACAAAGTTCCTGTGTCGAGTTAGATACAAAGTTCCTGTGTCGAGTTAGATACACAGTTCCGGTGTCGAGTTAGATACAAAGTTCCTGTGTCGAGTTAGATACAAAGTTCCGGTGTCGAGTTAGATACAAAGTTCCTGTGTCGAGTTAGATACAAAGTTCCTGTGTCGAGTTAGATACAAAGTTCCTGTGTCGAGTTAGATACAAAGTTCCGGTGTCGAGTTAGATACAAAGTTCCGGTGTCGAGTTAGATACAAAGTTCCGGTGTCGAGTTAGATACAAAGTTCCGGTGTCGAGTTAGATACAAAGTTCCGGTGTCGAGTTAGATACAAAGTTCCGGTGTCGAGTTAGATACAAAGTTCTGGTGTCGAGTTAGATACAAAGTTCCGGTGTCGAGTTAGATACAAAGTTCCGGTGTCGAGTTAGATACAAAGTTCCGGTGTCGAGTTAGATACACAGTTCCGGTGTCGAGTTAGAATACAAAGTTCTGGTTCTCTCCCTTTTGGCGGCTTCACTCAATGTCCGTTGATGTTGTTGTAGCGTTTCTTTGATGTTGTCTGTCCATCTTACTCTGGGTCTGCCTCTTGCTCTTCTCCCTTCTCTTTGAATATATGCTTTGTACGGTAAGGAATCACGTGACATTCTTTCTAGATGGACAAACCAGTTTATTTGTTGTTTCTCTATGTAGCTTAGGATTTATTCAATGCCTACTCTTTCTCTTATAATGTCATTTCTGATTCTGCCTTTTCTGGTCACTCCAAGCGCTTCTCTCATACATCTCATCTCTGTTGTGACATGCTGTCATTTCTAGCCTCATTTGTTCCTGTTGTCACTGAATGTATCTATCACAGCAGCAACAAAGTGATCATTCCCTGCTTCCGATGTCGGATACAAGCTTTACCTTTTCTTTCAACTTTTCTAGAATGTCTTCACTGCACTGTCTTAGTTGTCCATGGTCTTCAACTTCTTCCCTTCAGCTCCCTGTGGAGGATAGGTCTTCAACAAACACTTTCAGTTCCCTGTGGAGGATAGGTCTTCAACAAACACTTTCAGTTCCCTGTGGATGATAGGTCTTCAACAAACACTTTCAGTTCCCTGTGGAGGATAGGTCTTCAACAAACACTTTCAGCACCCTGTGGAGCATAGGTCTTCAACAAACACTTTCAGCTCCCTGTGGAGCATAGGTCTTCAACAAACACTTTCAGATTATTTCTTGAAGCTTGACTTTCTCCAAATGATTTCGTGAAGTCTATAAAACATAAATACAGATCAGTTTATGTTGACAGACCTATGTCTGACAGACACACGTTTAGATCGACAGATAGACATACTGATGGACAGATAAACAGACATACACCATACGGATTGACTTAAAGCCTGACAGAATGTCGGCAGGATTACGGACAGAGATAGACGGACACAGACAGGCAGACAGAGACGAGACAGACCAGACAGACAGACATACCAGACAGAAAGATAAAGATGGATGGATTAGATAAATGAATAGATGGATGGACTGATAAGACAGGCAGAGACGAGACAGACAGACCAGACAGAAAGATAAAGATGGATAGATTAGATAGATGAATAGATGGATGGACGGACTGACAGACAGATAAGATGGAATGATAAGACAGACAGACAGACATATAGAGCTCATTGATGCCAACGTGTCTGTCTACTATTAACCAGTGAAGAAGTAAATTGGCAACGGAACGAAAGCTGTTTGTTAAAAGTGGCGAAAACGTTAACATTTCTCACGGACTGCTAAATCTGAACAGATGTAACGAAGGAATCATTCCGCTGTTGGAGACAGCCGGCAGGTAGGTCCAGCATGTTAATCCTGTGTTGTTCATTGGCTGCTTGGATGATGATGTTGACACTTTACTTTATTTTATTTTAGATTACTTTACTTTTTTCAAATTAGTTTACTTTACAATTCTATCTTTCCTCCTCTTTAGTCTGTCCCCTATATCTATTACTCCACTCCACGACACCTCTATCTTTCCTCCTCTTTAGTCTGTCCCCTATATCTATTACCCCACTCTACGACACCTCTATCTTTCCTCCTCTCTAGTATGTCTCCTATATCTATTACTCCACTCTACGAAACCTCTATCTTTCCTCCTCTCTAGTCTGTCCCCTATATCTATTACCCCACTCTACGACACCTCTATCTTTCCTCCTCTCTATCCCCTATATCTATTTCCCCACACTACGACACCTCTATCTTTCCTCCTCTCTATCCCCTATATCTATTACCCCACTCTACGACACCTCTATCTTTCCTCCTCTCTATCCCCAATATCTATTTCCCCACTCTACGACACCTATATCTTTCCTCATCTCTAGTCTGCCCCCTAAATCTATTACTCCACTCTACGAAACCTCTATCTTTCCTCCTCTCTAGTCTGTCCCCTATATCTATTACCCCACTCTACGACACCTCTATCTTTCCTCCACTCTAGTCTGTCCCCTATAACTATTACCACACTCTAAGACACCTCTATCTTTCCTCCTATCTAGTCTGTCCCCTATATCTATTACCCCACTCTACGACACCTCTATCTTTCCTCCTCTCTAGTTTGTCCCCTATATCTATTACCCCACTCTACGACACCTCTATCTTTCCTCCTCTCTAGTCTGTCCCCTATATCTATTACCCCACTCTACGACACCTCTATCTTTCCTCCTCTCTAGTCTGTCCCCTATATCTATTACCCCACTCTACGACACCTTTATCTTTCCTCCTCTCTAGTCTGTCCACTCTATCTATTACCCCACTCTACTACACCTCTATCTTTCCTCTTCTCTAGTCCGTCCCCTATATCTATTACTCCACTCAAAGACACCTCTATCTTTCCTCCTCTCTAGTCTGTCCCCTATATCTATTACTTCACTCTACGACACCTCTATCTTTCCTCCTCTCTAGTCTGTCCCCTATATCTATTACTCCACTCTACGACACCTCTATCTTTCCTCCTCTCTAGTCTGTCCCCTATATCTATTACTCCACTCTACGACACCTCTATCTTTCCTCCTCTCTAGTCTGTCCCCTATATCTATTACCCCACTCTACGACACCTCTATCTTTCCTCCTCTCTAGTCTGTCCCCTATATCTATTACCCCACTCTACAACACCTCTATCTTTCCTCTTCTCTAGTCTGTCCCTATATCTATTACCCCACTCTACCGCACCTCTATCTTTCCTCCTCTCTAGTATGTCCCCTATATCTATTACTCCACTCTACGACACCTCTATCTTTCCTCATCTCTAGTCTGTCCCCTATATATATTACCCCACTCTACGACACCTCTATCTTTCCTCCTCTCTAGACTATCCCCTATATCTATTACCCCACTCTACGACACCTCCATCTTTCCTCCTCTCTAGTCTGTCCCCTATATCTATTACCCCACTCTACGACACCTCTATCTTTCCTCCTCTCTAGTATGGCTCCTATATCTATTTCCCCACTCTACAACACCTCTATCTTTCCTCCTCTCTAGTCTATCCCCTATATCTATTACTCCACTCTACAACACCTCTATCTTTCCTCCTCCGTAGTCTATCCCCTATATCTATTACACCACTCTACAACACCTCTATCTTTCCTCCTCTCTAGTCTATCCCCTATATCTATTACACCACTCTGCAACACCTCTATCTTTCCTCCTCTCTAGTCTATCCCCTATATCTATTACACCACACTACAACACCTCTTTTTCCTCCTCCGTAGTCTATCCCCTATATCTATTACACCACTCTACAACACCTCTATCTTTCCTCCTCTCTAGTCTATCCCCTATATCTATTACCCCACTCTACAACACCTCTATCTTTCCTCCTCTCTGGTCTATCCCCTATATCTATTTCCCCACTCTACAACACCTCTATCTTTCCTCCTCTCTGGTCTATCCCCTATATCTATTTCCCCACTCTACAACACCTCTATCTTTCCTCCTCTCTAGTCTGTCCCCTATATCTATTACCCCACTCGAAATACCTCTATCTTTCCTCCTCTCTAGTCTATCCCCTATATCTATTTCCCCACTCCACATCACCTATATCTTTCCTCATCTCTAGTCTGTCCCCTATATCTATTACTCCACTCTTCAACACCTCTATCTTTCCTCATCTCTAGTCTATCCCCTATATCTATTACTCCACTCTACAACACCTCTATCGTTCCTCCTCCGTAGTCTATCCCCTATATCTATTTCCCCACTCTACATCACCTATATCTTTCCTCATCTCTAGTCTATCCCCTATATCTATTACTCCACTCTACAACACCTCTATCTTTCCTCCTCCGTAGTCTATCCCCTATATCTATTTCCCCACTCCACATCACCTATATCTTTCCTCATCTCTAGTCTGTCCCCTATATCTATTTCCCCACTCAACATCACCTATATCTTTCCTCATCTCTAGTCTGTCCCCTATATCTATTACTCCACTCTTCAACACCTCTATCTTTCCTCATCTCTAGTCTATCCCCTATATCTATTTCCCCACTCTACATCACCTATATCTTTCCTCATCTCTAGTCTGTCCCCTATATCTATTTCCCCACTCCACATCACCTATATCTTTCCTCATCTCTAGTCTGTCCCCTATATCTATTTCCCCACTCCACATCACCTATATCTTTCCTCATCTCTAGTCTGTCCCCTATATCTATTTCCCCACTCTACATCACCTATATCTTTCCTCATCTCTAGTCTGTCCCCTATGTCTATTACTCCACTCTTCAACACCTCTATCTTTCCTCATCTCTAATCTGCGCCCTATATCTATTACCTTATTCTTCAACATCTTTATATTTCCTCCTCTTGGTGTGCCCTATATTCTTCTAGCCAATTTTTTTCGCTTTGTGTGCGCACACGGAATTGTTTTTGAAAACTTATGTTACTGCCTGCTTTGTGTGCACATTTTCACTTTTGTGCACACACACATACGTTCCCCGTGCACACTTCCATTCTTGCTACATGATAGCATACATGGAAGATTTTATTTTTCTTTTCATTTCACCTTCCAGTTCAAATTATTATTTTTTTTTTTGTATTTTACATTTTAAATGCATATTTATACGTGTGTTGTATGTTCCAGTTGAAGGCCTGTTGTGCCGAAACGTCGTTCTGGTTTGTGTCCACTTGTTACGTTGTTGTTGTTATTATTATTATTATTATTATTATTATTATTATTATTATTATTATACCATGAAAAATATATTAACATCAAAACAAATAACACCAGGGCTGAAACTAAGAATGGCAAAATGTTACATCTTCTCAATATTCCTGTATGGTGCAGAAACATGGACATTAGACAAGAAAACAGAACAGAAAATTTAAGCCTTTGAAATGTGGATTTATAGAAGAATAGGTAGAATTGGATGGAAAGAAAAGAAAACAAACGAGAGGTTTTAAAACAACTAAAAATGAAAAGAGAACTTCTGAACACAATTAGAACAAGACAAATGAAATCTTTAGGTCATGTTAAAAGACACAACAGTCTAATAAAAGTAATACTAGAAGGGAAATACAAGGTAAAAGAGGCAGAGGCAGACCAAGACTAACATGGACGAGTAACATCAAAAGATGGACAAGTCAGCCTATGGCAATAGTTCGACTGAAACTGAAGTCTGTAGTCTGGTCTGGGGATAATTATCCAGGGATTTAGGTTAATCCCTACCGCTTCGTTCGATCTGCCACCAGCAGGACTGAGAATACTAAATATATTTGTCTCTGTTAGGAAAACTGATTAGATTTGGACTTTGGAGAGTTGCACTGGAAGTGAAGTTTTAGGAGGCAGAGAATGGGGAAGTCTAGACATAGCTAGAACAAATATAGAACAATCTAGACATAGCTAGAACAAATATAGAACAATCTAGACATAGCTAGAACAAATATAGAACAATCTAGACATAGCTAAAACAAATATAGAACAATCTAGACATAGCTAGAACAAATATAGAACAATCTAGACATAGCTAAAACAAATATAGAACAATTTAGACATAGCTAAAACAAATATAGAGCAATCTAGACATAGCTAAAACAAATATATAACAATCTAGACATTGATAAAAACAAATATAGAACAATGTAGACAGCGATAAAACAAATATAGAACAATCTAGACATTAATAAAACAAATATAAAACAAATATAGAACAATCTAGACATAGCTAAACAAATATAGAACAATCTAGACATAGCTAAAACAAATATAGAACAATCTAGACATAGCTAAAACAAATATAGTACAACCTAGACATAGCTAAAACAAATATATAACAATCTAGACATAGCTAAAACAAATATAGAACAATCTAGACATTGATAAAAACAAATATAGAACAATGTAGACAGCGATAAAACAAATATATAACAATCTAGACATTAATAAAACAAATATAAAACAATGTAGTAGACATAGATAAAACAACTATAGAACAATCTAGACATTGATAAAACAAATATAGAACAATCTAGACATTGATAAAACAAATATAGAACAATCTAGACATAGCTAAAACAAATATAGTACAATCTAGACATAGCTAGAACAAATATAGAACAATCTAGACATAGCTAAAACAAATATATAATAATCTAGACATAGCTAAAACAAATATAGAACAATCTAGACATTGATAAAACAAATATAGAACAATCTAGACATTGATAAAACAAATATAGAACAATCTATACATAGCTAAAACAAATATAGTACAATCTAGACATAGCTAAAACAAATATATAACAATCTAGACATTGATAAAACAAATATAGAACAATCTAGGCATTGATAAAACAAATATAGAACAATCTAGACATTGATAAACAAATATAGAACAATATAGAGATTGATAAAATAAATATAGAACAATGTAGTAGACATTGATAAAACAAATATAGAACAATCTATACATTAAAAAACAAATATAGTACAATCTAAACATTGATAAAACAAATATAGAACAATCTAGTCATTGATAAACAAATATAGAATAATCAAGACATTGTTAAAACAAATATAGAACAGTCTAGAAGACATTGCTAAAACAAATATAGAACAATCTAGAAGACATTGTTAAAACAAATATAGAACAGTCTAGAAGACATTGCTAAAACAAATATAGAACAATCTAGAAGACCTTGTTAAAACAAATATAGAACAATCTAGAAGACCTTGTTAAAACAAATATAGAACATTCTAGAAGACCTTGCTAAACAAATATAGAACAATGTAGAAGACATTGGTAACACAAATATAAAACATTCTAGACGACACTTCTAAAACAAATATAGAACAATGTAGAAGACATTGGTAACACAAATATAAAACATTCTAGAAGACACTGCTAAAACAAATATTTGTGATTCTTTATGATTCCCGCGAACTCTTGTGATTCTTCTTTTTGCGTCCGTTCTGGGAAGAGCGTTAAGTGGGCGCAGATTTGCTGTTGACGTTACACAGCATATCTAGGCCAATTTACGCATCTAAACATGAAAATGAGAAGATGTAGAGATCATGAAGAAAGAAAGAAAGAAGGAAAGAAAGAAAGAAAGAAAGAAAGAAAGAAAGAAAGAAAGAAAGAGAAAGAAAGAAAAAAGAAAGAAAGAAAGAAAGAAAGAAAGAAAGAAAGAAAGAAAGAAAGAAAGAAAGAAAGAAAGAAAGAAAGAAAGAAAGAAAGAAAGAAAGAAAGAACACAGCCTGACATGTTCTTTCCTTGACCCAGCCAGGTTTACAACCGACAACAACAACTGTGACGTCATTGAGAGACGTAACTCAGTGACTTTCTTATGCTCCAAGTCACTGACCAACCAAAGGGCTCTTCTTCCCTCATCTCTGGGTCACCAAATTCTTGCAGTTTGCGCAGAACTTCCCTAAAGCAAAGCCATACTAACAGTCTCGTCCTGAGTCGCCGTTCCTCCACGATCGATTTCAGTTACAACAAAATGGCGGAGTTGGCGTTTCTAGTTTGACAGTCTCTGTGCAACAGCAACATCACGTAAAAAAGTAAAGTACCCCCGTCACACCAAGTGGCGTATAAGGAATATGGTGTTAGTGACCATAAATTTTACAGACCTTCGGCACTTGATTTTTGGGGTAATGTGGTCGGTATTACGCCCGTGCCGCTTTACTTTCCCAGAAAAAAATCCGGTACCCATTAAAGGCTGGGTGAACCCGGAAGCCGTCGGTTGGGATCGAACCCTACCTCTTGTCCTTTGTAGTCCAGTTCACTAACCACTGAGCTATCGCGGCTCCCGCCACATCACGTGATTGCATATTAATTAGTTGAACACTAAGATCTGTCAGATTTCAAGAAAATAAAACCTCTTTTCATAATCAAACAGCTATTCACGGTCCCTTGTCATCATCTATTAGTGGCAATTTAGTTATAATCAAAGAAATGTTAAAGCAATTATAGGTTAAGAGTGCACAACATTGCGCTCATTTGAAGATTTGTAATATGATAGGAGTGGTTCCAACTTGTGGTTAAATAAATGAGAAATTTAAAAACTAACTGAGTCCATATGTCTGTTGAGTTTAGTCGGTAGCTCATCGTCATTACACAACGGGCAACTATGTAATGATTACATCCCATCTTCAGCATGGTCCCCAGTAAGAAAGCAGGCCCGTCACATGAACGAAAGCACTGAAGATGGAATTGGATCAGACGCACGAACTCCGTTCCATCAGCGAAGAGCTTGCCCCCAAGACTCATTGGTCGCCTCTTACGACATGCATGACAGGTGACTGTAGCTCAGTTCTTTTCTCCCCTCACACATGACAGGTGACTGTAGCTCTGTTCTTTTCTCCCCTCACACATGACAGGTGACTGTAGCTCTGTTCTTTTCTCCCCTCACACATGACAGGTGACAGCAGCTCTGTTCTTTTCTCCCCTCACACATGACAGGTGACAGTAGCTCTGTTCTTTTCTCCCCTCACACATGACAGGTGACTGTAGCTCTGTTCTTTTCTCCCCTCACACATGACAGGTGACAGCAGCTCTGTTCTTTTCTCCCCTCACACATGACAGGTGACAGTAGCTCTGTTCTTTTCTCTCCTCACACATGACAGGTGACAGTAGCTCTGTTATTTTCTCCACTCACACATGACAGGTGACAGTAGCTCTGTTCTTTTCTCCCCTCACACATGACAGGTGACTGTAGCTCTGTTCTTTTCTCCCCTCACACATGACAGGTGACAGCAGCTCTGTTCTTTTCTCCCCTCACACATGACAGGTGACAGTAGCTCTGTTCTTTTCTCTCCTCACACATGACAGGTGACAGTAGCTCTGTTATTTTCTCCACTCACACATGACAGGTGACAGTAGCTCTGTTCTTTTCTCCCCTCACACATGACAGGTGACAGTAGCTCTGTTCTTTTCTCTCCTCACACATGACAGGTGACAGTAGCTCTGTTATTTTCTCCACTCACACATGACAGGTGACAGTAGCTCTGTTCTTTTCTCTCCTCACACATGGCAGATGACAGTAACTCAGTTCTTTTCTCCCCTAACTCATGGCAGGTGTCACCCCTCCTGTTCTCTTCTCCCCTCACTCATGGCAGGTGTCACCCCTCCTGTTCTCTTCTCCCCTCACTCATGGCAGGTGTCACCCCGCCGGTTCTCTTCTCCCCTCACACATGGCAGGTGTCACCCCGCCTGTTCTCTTCTCCCCTCACACATGGCAGATGACACCCCGCCTGTTCTCTTCTCTCCTCACACATGGCAGGTGACACCCCGCCGGTTCTCTTCTCTCCTCACACATGGCAGGTGACACCCCGCCGGTTCTCTTCTCTCCTCACACATGGCAGATGACACCCCGCCTGTTCTCTTCTCCCCTCACACATGGCAGATGACACCCCGCCTGTTCTCTTCTCCCCTCACACATGGCAGATGACACCCCGCCTGTTCTCTTCTCTCCTCACACATGGCAGGTGACACCCCGCCGGTTCTCTTCTCTCCTCACACATGGCAGGTGACACCCCGCCTGTTCTCTTCTCTCCTCACACATGGCAGGTGACACCCCGCCGGTTCTCTTCTCTCCTCACACATGGCAGGTGACACCCCGCCTGTTCTCTTCTCCCCTCACACATGGCAGATGACACCCCGCCTGTTCTCTTCTCTCCTCACACATGGCAGGTGACACCCCGCCGGTTCTCTTCTCTCCTCACACATGGCAGGTGACACCCCGCCTGTTCTCTTCTCCCCTCACACATGGCAGATGACACCCCGCCTGTTCTCTTCTCTCCTCACACATGGCAGGTGACACCCCGCCGGTTCTCTTCTCCCCTCACTCATGGCAGGTGACACCCCGCCGGTTCTCTTCTCTCCTCACACATGGCAGGTGACACCCCGCCGGTTCTCTTCTCTCCTCACACATGGCAGGTGACACCCCGCCGGTTCTCTTCTCCCCTCAAACATGGCAGATGACACCCCGCCTGTTCTCTTCTCTCCTCACACATGGCAGGTGACACCCCGCCGGTTCTCTTCTCTCCTCACACATGGCAGGTGACACCCCGCCGGTTCTCTTCTCTCCTCACACATGGCAGGTGACACCCCGCCGGTTCTCTTCTCCCCTCACACATGGCAGATGACACCCCGCCGGTTCTCTTCTCCCCTCACACATGGCAGATGACACCCCGCCTGTTCTCTTCTCCCCTCACACATGGCAGGTGTCACCCCTCCTGTTCTCTTCTTCCCTCACTCATGGCAGGTGTCACCCCGCATGTTCTCTTCTCCGCTCACTCATGGCAGATGACACCCCGCCTGTTCTCTTCTCCCCTCACACATGGCAGGTGACACCCCGCCTGTTCTCTTCTCCCCTCACACATGGCAGGTGACATCCCCGCCGGTTCTCTTCTCCCCTCACTCATGGCAGGTGACACCCCGCCTGTTTTCTTCTCCCCTCACACATGGCAGGTGACATCACCGCCGGTTCTCTTCTCCCCTCACACATGGCAGGTGACACCCCGCCTTTTCTCTTCTCCCCTCACACATGGCAGGTGACATCCCCGCCGGTTCTCTTCTCCCCTCACTCATGGCAGGTGACACCCCGCCTGTTTTCTTCTCCCCTCACACATGGCAGGTGACATCCCCGCCGGTTCTCTTCTCCCCTCACACATGGCAGGTGACACCCCGCCGGTTCTCTTCTCCCCTCACTCATGGCAGGTGTCACCCCGCCTGTTCTCTTCTCCGCTCACTCATGGCAGATGACACCCCGCCT
Organism: Megaustenia siamemsis; assembly: GCA_032433765.1. NCBI lineage: Eukaryota > Metazoa > Mollusca > Gastropoda > Stylommatophora > Ariophantidae > Megaustenia > Megaustenia siamemsis. Next base: position 36,917,120 of record JAVIAB010000025.1, on the reverse strand, counting down.
GTTCTCTTCTCCCCTCACACATGGCAGGTGACACCCCGCCTGTTCTCTTCTCCCCTCACACATGGCAGGTGACATCCCCGCCGGTTCTCTTCTCCCCTCACTCATGGCAGGTGACACCCCGCCTGTTTTCTTCTCCCCTCACACATGGCAGGTGACATCCCCGCCGGTTCTCTTCTCCCCTCACACATGGCAGGTGACACCCCGCCGGTTCTCTTCTCCCCTCACTCATGGCAGATGACACCCTGCCTGTTCTCTTCTCCCCTCACACATGGCAGGTGTCACCCCTCCTGTTCTCTTCTCCCCTCACACATGGCAGGTGTCACCCCTCCTGTTCTCTTCTCTCCTCACACATGGCAGGTGACATCCCCGCCGGTTCTCTTCTCCCCTCACACATGGCAGGTGTCACCCCTCCTGTTCTCTTCTCTCCTCACACATGGCAGGTGTCACCCCTCCTGTTCTCTTCTCTCCTCACACATGGCTGGTGACATCTCCGCCTGTTCTCTTCTCCCCTCACACATGGCAGGTGACACCCCGCCTGTTCTCTTCTCTCCTCACACATGGCAGGTGTCACCCCGCCTGTTCTCTTCTCCCCTCACACATGGCAGGTGTCACCCCGCCTGTTCTCTTCTCCCCTCACACATGGCAGGTGTCACCCCGCCTGTTCTCTTCTCCCTTCACTCATGGCAGATGACACCCTGCCTGTTCTCTTCTCTCCTCACACATGGCAGGTGACACCCCGCCTGTTCTCTTCTCCCCTCACACATGGACGGTGCCACCCCGCCTGTTCTCTTCTCCCCTCACACATGGCAGCTGTCACCCCGCCTGTTCTCTTCTCTCCTCACACATGGCAGGTGTCACCCCGCCTGTTCTCTTCTCCCCTCACACATGGCAGGTGACACCCCGCCGGTTCTCTTCTCTTATCACACATGGCAGGTGACACCCTGCCTGTTCTCTTCTCCCCCCACACATGGCAGATGACACCCCGCCTGTTCTCTTCTCTCCTCACACATGGCAGGTGACACCCCGTCTGTTCTCTTCTCCCCTCACACATGGCAGATGACACCCCGCCTGTTCTCTTCTCTCCTCACACATGGCAGGTGACACCCCGCCGGTTCTCTTCTCTCCTCACACATGGCAGGTGACACCCCGCCGGTTCTCTTCTCTCCTCACATATGGCAGGTGACACCCCGCCGGTTCTCTTCTCTCCTCACACATGGCAGGTGACACCCCGCCGGTTCTCTTCTCCCCTCACACATGGCAGATGACACCCCGCCTGTTCTCTTCTCCCCTCACACATGGCAGGTGTCACCCCTCCTGTTCTCTTCTCCCCTCACTCATGGCAGGTGTCACCCCGCCTGTTCTCTTCTCCGCTCACTCATGGCAGATGACACCCCGCCTGTTCTCTTCTCCCCTCACACATGGCAGGTGACACCCCGCCTGTTTTCTTCTCCCCTCACACATGGCAGGTGACATCCCCGCCGGTTCTCTTCTCCCCTCACACATGGCAGGTGACACCCCGCCGGTTCTCTTCTCCCCTCACTCATGGCAGATGACACCCCGCCTGTTCTCTTCTCTCCTCACACATGGCAGGTGACACCCCGCCGGTTCTCTTCTCTCCTCACACATGGCAGGTGACACCCCGCCGGTTCTCTTCTCCCCTCACACATGGCAGATGACACCCCGCCTGTTCTCTTCTCCCCTCACACATGGCAGGTGTCACCCCTCCTGTTCTCTTCTCCCCTCACTCATGGCAGGTGTCACCCCGCCTGTTCTCTTCTCCGCTCACTCATGGCAGATGACACCCCGCCTGTTCTCTTCTCCCCTCACACATGGCAGGTGACACCCCGCCTGTTCTCTTCTCCCCTCACACATGGCAGGTGACATCCCCGCCGGTTCTCTTCTCCCCTCACTCATGGCAGGTGACACCCCGCCTGTTTTCTTCTCCCCTCACACATGGCAGGTGACATCCCCGCCGGTTCTCTTCTCCCCTCACACATGGCAGGTGACACCCCGCCGGTTCTCTTCTCCCCTCACTCATGGCAGATGACACCCCGCCTGTTCTCTTCTCTCCTCACACATGGCAGGTGACATCCCCGCCGGTTCTCTTCTCCCCTCACACATGGCAGGTGTCACCCCTCCTGTTCTCTTCTCCGCTCACACATGGCAGGTGACATCCCCGCCGGTTCTCTTCTCCCCTCACACATGGCAGGTGTCACCCCTCCTTTTCTCTTCTCTCCTCACACATGGCAGGTGACATCCCCGCCGGTTCTCTTCTCCCCTCACACATGGCAGGTGTCACCTCTCCTGTTCTCGTCTCTCCTCACACATGGCAGGTGTCACCCCTCCTGTTCTCTTCTCTCCTCACACATGGCTTGTGACATCCCCGCCTGTTCTCTTCTCCCCTCACACATGGCAGGTGACACCCCGCCTGTTCTCTTCTCTCCTCACACATGGCAGGTGTCACCCCGCCTGTTCTCTTCTCCCCTCACACATGGCAGGTGTCACCCCGCCTGTTCTCTTCTCCCCTCACACATGGCAGGTGTCACCCCGCCTGTTCTCTTCTCCCCTCACTCATGGCAGATGACACCCCGCCTGTTCTCATCTCTCCTCACACATGGCAGGTGACACATCGCCTGTTCTCTTCTCCCCTCACACATGGCAGGTGTCACCCCGCCTGTTCTCTTCTCCCCTCACACATGGCAGGTGTCACCCCGCCTGTTCTCTTCTCTCCTCACTCATGGCAGGTGTCACCCCGCCTGTTCTCTTCTCCCCTCACACATGGCAGGTGACACCCCGCCTGTTCTCTTCTTTCCTCACACATGGCAGATGACACCCCGCCTGTTCTCTTCTCCCCTCACTCATGGCAGATGACACCCCGCCTGTTCTCCCCTCACTCATGGCAGATGACACCCCGCCTGTTCTCTTCTCTCCTCACACATGGCAGGTGACACCCCGCCTGTTGTTTTCTCCCCTCACTCATGGCGTGGGACACCTCCGCATTCGGCTGGTCGTGTGAAAAAAAAATAGGAAAATGTGAAATTCACGCAAAACTCAGTCCCTCGGGACTTCACTTGAGATATAAAATTGGTGAACGGAATCAACAAACAACAAAGATACAACAAACAACGAAAAACAAAGATACAACAAAGAAGCAACAAAGATGCAACAAAGATACAACAAAGATACAACAAACATTCAACAAACAACAAAGAAACAACAAACAGCAAAGAAACAACAAACAACACAGATACAATAAACAACAAATATATAACACAGATGCAACAAAGATACAACAAACATGCAACAAACAAAGAAACAACAAACAAGAAAGATACAACAAAGAAACAACAAACAATCCATTTATGGGCGGTGGTTGGGGGAAGCGTGGTTCTATTGGGCTGAGAAAAGACCGCAAGCCCTGTGCAGTCGTCGCGCGGTGTTCAGGTAAGAGTTTGTATATCCAGCCTGACATGCAGGGTATATATCAAACCAATGATGACATATATTGTAAGTCAAGTCAATGTTACCTCCCCTGGCTTGCTAGGCGTTTGGGGAATATGGTGTTAGCGACCAGATTTTTCTATGACCACGGCACATTTTTTGGGTGATGTGGTCGGTATCAAGTCAGACCACCTTTAATTCCCAGAAAAATCTATGGTACCCATTTTTAGAAGCTGGTTGAACCACAGAACTTTGTCAGCCTGAAAAAAAAAAAATTCCACCACTGCTGGAGATCGAACCCGAATCGTTCAGGTCATGAAGCGAGCACACTAACCACTCAGCCACCGAGGCTCCTAATGTATCTATAATGTAAGATGCAATTAAAATATCAAATAAAAACGGCCGTGTCGGGATGTTAGATCTTATAGGTTATTGGAGAGCTGCCTTTATTTGGATCATAAAAACATGAATAATGAAGAAAAGAGACATGCAACTAAAATATCACATTAAGACATGAATAATGAAGAGATGAGCACTGCAACTAAAATATCACATTAAGACATGAATAATGAAGAAATGAGCACTGCAACTAAAATATCACATTAAGACATGAATAATGAAGAAATGAGTCATGCAACTAAAATATCACATTAAGACATGAATAATGAAGAGATGAGTCATGCAACTAAAATATCACATTAAGACATGAATAATGAAGGAATGAGTCATGCAACTAAAATATCACATTAAGACATGAATAATGAAGGAATGAGTCATGCAACTAAAATATCACATTAAGACATGAATAATGAAGGAATGAGTCATGCAACTAAAATATCACATTAAGACATGAATAATGAAGGAATGAGTCATGCAACTAAAATATCACATTAAGACATGAATAATGAAGAAATGAGTCATGCAACTAAAATATCACATTAAGACATGAATAATGAAGAAATGAGCCATGCAACTAAAATATCACATTAAGACATGAATAATGAAGAAATGAGCCATGCAACTAAAATATCACATTAAGACATGAATAATGAAGGAATGAGTCATGCAACTAAAATATCACATTAAGACATGAATAATGAAGGAATGAGTCATGCAACTAAAATATCACATTAAGACATGAATAATGAAGAAATGAGTCATGCAACTAAAATATCACATTAAGACATGAATAATGAAGAAATGAGCCATGCAACTAAAATATCACATTAAGACATGAATAATGAAGAAATGAGCCATGCAACTAAAATATCACATTAAGACATGAATAATGAAGAAATGAGCCATGCAACTAAAATATCACATTAAGACATGAATAATGAAGGAATGAGTCATGCAACTAAAATATCACATTAAGACATGAATAATGAAGAAATGAGCCATGCAACTAAAATATCACATTAAGACATGAATAATGAAGAAATGAGTCATGCAACTAAAATATCACATTAAGACATGAATAATGAAGAAATGAGTCATGCAACTAAAATATCACATTAATACATGAATAATGAAGAAATGAGTCATGCAACTAAAAAATCACATTAAGACATGAATAATGAAGAAATGAGCCCTGCAACTAAAATATCACATTAAGACATGAATAATGAAGAAATGAGCCATGCAACTAAAATATCACATTAAGACATGAATAATGAAGAAATGAGCCATGCAACTAAAATATCACATTAAGACATGAATAATGAAGAAATGAGTCATGTAACTAAAATATCACATTAAGACATTAATAATAAAGAAATGAGCCATGCAACTAAAATATCACTTTAAGGCATGAATAATGAAGAAATGAGTCATGCAACTAAAATATCACATAAAACATGAGTAATGAAGAAATGAGCCATACAACTAAAATATCACATAAAACATGAATAATGAAGAAATGAGCCATATACTAAAATATCACATAAAAACATGAGTATTGAAGAAATGAGCCATACAACTAAAATATCACATAAAAACATGAGTAATGAAGAAATGAGCCATACAACTAAAATATCACATAAAAACAGCCGCGTTTACTAGGGAGTCAAATCTTGAGGAGAATGAAAAAAAAAATCAAGAAAAAATACATACGGTGTGGTTAAAGCTTCGCGTAATAAATGGGCAACACAAATCAGAACGACGTTTCGGCGCCAAGGCCTTCAACAGGGACAAACATACAACACAAGTAGAATTATGTATTTTAATTAACAGATAATAAATAGTAGAGATCTTACAGGTTAAGCGTTATCTTGATTTCCAGCCAGGCAGCCGTTGTTAGTAGTCAGCGATATCTCTTTTCTAAACGATGCCTTACACGACTAATGGCTGTAATACATACGGATGCATCTTTGTAATGTTCTATACAAGTTCAGACACAGGAGCTCACAACAGTCTATGATTTACAGCCTACTACAGGGAGGTCCCAGGAAGACACTGAGAAGAACATTGATGAGAGAGGCAAGAGCAACAGGATTCGGCTCCCTCAATGAGATAAAGCTGCTTGCACAGAACAGAGACAAATGGCGAGATTTGATAAAATATCTTTAAAAGAAAACTGCTAGAACAAAAATTCAGATATGAGATGGTGTATCTTGGTCTACGCCCTATGGCCCGACAACGGCTCGAAAGGTCAATAGATAGATAGATGGATGGGATGGGATGGGATGGGATGGGATGGGATGGGATGGGATGGGATGGATGGATGGATGGATGGATGGATGGATGGATGGATGGATGGATGGATAGAGGGAGGTCATTGAACGAGAGTTGACTAAGATCTTACTCCACTTCCAAGCGGTGATCCCGGAAAAATGGCTGCTCAGTACAGCCATGTAATGGAAGGCAAACCTTACAAGGAAAGTATGCCTTAATGACAGTCGGATATGTCGGGCACAAATATCGTAGACTGTAAATAGCGATAGAGCGTAACAAACACCATTTTCGGGAGACCAAAGAAGGATTTGAGATTATTAATCTGCAAAAACTTGGTCACAATGGAAAGAGTTAGGAGCCAGCAATGAAGCCAGTCGTGTGGCCTGAGGCGGACTTTTTGTCTAGGGCACAAATTCTTTGAGGAAATTAATTTTAAAAAAAAAATCAAAGTAAATAACAAAGCAAGGGCGCAATATTTGCCGTGTTACGGGCGCTGGAGCCCAGCTTTTGAAACTGAGTGGGAAGAACAGAGATACGGTTCAAGGATAATCTGTTGAGAATCAGTGAAAAAAGGCAAAGTGTGCGGGCTTGAGAACAGCTGATACCCAGTTGTATTGAGCTAAGACACTGTACAGCATTAACTTGAGAACCGCTGATACCCAGTTGTATTGAGCTAAGACACTGTACAGCATTAACTTGAGACAGCTGATACCCAGTTTTATTGTGCTAAGACAATGTACAGCATAAACTTCAGAACGGCTGATACACAAGTTGTACTGAGCTAAGACACTGAACCACATTAACTTGAGAATAGCTAATACGCAGTTGAATTGAGCTAAACACTGTACAGCATTAACTTGAGAACAGATGATAGCAAGTTTTATTGAACCAAGACACTGTACCACATTAACTTAAGAGCCGCTGATACCCGGTTTTATTTCACAAAGATACTTTACCAAATTAACTTGAGAACCGCTGATACCCAGTTTTTTTAGAACTGAGACACTGAACCGCATCAACTTGAGAAACGCTGATACCCAGTTTTATTAAACTAAGAAATTGTATCGCATTAACGTGAGAACCGCTGATGCCCAGTTTTATTGAAACAAGACAGTGTACCACATAAACTTGAGAATCGCGGATACCCAGTTTTATTGAGCTAAGAGACTGCACCACATTAACTTGAAAACCGCAGATACCCAGTTTTATTGAGCTAAGACACTGTACCACATTAACTTGAGAACCGCTGATACACAGTATTCTTGAGCTAAGACACCGTACCACATTAATTTGAGAACCGCTGATACACAAGTTTTACGGAGCTAAGACACTGTACCACATTAACTTGAGAACCGCAGATACCCAGTTTTATTAAGCTAAGACACTGTACCACATTAACTTGAGAACCGATGATACCCAGTTTTATTGAGCTAAGACACTGTACAGCATTAACTTCAGAGCAGCTGATACACAAGTTGTAATGAGCTAAGACACTGAACCACATTAACTTGAGAACAGCTGATACCCAGTTGTATTGAGCTAGGACACTGTACCACATTAACTTGAGAACAGCTAATACACAGTTGAATTGAGCTAAACACTGTACAGCATTAACTTGAGAGCAGATGATGCCCAGTGGTATTGAACAAAGACACTGTACAGCATTAACTTTAGAACCGCTGATACCCATTTGTATTGAGCTAAGGCACTGTACCACATTAACTTGAGAATCGCTGATAGCAAGTTTTATTGAACCAAGACACTGTACCACATTAATTTAAGAACCGCTGATACCCGGTTTTATTGAACAAAGACACTGTACCACATTAACTTGAGGACCACTGATACCCAGTTTTATAGAAGCGAGACACTGAACCGCATTAACTTGAGAACCGCTGATACCTATTTTTATTGAACTAAGAAACTGTATCGCATTAACGTGAGAACCGCTGATGCCCAGTTTTATTGAAACAAGACAGTATACCACATAAACTTGAGAACTGCGGATACCCAGTTTTATTGAGCTAAGACACTGTGCCACATTAACTTGAGAATCGCTGATATCCAGTTTTATTGAGCAAAGACATCGCACCACATTAACTTGAGAACCGCAGATACCCAGTTTTATTGAGCTAAGACACTGTACCACATTAACTTGAGAACCGCTGATACACAGTATTCTTGAGCTAAGACACCGTACCACATTAATTTGAGAACCGCTGATACACAAGTTTTATGGAGCTAAGACACTGCACCACATTAACTTGAGAACCGCAGATACCCAGTTTTATTAAGCTAAGGCACTGTACCACATTAACTTGAGAACCGCAGATACCCAGTTTTATTAAGCTAAGACACTGTACCACATTAATTTGAGAACCGCTATTACCCAGTTTTATTGAGCTAAGACACTGTATCACATTAACCTGAGAACCGCTGATAAACAGTTTTATTGAGCTAAGATCTTGTACCACATTAACTTCAGAACTGCTGATACCCAGTTTTATTGAGCTAGGAAACTGTACCACATTAACTTGAGAACCGCTGATATCCAGATTTATTGAGCTAAGAAACTGTACCCCATTAACTTGAGAACCGCTGATACCCATTTTTATTGGGCTAGACACTGTACTTTTTATCTATCTTGGAAGTCACATTGATCGAGAAGGGGATACGAGCAAAGAAATTAGAATCAGACTGGCTAAGGCAGCAATGTCTTTCAGAAGCCTTGAAAAGTTGTGGAAATCAAAACTCATTAGCACAAACACAAAACTTAGGCTATTCAAATCAAATGTACTATCAACCCTTACGTATGCGTGTGAAAGCTGGAAAACAACAAGAGATATAGAAACAAAGTTGAACGCATTCGAAAATAAATGTCTAAGGAAAATACTTGGTATAGAATGGAACGAATTCAAAACAAACGAGGAAATTAGAGAAATCGCCAATCAACCACTAATATCTTCAGTAATAAAGAAAAGACGATGGTCATACGTTGGACATGTGATGAGAAGAGATAATAATCGAATAGCAAAGCAAGCCCTCATATGGGAAACAACAGGAAAAAGAAAAAGAGGAAGACCCAGGGAGACACTGAGAAGAACATTGATGAGAGAGGCAAGAGCAGCAGGAATCGGCTCCCTCAATGAGATAGAACTGCTTGCACAGAACAGAGACAGATGGCGAGATTTGATAAAATATCTTTAAAAGAAAACTGCTAGAACAAAAATTCATATAGGAGAAGGTGTATCTTGGTCTACGCCCTATGGGCCGGTTACGGCTCGAAAGGTCAATAGATAGATAGATAGACACTGTACCACATTAACTTGAGAACCGCCTATACCCAGTTTTATTGAGCTAAGACACTGTACCATATTAACTTGAGAACCGCTGATACCCATTTTTATTGAGCTAAGACACTGCACCATATTAACTTGAGAACCGCTGTTACCCATTTTTATTGAGCTAAGACACTGTACCATATTAACTTGAGAACCGCTGTTACCCAGTTTTATTGAGCTATGCCACTGTACCATATTAATTTGAGAACCGCTGTTACCCAGTTTTATTGAGCGAAGACACTGTACCATATTAACTTGAGAACCGCTGTTACCCAGTTTTATTGAGCTAAGACACTGTACCATATTAACTTGAGGACCGCTGTTACCCAGTTTTATCGAACTAAGACACTGTACCATATTAACTTGAGAACCGCTGTTACCCAGTTTTATTGAGCTAAGACACTGTACCATATTAACTTCCACGTACACAACAGCACGCCTACCCAAGTGCGCCAGACAGTGATCGCTTACCAGCGTTGCCATGACAGCCAGCAAAGTTGGCTGTCACAGCAACAAGACAGTCCAGGTAGACAACTTTTGTAGCACTAAAATCAATGTGAATAGAAACCAGAAGATTTGATGATTGCAGGGCTTTCTGGGTGTTTGTAGATTTGCTAAGATTTAGCATCCACTTTTGTGCAGGAAATGATTGAACGTACAGTCAACATTGGTTGGAGAGAGTAACATTTACAGTCAACATTGATTGGAGAGAGTAACATTTACAGTCAACATTGGCTGGAGAGAGTAACATTTACAGTCAACATTAACTGGGGAAAGTAACATTTACAGTCAAAATGTTGCTGGGGAGAGTAACATTTAACGACAACATTGACTAGAGAGAGTAACATTTACAGTCAACATTGGCTGGAGAGAGTAACATTTACAGTCAACATTAACTGGAGAGAGTAACATTTACAGTCAACATTGACTGGGGAGAGTAACATTTACATTCAACATTGACGTGGGAGAGTAACATTTACAGTCAACATTGACTGGGGAGAGTAACATTTACAGTCAACATTGACTGGGGAGAGTAACATTTACCGTCAACATTGACTGGGGAGAGTAACATTTACAGTCAACATTGACTGGGGTGAGTAACATTTAGATGTCAAAATTTCGCTGGGGAGAGTAACATTTACAGTCAACATTGACTGGGGAGAGTAACATTTACAGTCAACATTGACTGGGGTGAGTAACATTTAGATGTCAAAATTTCGCTGGGGAGAGTAACATTTACAGTCGACATTGACTGGGGAGAGTAACATTTACAACCAACATTTACTGGTGAGAGTAACATTTACAGTCGTCTTTGATTGGGGAGAGTAACATTTACAGTCGTCTTTGATTGGGGAGAGTAACATTTACAGTCAACAATGACTGGGGAGAGTAACATTTACAGTTGACATTGACTGGGGAGAGAAACATTTACAGTCAACATTGACTGGGGAGAGTAACATTTACAGTCAACATTAACTGTGGAAAGTAACATTTACAGTCAACATTGACTGGAGAGAGTAACATTTACAGTCGACATTGACTGGGGAGAGTAAAATTTACAATCAACATTGACTGTGGAGAGTAACATTTACAGTCGTCTTTGATTGGGGAGAGTAATACTTTTACAGTCAACATTGACTGGAGAGAGTAACATTTATAGTCAACATTAACTGGGGAAAGTAACATTTACAGTCAACATTGACTGGAGAGAGTAACATTTACAGTCACCATTGACTTGGGAGAGTAACATTTACAGTCAACATTGACTGCAGAAAGTAACATTTACAGTCAACATTGACTGGAGAGAGTAACATTTACAGTCGACATTGACTGGGGAGAGTAACATTTACAATCAACATTGACTGGGGAGAGTAACATTTACAGTCGTCTTTGATTGGGGAGAGTAACATTTACAGTCGACATTGCATGGGGAGAGTCACATTTACAGTCGACATTTACTGGGAGAGTAACATTTACAGTCAACATTGACTGGGGAGAGTAACATTTACAGTCAACATTGACTGGGGAGAGAAATTGTACAGTCAACATTGACTGGAGAGCGTAACATTTACAGTCAACATTGAGTGGGGTGAGTAACATTTACAGTGAAAATTGTTTTGGGAGAGTAACATCTACAGTCGACATTGACTGGGGAGAGTAACATTTACAATCAACATTGCATGGGGAGAGTCACATTTACAGTCGACATTGACTGGGGAGAGTAACATTTACAGTCTACAAAGAGTGGAGAGAGTAATTTTTACAGTCCACATTGTTTTGGAAGAGTAATATTTGCAGTCGACACTGACTGGGGAGAGTAACATTTGCAGTCAACATTGACTGGGGAGAGTAACATTTACAGTCAACATTGACTGGAGAGAGTAACATTTGCAATCAACATTGACTGGAGAGAGATCAATTTACAGTCAATATTGACTGGGGAGAATATCATTTACAGTCAATATTGACTGGGGAGAATAACATTTACATTCAACATTGACTGGAGTGAGTAACATTTACAGTCAACATTGTTTTGGGAGAGTAACTTTTACAGTCGACATTGACAGGGGAGAGTAACATTTACAGCCAACATTGACTGGGGAGAGAAACATTTATAATCAACATTTACTGGGGCAGTAACATTCACAGTCGACAATGCCTGGGGAGAGTAACATTTGCAGTTGACATTGACTGGGGAGAGTTACATTTGCAGTCAACATTGACTGGAGAGAGTAACATTTACGGTCAACTTTCACTGGAGAGAGTAATATTTACAGTCAACATTGACTGGGAAGAGTAACATTAACTGTCAACATTGACTGGGGAGAGAAATTATACAGTCAACATTGTCTGGAGAGAGTAAAATTTACAGTCAATATTGACTGGGGTGAGTAACATTTATATTTGAAATTGTTTTGGGTGAGTAACATCTACAGTCGACATTAACTGGGGAGAGTAACATTTACAGTCGACATTGCCTGAGGAGAGTAACATTTACAGTCAACATTGTCTGGGGAGAGTAACATTTACAGTCAACATTGACTGGGGAGAGTAAAATTTACAGTCGGTATTGACTGGGGAGAGTAACATTTACAGTCAACATTGACTGTGGAGAGTAAAATTTACAGTCAACATTGACTGGAGAGAGTAACATTTACAATTGACATTGACTGGGGAAAGTAACATTTACAGTCAACATTGACTGTGGAGAGTAAAATTTACAGTCAACATTGACTGGAGAGAGTAACATTACAACTGACATTGACTGGGGTGAGTAACATTTACAATCAACATTGACTGGGGAGAGTAACATTTGCAGTCGTCTTTGCCTGGGGAGAGTAACATTTACAGTCGACATTGACTGGGGAGATTAACATTTCCAGTCAACATTGACTGTGAGAGTAACATTTACAGTCAACATTGACCGGGAAGAGTAACATTTACAGTCAAAATTGACTGAGTAGAGTAATATTTACAGTCAACGTTGACTGCGGAAAGTAACATTTACAGTCTGCAAAGAGGGGAGAGAGTAATATTTACAGTCAACATTGTTTTGGGAGATTAACATTTACAGTCGACATTGATTGTGGAGAGTAACATGTACAGACAAAATTGACTGGGGAGAGTAACATTTACAGTCGATATTGACTGGGGAGTATAACATTTACAGTGAATATTGACTGGGGAGTGTAACATTTATAGTCAACATTGACTGGGGAGAGTAATATTTTCAGTCGAAATTGACTGGGGAGTGTAACATTTACAGTCAACATTGACTGGGGAGTGTACCATTTACAGTCAACATTGACTGGGGAGAGTAACATTTACAGTCGAAATTGACTTGAGAGAGTAATATTTACAGTAAATATTGACTGGAGATAGTAAAATTTACAGTCAACATTGACTGGAGAGGGTAACATTTACAGTCAACATGACTAGGGAGAGTAACATTTACAGTCAACATTGACTGGAGAGAGTAACATTTACAGTCAACATGACTAGGGAGAGTAACATTTACAGTCAACCTTGACTGGGGAGAGTAACATTTACAGTCAACATTGACTGGGGTGAGTAACATTTACAGTCAACATTGACTGGAGAGAGTAATATTTACAGTAAATATTGACTGGAGATAGTAAAATTCACAGTCAACATTGACTGGAGAGGGTAACATTTACAGTCAACATTGACTGGGGAGAGTAACATTTACCGTCAACATTGACTGGGGAGAGTAACATTTACAGTCAACATTGACTGGGGTGAGTAACATTTAGATGTCAAAATTTCGCTGGGGAGAGTAACATTTACAGTCAACATTGACTGGGGAGAGTAACATTTACAGTCAACATTGACTGGGGTGAGTAACATTTAGATGTCAAAATTTCGCTGGGGAGAGTAACATTTACAGTCGACATTGACTGGGGAGAGTAACATTTACAACCTACATTTACTGGTGAGAGTAACATTTACAGTCGTCTTTGATTGGGGAGAGTAACATTTACAGTCGTCTTTGATTGGGGAGAGTAACATTTACAGTCAACAATGACTGGGGAGAGTAACATTTACAGTTGACATTGACTGGGGAGAGAAACATTTACAGTCAACATTGACTGGGGAGAGTAACATTTACAGTCAACATTAACTGTGGAAAGTAACATTTACAGTCAACATTGACTGGAGAGAGTAACATTTACAGTCGACATTGACTGGGGAGAGTAAAATTTACAATCAACATTGACTGTGGAGAGTAACATTTACAGTCGTCTTTGATTGGGGAGAGTAATACTTTTACAGTCAACATTGACTGGAGAGAGTAACATTTATAGTCAACATTAACTGGGGAAAGTAACATTTACAGTCAACATTGACTGGAGAGAGTAACATTTACAGTCACCATTGACTTGGGAGAGTAACATTTACAGTCAACATTGACTGCAGAAAGTAACATTTACAGTCAACATTGACTGGAGAGAGTAACATTTACAGTCGACATTGACTGGGGAGAGTAACATTTACAATCAACATTGACTGGGGAGAGTAACATTTACAGTCGTCTTTGATTGGGGAGAGTAACATTTACAGTCGACATTGCATGGGGAGAGTCACATTTACAGTCGACATTTACTGGGAGAGTAACATTTACAGTCAACATTGACTGGGGAGAGTAACATTTACAGTCAACATTGACTGGGGAGAGAAATTGTACAGTCAACATTGACTGGAGAGCGTAACATTTACAGTCAACATTGAGTGGGGTGAGTAACATTTACAGTGAAAATTGTTTTGGGAGAGTAACATCTACAGTCGACATTGACTGGGGAGAGTAACATTTACAATCAACATTGCATGGGGAGAGTCACATTTACAGTCGACATTGACTGGGGAGAGTAACATTTACAGTCTACAAAGAGTGGAGAGAGTAATTTTTACAGTCCACATTGTTTTGGAAGAGTAATATTTGCAGTCGACACTGACTGGGGAGAGTAACATTTGCAGTCAACATTGACTGGGGAGAGTAACATTTACAGTCAACATTGACTGGAGAGAGTAACATTTGCAATCAACATTGACTGGAGAGAGATCAATTTACAGTCAATATTGACTGGGGAGAATATCATTTACAGTCAATATTGACTGGGGAGAATAACATTTACATTCAACATTGACTGGAGTGAGTAACATTTACAGTCAACATTGTTTTGGGAGAGTAACTTTTACAGTCGACATTGACAGGGGAGAGTAACATTTACAGCCAACATTGACTGGGGAGAGAAACATTTATAATCAACATTTACTGGGGCAGTAACATTCACAGTCGACAATGCCTGGGGAGAGTAACATTTGCAGTTGACATTGACTGGGGAGAGTTACATTTGCAGTCAACATTGACTGGAGAGAGTAACATTTACGGTCAACTTTCACTGGAGAGAGTAATATTTACAGTCAACATTGACTGGGAAGAGTAACATTAACTGTCAACATTGACTGGGGAGAGAAATTATACAGTCAACATTGTCTGGAGAGAGTAAAATTTACAGTCAATATTGACTGGGGTGAGTAACATTTATATTTGAAATTGTTTTGGGTGAGTAACATCTACAGTCGACATTAACTGGGGAGAGTAACATTTACAGTCGACATTGCCTGAGGAGAGTAACATTTACAGTCAACATTGTCTGGGGAGAGTAACATTTACAGTCAACATTGACTGGGGAGAGTAAAATTTACAGTCGGTATTGACTGGGGAGAGTAACATTTACAGTCAACATTGACTGTGGAGAGTAAAATTTACAGTCAACATTGACTGGAGAGAGTAACATTTACAATTGACATTGACTGGGGAAAGTAACATTTACAGTCAACATTGACTGTGGAGAGTAAAATTTACAGTCAACATTGACTGGAGAGAGTAACATTTACAACTGACATTGACTGGGGTGAGTAACATTTACAATCAACATTGACTGGGGAGAGTAACATTTGCAGTCGTCTTTGCCTGGGGAGAGTAACATTTACAGTCGACATTGACTGGGGAGATTAACATTTCCAGTCAACATTGACTGTGAGAGTAACATTTACAGTCAACATTGACCGGGAAGAGTAACATTTACAGTCAAAATTGACTGAGTAGAGTAATATTTACAGTCAACGTTGACTGCGGAAAGTAACATTTACAGTCTGCAAAGAGGGGAGAGAGTAATATTTACAGTCAACATTGTTTTGGGAGATTAACATTTACAGTCGACATTGATTGTGGAGAGTAACATGTACAGACAAAATTGACTGGGGAGAGTAACATTTACAGTCGATATTGACTGGGGAGTGTAACATTTACAGTGAATATTGACTGGGGAGTGTAACATTTATAGTCAACATTGACTGGGGAGAGTAATATTTTCAGTCGAAATTAACTGGGGAGTGTAACATTTACAGTCAACATTGACTGGGGAGTGTACCATTTACAGTCAACATTGACTGGGGAGAGTAACATTTACAGTCGAAATTGACTTGAGAGAGTAATATTTACAGTAAATATTGACTGGAGATAGTAAAATTTACAGTCAACATTGACTGGAGAGGGTAACATTTACAGTCAACATGACTAGGGAGAGTAACATTTACAGTCAACATTGACTGGAGAGAGTAACATTTACAGTCAACATGACTAGGGAGAGTAACATTTACAGTCAACCTTGACTGGGGAGAGTAACAATTACAGTCAACATTGACTGGGGTGAGTAACATTTACAGTCAACATTGACTGGAGAGAGTAATATTTACAGTAAATATTGACTGGAGATAGTAAAATTCACAGTCAACATTGACTGGAGAGGGTAACATTTACAGTCAACATGACTAGGGAGAGTAACATTTACAGTCAACATTGACTGGAGAGAGTAACATTTACAGTCAACATGACTAGGGAGAGTAACATTTACAGTCAACCTTGACTGGGGAGAGTAACATTTACAGTCAACATTGACTGGAGAGAGTAACATTTACAGTTAACATTAAATAGAGAGTAACATCTACAGTCAATATTTACACGAGAAAAGCGCGTAAAACAAACACTTTTATGGCCAAATGTTGGAGTTGGAGGTCGCATGGCTCAGCCAACGATGGAAAGAAGAACAGAACGTGAATCACAAGCATATCTCAACACCATCCACGCACAGAAACCTGAATAGAAGAACAACACTTCAAAAAGCTGTCTGTCTAGAATCACCGAACAGATTGGGAAAAGTTGACAACAGAAGAGCAAAAGATGGATTGATGGAGTATTAGAAACACTAGGAAACATAACAGCAGGAGAAGTCAATAGAAGAGCAAAAGATGGATTGATGGAGTATTAGAAATACTAGGAAACATAACAGCAGGAGAGGTCAACAGAAGAGCAAAAGATGGATTGATGGAATATTAGAAACACTGGGAAACATAACAGCAGGAGAGGTCAACAGAAGAGCAAAAGATGGATTGATGGAATATTAGAAATATTAGGAAACATAACAGCAAGAGAGGCCAACAGAAGAGTAAAAGATGGATTGATGTAATATTAGAAACACTTGGAAACATAACAGCAAGAGAGGCCAACAGAAGAGAAAAAGATGGATTGATAGAATATTAGAAATACTAGGAAACATAACAGCAGGAGAGGCCATCTGAAGAGAAAAAGACTGTAAATTGCATCTCCCCTCGACGCTGAAAGGTAAATAAGGAAAGAGAGAAGCATTTTGTCGTTAGTTATTAAAGCCTTGTTCATCTAGCAGAATGTGTTTGAGACCGGCCCTTTATGGTTTGTCAGAACTCTCTACAAATAGAATTCCAGGACTTGTTCTATTCCCAGAAATCGGTCTCCAAGATGGCGTGTTCTCGATGTCAAATAAATTCTCCAGGCCAGGTTTATTTTCCG